>JABXJD010000279.1:0-242500 GCA_013375575.1 Percina caprodes
GTAGTTTGTGACAATACGTGCTGTGGAGGAAGGTCTGGCAACGTGAGACTAATCAAAAAATAATCAAAACCGAAATTCTGAAACTCTAACCGACGTAATTTTCCCATGTGAGTTATTTTGTGTTTTTAATCCTGGTATTACTTTTGCCACTTTGTGTGTTCAGGTACTTCAGTCACGTAACTCCGCCCTGTTCAGTGTGCAGTATGGAAGCCAGATGGGGGAGCAGGGTACATTCAGCGTGCCTTTCCATGCATTTGAATGGATCTGAATCTGCGGCAGGGGGAGCAGGCCGCTGGGGGGGGGGGCCGGATAAAAACGGTGAAACCGAGTCAACTTTTTGAGCTGCCGTTGCCAATCATGTAACCAGCGATCAGACTTGTGGGTGTGTTTTGAGGCGTTGGAGTGAATCGTGGCAACGTTGCATCCCGATGCGGTGACCGACCATAATCAGTTATTATCTACTGATGTTCCTGCCTTTTGTCTGCTGTGCTTCATTCAGGAAGAATCTTTTTTTAAGAGCAGTACAATAAAAAGAGGAGTTCATACTGTATATCTGACAATATCAGTTGTTTATTTGTTGATGAAAACCATGTGTGGCAATATATAATAATATTGAGGAAGTGACTCATCGTGATGCTTCGGGCGATCGAATCGATTCGAATTGCTGAGAAGATAAACGAAATCAAATCGAACCGAAAATAATGAACAAGCAATGAGCGAAAGAGGCTAAAAAGCTTTGCAGAGCTTGGGTGATGCGGGCTCGGAGATGTTTCTCGCTGGAATTATTTGGAGGGATGCCTTTTACATTACACAGTCATTTGATTCATTGTTGATTTAAAAATATTGATTATTGCACCTTTAACTAAACCTGGGTAGTTGAAATGAATCAGGTAAAAATCCACATCACAAATCGTAATGTTGTTTAAGCTGCAATCACACCTCAGTACAATAAGCCCGCCGCTGTAAAATGCCCTACCACTTAGCTAATTAAACATTGTGGCAGAGCGAGGAAGAAATTACGCATTAGTGCCATTGCTGAGGGCAATTCCTTCCCCAGTGACACCTAATTAGGAAGTTGATGAACGCCAGTGGCGGGCGATATCCGCGTTCCTCCGGCGCCCTCCACATCAGTCAATAGCACTTAGCTGCCAGTTTCCTTCTGCGTTCCTCTCTGTCTGTCTCCATAATGCTGTGGACACACTCTGCAACCTACGAGAGGACGCCTTGAACTAAATGACATGTTAATTCTAATTACTGGTAGCCATGGTAAATAAACAGCGGTGGAAGTATTGAAAGTGTATGAGCACCCGTCGACGGGGGGGCTCTGACACGTCAGAATTGGCAGTCTTAATTGTAAGTTTCGGCCTCCCCATCATCATCACTCCATCTTTTTTCTAACCTTTTTTGTGCCTGCCTTTTTTCATCCTCCTCTCAGGAAAGACAGTGATTACCCCTGTGCCGGCGAGCTGCATAATGGTATCAGCGCCGCCGGCGGAGCAGTGAATTAAATTGTATCTGCAGCCGCTGTGAAGCCTTGATGAGGGGGGCAGATGCCTTTGTGGTGTTATCATTATAACACAATGGTCATGTTGTCATCAACCTTGCCATCGGCAATTGAAAAGGCATGATTGTGTGTTGGGGGCTTTTTCCTCCTGTCCTCCCACTACCCCCCCACCAACCCTGCTGCCCCACCCCCAGCCGTTTCATTGTGAATAGGAGCAATTTTCTAAGAGCTATGAAATCACGTAATAGGTCCTAATATGCAGCTGCTTGGCACAGTGAGGCAGCCTCTATTAACGCCGAAGTCAAACACAATATGTGTTTTGGCTGGAGAATCGCTGAATACACGAGCACGGGCCACATTTATTCACATGAAAATCCACACAACTGTCACCGTTACAAAGACAAACTATTTGCTCTATCTTTTGACATGTGGAGCCCTATTTTAAATTCCATCTTCACTAAAGTGGTCACAACAAAGCATTCAACTACAAGAAAAGTAATTTAAAAAAATTGAAATGTGGGCCAAAACATTTGAAATTTGGAATGGCGCTCATAATAAAAGCTGAAGCCAAGACATATTCCAATGCCATCATCTGTGTGCTGGTTCACATATTTGCGTGTGTGTGTGTGTGTGTGTGTGCGCGGCCATGTGTGTGAAAGAAAGAAAGATCACCAGGATACTAGAGATTATATCGTTTATAATATTACAATGCTATATATTGTTTCAGCATCGACATCACGGTGTGAGCATGTGCAGTAGTCACATCGCAGGAGGAGCACCTAATCTCACAAAAAAGTAAACGGCTGCAGGTCGGAGTCAAACTGCGTCGAGGAGTATACCTCCATGTATGGGCCCCCCCTCTACCAACTGAGCTGTCCGGGCGCCGTACCGTGTTTCTCGTGACAGCCCTAGTCCATTTATATGGAGACATTCAAGAGTTAAAGCTTGTTGGTAGAATGAAACTTACCCTGCTGGAACTCACTGAGCTTCTTGATGGCCTCGTCTCTCTCCTCCTCCAGCCTCCTGCACTGATGTAAGACAGACAGACAAACTTTAACACACTGCTGGATATATATATATATATATATATATATATATATATATATATATATATATATATTAATCACGATTAATCGCATTAATGTCATATTTAACTCGCAATTAATGTCCCATTTGTATCTATTCTAAATGTCCCTTGATGTCTTTTTGTCTTATTATTCTATATTATGTATACATTTTATATATATATTCCATTATTTTATATTTTTTCTCATTTTAATGCGCTTGTCAACATGGAAATGTAGATTGGCTTGCTTTGTGCAAATGCTTTTTTATTGAAAACAACATTGGCATAAAGAATACTGTAATACTATAATAATCTGCCACACACCGTGGCCAGGGATCAGGTCTTTATATTATCCGACATCCAACATGTGTGTGTGTGTGTGTGTGTGTGTGTGTGAGACTGATATTAACATACCTCCATGGCTGCGGTGTCATGCCTCTTCTGCAGGCCCTCATACTCCTGCAGGGCTGTGGGGAGCAAAGGATACCAGTAAGCCATGTTGATCAGTACATCACCACACAGCAAATGTCAGCCAAGACAGCAGAACTCACGTTCTCCTGGTAAAAATAAGTCAACAAGTGGGAACTTCTCCAGCATGTGAGAACTTCTCATTCAGTGACTAGTGCAGCGTGTGTCCTGGGTCACCTGACTATTACAGCTACAGCTGTTGAATATAGGAACACTCTGGTTGACTGAATGTTTGCCTTGGGTGTAGCTACAATAGTAACAGTACAATAGTCTGGATGGTCACTGCCAAGATTGTCTATATCAACAACGTTTCATTTCCGGGATTTCTCCAGTGTTGCTAGAAATTCCTCCGGATGTCCCTCTCTTCAGTCTTTTGTCCCCTTCCTCTGTCTCTGTGTTGGTGTTCTAAGTTCTGGTGGATCTCTGCAGGGTAAATCCAGACAGCTAGCTAGACTATCTGTCCAATCTGAGGACTATGGTTACCTGGTCCTCAGATCTCTGCAGGGTAAATCCAGACAGCTAGCTAGACTATCTGTCCAATCTGAGGACTATGGTTACCTGGTCCTCAGATCTCTGCAGGGTAAATCCAGACAGCTAGCTAGACTATCTGTCCAATCTGAGTACTATGGTTACCTGGTCCTCAGATCTCTGCAGGGTAAATCCAGACAGCTAGCTAGACTATCTGTCCAATCTGAGGACTATGGTTACCTGGTCCTCAGATCTCTGCAGGGTAAATCCAGACAGCTAGCTAGACTATCTGTCCAATCTGAGGACTATGGTTACCTGGTCCTCAGATCTCTGCAGGGTAAATCCAGACAGCTAGCTAGACTATCTGTCCAATCTGAGGACTATGGTTACCTGGTCCTCAGATCTCTGCAGGGTAAATCCAGACAGCTAGCTAGACTATCTGTCCAATCTGAGGACTATGGTTACCTGGTCCTCAGATCTCTGCAGGGTAAATCCAGACAGCTAGCTAGACTATCTGTCCAATCTGAGGACTATGGTTACCTGGTCCTCAGATCTCTGCAGGTAAATCCAGACAGCTAGCTAGACTATCTGTCCAATCTGAGGACTATGGTTACCTGGTCTTCAGATCTCTGCAGGGTAAATCCAGACAGCTAGCTAGACTATCTGTCCAATCTGAGGACTATGGTTACCTGGTCCTCAGATCTCTGCAGGTAAATCCAGACAGCTAGCTAGACTATCTGTCCAATCTGAGGACTATGGTTACCTGGTCCTCAGATCTCTGCAGGGTAAATCCAGACAGCTAGCTAGACTATCTGTCCAATCTGAGGACTATGGTTCCTGGTCCTCAGATCTCTGCAGGGTAAATCCAGACAGCTAGCTAGACTATCTGTCCAATCTGAGGACTATGGTTACCTGGTCCTCAGATCTCTGCAGGGTAAATCCAGACAGCTAGCTAGACTATCTGTCCAATCTGAGGACTATGGTTACCTGGTCCTCAGATCTCTGCAGGGTAAATCCAGACAGCTAGCTAGACTATCTGTCCAATCAGAGTTTTCTGTTGACGACTAAAACTACTTCTGAACGTACACATGTTCCACCAAAACAACTTCCTTCCTGAGACTATTTAGCAGAGGCACCGTGGCTCTGTCCGGAGCTTAGCCCCACCCAAGACGACTGTGATTGGTTTAAAGAAGTGCTGATAAACCAGAGCACGTTTCTCTCCCATCCAGGAATGCAAGGAAGAACAGATGTCTGTATGGACAGAAGTATTTTTAACAATCAGAAACCAAATTCAGCCTCCTCTGCTCCTCGAGACATTCAGGAACTACAGGACAGGAAGCTGACTAAGGATGATATTTTCCTGCAGTATACTGAACTCTCAATCAAAGGCTGTTAAAGGAACAGTCAGACATTTTTGGATGTACTGTATGCTTGTTAGAAAGCTGAGAAAGAGGAGAATATTGATGATATATATTTCCTCTCAGTGCATTCATCACAGAGTAGAAATAAACAGACACTGAGTAACCATTCTCTCTCTCTCTCTCTCTCTCTCTCTCTCTCTCTCTCTCTCTCTGTTTTTGTGCTGATGCCAGAGATACAACGGAGTCCAAACCTGCCAGCCCCACTACGAGGACCGGGCGTGTGATCACTATCCCAGTCATGTTTCCATCAGGTATTAGTTAGAAAGAATACTTTTTTATGCGTAAGTAAAAGTACTATTACTGTAAAAAAAATATTTACTCAAGTAAAAGTACTACAAATTTACTTAAAATAGGACTGGGTGATATGGAGAAAATCAGATGTCAAGATATTCCTGACCACATACTGCAACGTACAGTATATAGTGTGCTGATATTGTCGGGTTGGCTATTGGTTTAACACAGTATATAATTAGATTTTAGATAACTAATCATGAATAATGCGGATATATAGTCATATATAATGACTCAGTAAGTAAAAACAAATAATAAAACAGCTACAACTGTCTGGTAAGTTCATAAAATGGCATCCCTTTACTGTGATGCAGCTAATATCATGATATCCAAAACTGAATGATATATAAATATTTCATGAATGTTGATATATGATACTTGTGTTAAATAAATAGACAAGTGGAACAGCATGGCATAGTTCTAAATATGCAACCCCCTTCCTCTGTGTACTCTCACTATAATAAACCAGAAAAGAGACAAAACTCAGACATAGAGCTGTGACTATTCCATAATCTGCTGTACAATTAATTGTCTCAGAAGTAATTGTGATTAACAATATATTTATCCCTTTCAGTCAAATATAAGTTTTTGAATGGATTCCAGGATCCAGCTTTTGTTTATATCTGTCATGTGACCCAGATAATGTAATAACACAGGTACACAGCCTATGAAGTAAACAATGCCTCTTTATTATCATAACACATATTTTATTTAACTATAAAAAATTTTGTATTGCTATTTAAAACAGGCAGCGTGTTCGTTCAGCTGCATTTCCTTTCCCTGACCATCTCTCCATTACACACACACACACACACACACACACACACACACACACACACACACACACACACACACACACACACACACACAGCGTCTGTCTCCATGGAAACGAGAGGAGACGGCTGGCGAAGTGTATAAGTTCATGTATAAGTGAACCCCTTTACACAACCCCACATTAATAAGTGCTGCACATGTATTTTAAATCAGCGTGTTAACGCCGGAGCCCCGACCCGACCCTTCTTCAGAAAGTCAACTAGTCGCAGGTAAAACACTATATGTAGCAGCTGGGAATCAAACCAACTTCTAGAAATAATGGGAAGCCATTTTTGAGGAGTGTTGAGGATGAGGAGCAGCCTGGGGCGGAGGGAGCAGTCTCCAATAGAGATCAACAGTCCCAACAGTTATAATATTCATCTCTCACAATATTTTAAGGCTTCAACCAGTGCTGCTCCAGCAGAAAGACAGGCTCAGAGAGAGGAGGAGAGGAGGAGAGGAGTGTGTAATCATTGTACCCACGGCTGCATCCATTAAATAGCCTGAAACTTCTTTTGGAATCAGTAGAACTAGACATCCCCAAAGCAGACAACATGGACAGGTATAGATCTACACTCCACAGAAGCTGCAGGGGGTTCATCATAAATCAAGCTAGATGGAACCTTATATTTTTTTACTACTCTGAGGTAGGCTACAACAATATTTATAACCACACCTTATTTGTGATTAATTTTTAAAGTTGGTCCATTAAGTGGCTGCATGTGTCCATGACAACGGACGGAACATGGGGGCTGGGCGAGCGGTACGGACGCAGAGCCGAGACAGTCTGCCGAGGGTCCTGGACTGGGACTCTGTTGGCAGTTAAGGGTTAATGATCAGTTAATGCTGGTCGCCTGTCAATCAGAAAGAAATCCCAAATTAGCCTCCATACTCTGGACTGTGAGAGGACCAGCTGACCAAAACTACAATACTCAATACTATCAAATCACAATACTTCTAGAATACTAGTAGTAGTACAGCTGTACTACACACAGCAAGTACCATCAGTACAGTAAGTACTGCACCACCCTGCCACACACATTCAATTGTTTTATCTCAACAGAGCAATAGTGTTGACATGGGGGCTGGGGCCCCTGGGCCCCGTAGCAGCTTCACCCAGTCCTGGTGTAGGAGGACTACAGCCTGGTCTTCCTACTGGAGACTGGACTTTGGCCATGAATACAAACAACAAAGTGATTTAGGCAGTCTCAGCCATAGACTGGATATAAATATTAATATTAACAGTCTCTGTCAAAGTTCTCCCCAGCTTCTATGATATATATATTTATATGATATCTACCTGACACCACCCACCTGCCTCTCTGTCATTTCTTTTCAGAATCAAACGTTCGTTCAGAGCAACTGCTCCACGAGCTGTGGAGCCTACTTCGACCAGTACTAGTACTACTACAGTACTGCAGTACTACAGTACTACTGTTAACTCGGACTGACACTACGTATTAACCAAACTTACCTTGGTTTGACAACTTTTCCATAACTTTAATTTTCTGGAGCTCTTCCGCAGCCATGGCGACGATCTCCCCCCCCCAGGTGAACAGGAAGTGAAGTGCTGCCTCGCCTCGCGACACACCTGGAAGACAGAGCCCTTGGCGCGCGAGCCACACGCTCCAAATCATACACTAACAGAAAGCATTCACCATCATAATCATATAAGAGAATATATAATTCAGCTAAGCTCATTGTGTAACACTGCTGGAGATTCCGTTATTGATTATTTATTTCCACTAAAGATTAGATAAATTATAATTTAATACGGTGAAATGTGCTCGTGACACATAAGCCTAACACGGTAGGTCAATGATAATACATAACTACAAATAATAATAATAATAATAATAATAATAATAATAATAGCCCACTATGGTGGCCTACAAGGGGCAGTATATTAGGCTATTAGCATGATCATCTGTGCATATGTTTTTTTATAAAGCTCTTATTGAATCTATGAGGAATGAGATAAATTATGGATATCAAATAATCAATTAGGCTATATCAAGAAGGTGAAGACTACAATACAAAACCGAGACTTACACAACCTGCACAACAGGGACGTGCAATTTGAGACATTTTGTGAAAAGGGGCAAATCTTATAATTATTAAAAATTAACAAAAACTTTTTTTGTAACACAACATGAATGTATTAACACAACTGTTCTAATGGGGGTTAGGGTATTTGTAGCCAGATTGTTACACAGACAGCAGCCAGCAGCATGCATCTTTGAATGTATCAATGCTCCTGCCAAACATGGAGAATTATTGTAGAATGAATGAATTATGCTTTATTAATGTGCTGGCCATTCCTAGTGATCACTGCTGCTGCTGTTCTGCTCCGCCTGTTCCACTTCCTTACCAATCTATTCTAACTGGAACTCAACAAAGTCTAATCTCCCGACCGGATATTTTAATTTGTTATTCAATAAATAAATTAGTTTGACAGGAGCGCTGTGCACAAACAGGAATATAGATATTCATTTATTTAAAAACAAAAAGAAAGAAAAATGCCATGCTTAAGCCCCTTTTGCTGCCTGTGTGCACGTGCCTGCTGCACAACACCTCCTACGGTCCAATCTGGATTAAAAGGATCCGATTCCATGTGATTGGTGCTGGTCCCACGTTTCCGAGTGTATCCGTGGGCATGCAGCTTCTCATTCTCTTCTACATGTTCCAGATGCTTTGAGTGTGAAGCTTACATTTGATACTGCATTTAAGTTGTTGAGTATTTCTTGTGTTTCTGGGTGCGAAAGGTTATTTTTATTTGTAAGTGGAGGAAATGAATAAGGAACATACTCAAATAATGTCTACTGGAAACAGTAAGTTCTCAAAAAAATCACTTTGACATGAGCACTGACACTGGATGAAGAGCGTGTCATGTGACTGAAAGCTGTAAGTGGACATTTAGGCTTACATCTTTATGTTGAACAAAGTAGAGCTAGACAACACGAGCTGAATGTATCTGCAGACCGGTACGTTTCTCCATCCTTCTGCCATCAGGTTGGATCACTCCTAAAACCGAACAGAACATATTCACTCACGCCAGGGTGTTAAAACCTCAGAAACAAAAATCATGTTTTAAAGATAACAGCCCTGGAAGGGACCAATGACATTTCCTTTGGGGAAAAACAAGACATTTAACTGACTTTAAAAGAAAGAATTAACATGAACTATTCTAGAAAATTATGTTAAAAAAGGACTTTCTGAGCTGCTTATTGTAGATGTGACCAGCACAAACCTTTACACTTATTTAGCAAAAATATACAAAAAGGAACACGAGACAGCGCCTTTTCTGCAATTCCAACATTAATCAGCAGATAACGTGGTCAGGTTGGTAACACTCGGAATCTGTCAATATAAATCTCAATTGAATAACTATGTATTCATACGTACATATTCCAATTCCTTTAAAATGACTGCATTTTACCGGCTACCAGCAGCAGTTGCTGGTTGTATTTAGTCTCCACAGAGCTCCAGGACACCGGCTACCAGCAGCAGTTGCTGGTTGTATTTAGTCTCTACAGAGCTCCAGGACACCGGCTACCAGCAGCAGTTGCTGGTTGTATTTAGTCTCCACAGAGCTCCAGGACACCGGCTACCAGCAGCAGTTGCTGGTTGTATTTAGTCTCCACAGAGCTCCAGGACACCGGCTACCAGCAGCAGTTGCTGGTTGTATTTAGTCTCTACAGAGCTCCAGGACACCGGCTACCAGCAGCAGTTGCTGGTTGTATTTAGTCTCTACAGAGCTCCAGGACACCGGCTACCAGCAGCAGTTGCTGGTTGTATTTAGTCTCTACAGAGCTCCAGGACACCGGCTACCAGCAGCAGTTGCTGGTTGTATTTAGTCTCCACAGAGCTCCAGGACACCGGCTACCAGCAGCAGTTGCTGGTTGTATTTAGTCTCTACAGAGCTCCAGGACACCGGCTACCAGCAGCAGTTGCTGGTTGTATTTAGTCTCTACAGAGCTCCAGGACACCGGCTACCAGCAGCAGTTGCTGGTTGTATTTAGTCTCTACAGAGCTCCAGGACACCGGCTACCAGCAGCAGTTGCTGGTTGTATTTAGTCTCTACAGAGCTCCAGGACACCGCTACCAGCAGCAGTTGCTGGTTGTATTTAGTCTCTACAGAGCTCCAGGACACCGGCTACCAGCAGCAGTTGCTGGTTGTATTTAGTCTCTACAGAGCTCCAGGACACCGGCTACCAGCAGCAGTTGCTGGTTGTATTTAGTCTCTACAGAGCTCCAGGACACCGGCTACCAGCAGCAGTTGCTGGTTGTATTTAGTCTCTACAGAGCTCCAGGACACCGGCTACCAGCAGCAGTTGCTGGTTGTATTTAGTCTCTACAGAGCTCCAGGACACCGGCTACCAGCAGCAGTTGCTGGTTGTATTTAGTCTCTACAGAGCTCCAGGACACCGGCTACCAGCAGCAGTTGCTGGTTGTATTTAGTCTCTACAGAGCTCCAGGACACCAGCTACCAGCAGCAGTTGCTGGTTGTATTTAGTCTCTACAGAGCTCCAGGACACCGGCTACCAGCAGCAGTTGCTGGTTGTATTTAGTCTCTACAGAGCTCCAGGACACCGGCTACCAGCAGCAGTTGTTTAGCCACCAACAGGTGACTGTGAGCCGGCTACAGGCACCGCCAGATGACGCTCCTTTCATGGCTGGTGGTATTGAAGTTTAGACGATGTTGACGATGACAGTTAAGATTAGACATCGCAATGACTCGTTTAGGAAAAGATCGTAGTTGGAAGACTTCCGAAGAAAGGCCGAGCGTTTCCTGGCTGAACTACACTCTCCGACTTGACAGCGCTGTGTTTTACGTGGACACAAAGTTGTGCTATTTCATTAGAAGATTATTTCCCGCTGAATATTGAACCCCCCACTGCTTTCTTCACAAACGCCACTCAATCCTCTATGTCAGAGATGACATTAACTGGCTGGTCAACAAGGCCGATGAGTCAGCGCCTTGCTGAAGGTGTTGAATGATATTTGTATAGAGATGAGACAGCACTCTCACATAATTTAATTTATTCATAGACATGACCTCACAAAACCATTATTGTTGCACAACAAATAATTAGTTCCTCCAGACAGATGAGAATGTTTAATATAATCTTTTATATTCATCTTTCGCAGCACAAATTAAACATCAAAACACTAATAATGTAAACTTCCACCGTATTATTTCGAGAGTTGGGAAGAGAGGCTCAGCGTAACGGGGCCAACATCCAGTCAGCATGGGGACAATGGGGACACAATCACAGCTATAGCCAACTTAAAGCCACTGACATGAAAAAATACAACGTTGTCGATTATTAAACAAGACTTGGGCATGGACAGAATAAAAGAAGTACTCAACTATAAAATCACCCTGACGTAAACACAGGTGACGTCTGTGATGATCAGCTGGTGGCGCTGTAAGCTTGTATTATATTCATTCAAAGTTTAGAAAATGACATTCAAGTCAAATCAACATGTGTGAAGGTCTCAATAAAAACCCAACTTTCTGAGATTCACCTTAATCATACCAACGTGGGGGTACTCTATCTATACACACACACACACATATACGTCTTCAACTGAAAACCTCTTGTTTTTAGTGGAGATGGAAATTCCATAGCATTTGTTATATTTTTATTTTTTTAAAGAAGATGGTGGATCCAGCTGTAACACACCCCAATAAATAAGGACTCATTTATAATTTGAAGGATATGTTCACTTTTTTGTAATCAAGGGGGTAGACATTACAACCACAGACACTTTCCATACACAGCTTGTGAGCACATAAATACGCTACAGTACATCTACAGAAGGGGGAGATTATTCCAGGTAGGGGAGTGGGGGTGGCTTGATCCATGAGAAGATGATGAACTGGAGGTAATAACAGTGGAGAAAGAAGAGGTTGAGGATGGGTGCAGGGCTGTAGGTCGGGATGAGAGAAAGGAATGAATGGGACTAGAAGCAGGACCACCCTTAGTGTGCCTCAGTGCCGGGCAGCAGACTCCCTGGGGTAAAACTCAGCCAGGGTGCTCTGAGGAATCCTCTTCAGCATCTCCTTGGGGAAGATTCGCAGCAGCTGCCAGCCGATGTCCAGGGTCTCATACACCGTCCTGTTGTCGTAGGGGCCTGAGGGAGACAAGAGGGGCCACATGTTGCTGGTTAACATCCAGATATCGTACGTACATCACATCAAGCAAAACGTGTTCTTACAAATGGACTGTTAGGAAACAGATTCCAAGAAACTGTAAAGCTCTGTCTGTGATCTCAATCCCGTGCAAATCTGCCATGTGGACAATTTGTCATATGAAAACAAACCATCTATGGCCAAACACAGATTGTGTAATATTAGTCCTGTGTGAATCAGCTGTGATTCAGAGTTGTATTGGCAAATAGAAATGCCAGTTTTGACATAATTTGTGGGAGATAATATCAGTAAATTTGAGTAAAATCCTGTGTGAATGTTCTGCACATAAATACAAACCAGATGGGGTCATTTCTAGATCACACCAGGTCCTCCTACTACTACTACGCGACATGGACATATCACATAGAAGGGCTTTGAGAAATATGTAATTCTGTGCTTGTTTGCCCAAGCCGCAGATGCAGAACATCATCAGCATCCCATTGAGTCGTATTTGTGTCCACCTCATGGGTATAGGTCCAACATTACCTTGTCTTGTAGCTCTGGTTTGGTCTCCACCACCTCCAGAGATAAATCGACTCTTTAGCTGCTAAAAGTTCCACTCTGTTCACCAGCTGCTCACTAACTTTGTCTGTAGGCTGTTTGCTGCTGAGCCGTGGCTTATTTAAGTATTGATTCATTTGCAAACTGTTGATCCCAAACAATAAGCTAAAATAAGCTAACAAGCTCCTTAGAGCTGAGGGCCAGTGCCAGTGGGTTGGCAACACTTTTACATTACACATTATACAGTGCCTTAAACCATTGTTTATTAAAATAATATTAGTGCATCTTTTAAGCAGTCTGTCATTCCCCAACCACCTGAGAAGAGGCTGGCTACACGTTGCCCACGAGCTGTTTCTGTTGACTTTTTCTGCTTCCTGAGAACTATCATCTCCCAGGACCTCAAGTTGGAGCTGAACACCAGCTCCCTCATCATAAAAGCCAATCAGAGGATGTTAACTTCCTGTGGCATAAGAAATTCAACCTGCTAAAGACAATGATGGTTCACTTCTACACAGCCAACATGAGTCCTTCTTCACATCCTCCATCACCATCTGGTACGCTGCTGCCACTGCCGAGGACAAGGGCAGACTGCAGCGTGTCATTTGGTCAGCAGAGGAGGTGATTGGCTGCAATCTTCCACCGCTCCAGGGCCTGTACAGCACCAGGACTCGGAAGCGTGCTGGAAACCCACCCGGCCACAAACTCTTTGAGCCCCTCCCCTCTGGCAGAAGGCTGAGGTCCATCAGGACCACATGAAAAGTTGTTTCCCATCAACCAGGACTGGACCCCACCCTGACTCTCTCCACACTCCACTTCTGGCTCCAGCTTTTTACTACCGTTTACCTTACTTTACATTTATTTTTACCTTTATTATACATACTGTGGTATATGTTTATACTTATTATGTTTATATTCTCTTAGTCCTTCTTTAGAGAATGTGTGACATGCACCAAAAACACCATGACAAATTCCTTTTAATTATAAAAAAAAAAACGTACTTGGCAATAAAGCCCTTTCTGATTCTGATCAGTGTCTAGACTCCATCGGGGGATCAGCTTCTGGCTTTCTAACCCCCTAAATAAATGAATAAATACATATAATTTCATAATGATGGAGTAATCTACAAAGACTGTACATGTCATATCATGCATTTGTACAATAAATCTTTGCATATCTGCAACAAAGTCTCTCCTGACAGAAATGCTATAATAGGACAAAAGGGGTGGGAATCTCGAGGCACTGAGCTTTGTCTAGTCAAGAAAAGAGAAGGCCAGGTATACTTCAGCAACAAAGAAAGAACCTACACAAAAACATACATAACATAAACGCTTAATAAAAAAGCAGATGACACTTCAAACCTCCATTTTCCACAGTAGTGGTAATAGATGAGCAAAAACACCCAATAACCAGAATAATAATAATAAATTGAATTTATAAAGCACTGTTCCTACTGTTGGTTAGCTTCCTTGTTATTTCAGAGCACCACTTTACATGTATTCTGATCTGATTCCTATGAGATTAATAAAGGGTTATGTTAAAAGGTGCACTATGTGTTTCTGCATGGTTTCAGCGCGATTTCATTTTTTTGAAATGCATTCAGTGTGTTGGTGTGTGTGTGGCAGCGTAGGGTCCGTATCTCCACATACGTACGTCGATTTAACACATAGGCATTAACTGGCCTTTATGGAGCAGACAGAGACAGGAGACAGCTACTGCCAGCGCTCCACCCCTCCCACACTTATTTGCTTTCTAAATGTGACATACTCCAGGACGTATCATTACATCACTAGAACCCTCTTGCACTGACCCCATTCCCATTCTATAAAATACTATACACTACATACAGTAAATGTTCTGTACATGATTTTATCCATTCTTCTATTCAGTTCAAGTCTCAAACTCGAGTGCCCATCTCTGCCTCCTGCTCCCACGCTGCATAAAACAGCAGAACTTTTGCATGAGGTTCTGTGTTGCACGCTCACTGTTGTTCCAATTCTAACAAATGTTGGTGATCTGTTTTATTTCAATAGACTAACACACAGGAAGTGAGTAATGGCTGCCTTTGTGAAGAGGCAGATGAAACTCTTCAGCTGTGGTTAGACCAGCTAACGCCTGCACCCTCACCATTATGAATGAGGTAGACCTGCTACCACTCCAAGTAAAACATGGAAACACGGTTGAAAATGTGTGAATGGCTCCTTCAGCATCTTCTTACCCTGAGCAATGAAGTTCTTCTCAAACTTCTGGAGGAACTCCAGGTAGAGCAGATCATCCGAGGTGAGGGCCTCTTCTCCCACCACAGCCTTCATAGCCTGGACGTCCTTACCAATAGCATAACAGGCATACTGGAGACAAGCAGAGACATTAGTTGGAAGCAGTCTTTGTCTGTCCTTGGATTTTCTCGAAATAAAAATAAAAAAAAAAAAGCAAGAAAAGAACAAAATGCTATTCTCCCGCACTATGAAGGATGATTCAATGCAAAACTTACAGGAGAGGAGATGTTACAATGTAGCAAACTCAAATATTTCAGGCATCAGTCATGAAACTTTCACAATGAAAATTTTGTTTCGGGAAATAGCCTGGTCCCAAATAGCTCGCTCTTAGCAAACAATGCGTATAAATGATGCGTATATTTGTTTGACTGTTTTTAAGTTTCGAACGGACTTGATCCACAATATATTGCGGACCTGCTAACTCCCTACTCTGGCCCCAGACCACTCAGTTCATCCTGTAGACTGGAGTTAGAGGCTGGTCTACATGAACTGCTGCTTCACAAAGGATTGTGATCTTAAGAGTTATTAAAAGAAAACATTATGCCCAGTTTCCAGGCTGCATTATTTAGGTACAGTAGGTAAGATTTGTTACCAGCTGGTTTGACACGTCAGCATGGTCCTTCCTGGTCATCCCCTCACCGATGGCTGACTTCATCAGACGGGACAGTGAAGGCAACACATTGATGGGTGGGTAGATCTGAAAGACAAGTAAGAGATTGTCTGATGACGTATGGTTTTAATGCAAAAAGGGAACTCCGCTGAGAAAAAAACATTTCATTGCAACAAAATGATATATATATATATATATATATATATATATATATATATATATATATATATATATATATATATATATATATATATATATATATATATATATATATATCACAACCAGTTGACTTTACTGTTGATTTACTGTGACAGCTGTCTTATATGAATGTGTCCATGCATGTCCAATGAGTGTCAGAAGACCTGCGTCATATGCACGTTAGCTGTATGAAAGGCCTGCAATAATTATTGAGTATGGCTAAGAATTTAATTGTCAAGCACCTTGATGGGCTGGCACCTGGTGATGCCTGAGTTTGAATTCACACCTGGTTAAAATACCAAACCCAGGTACAAGCATTTGAGCACTAATCACTCTACATGTCCAAATGAAAATGCACACAAATATGCCCAGTGGAACATGTGGCATATCTAATCAGAGCCAACACTGGAACTATCTGACGCTTGAATGAGTACCAGCTCTTCGTCTCAAGTTGGATGAATGTTATTTTGAAGAAACGGCGTTAAAAAAGGACTGATGAATACCTGTCTGTTGTGCAGCTGTCTGTCAACGTAGACCTGACCCTCTGTGATGTATCCAGTCAGATCAGGAATTGGATGGGTGATGTCTGTTGGACGCACAAAAATGTATTTTATCACAACATATCCCACAAATAATCGTGCATTTGCACTGCAGTACAATTAATGTGAACCCTACATAGTTTAGTTTACTTTCACATAGAACATCTACTATTGAGACACATTTGTAATTACTCAGTGATTTGCAAGCATTAACATAATGCCACACATAGGACAGAAATAGAAGAAAGATTTTTTTGTCAGCTTGTCATTTTAAAGACCTTTACTCTGAATCAAGAGCTCTTGGGAACACCAGCAGTGTTCAGTAAAAGCTGACACAATCACCTACCCATGATGCTGTGGTGGGGGACTCCAGTTCAACTAGAAATGAGTAGGCTCTTCATATGTGTTGCTATGGTAGAGTAACTGCATGCATTAGAAATGTCCATCGGTCCCTTTGAGATTCGTACTGCACTAATTCAAACAATGACTTTCCAAGAGATTTAGGTGAGAGCATTGAGAAAAAACAAAGTACAATCTGCAAGACCACACTGATATCCAACAGATGCACAAGTAGTGGAGATGAGAGGCCGATTGGGTCTTACATGTCTTATAACGCATTCATGAACAGAAGTGGATGGCTAGCAGAAACAAAGCTCCTGGAGCAGAAAACTAAAAAGAAAAGAGTCTTTTGACTGGCAAGGCGAGTTTCAAAGCCCTTCTAGATGTTTCCAGCCTCACGTTATCTGCATGTACTCTGATGTGAACCGAGTTTAGGGTTGCACGATATTGACAAAATGTGATATTGCGGTATTGACCATAAATATTCCATATTTATTTTGTTATTCTTCAATGTATCAAAACACAAAAGTTATGGGAAAACCCATCTAAATAGATGAATAGAATATCAAAACAGCTCTCTGTCCAACACAAGGGTTTATTAAAACTGACAGAACCTGAATAAATAAATAAATAATATTTTCAGGATATTACTATGCACTCATCGTACAGTGTCTTGTCTTGATCGGTTTTTGAGTTGAGAAAAGAGGTTTGTTGTATTGCATCTTAACTACAGTATGAACATACGGCATGTTCTGCATAGTGCATTAGCCTGAGCAACATCAGCTGGCTTAAAGCCAAAGTTCTTCCTCGCTGGCAAGGAGGCATTATTTATGGCTACAAACGTTTCCTCTTAAATCTCCATAACTTCGTGGTCTCCATATACCACTTGAGCATCAAAAACTTGAAAAGTATCCCTTTTAAAGTACATTTAGGAGATTAACAGATGATTAACAGATGAATTTGCATTTAATTGCAGGTTAACTAGGACACTCATGGGATGAATTGATTGACAGCCCTACAGTGAATGCAAGAAAACACATTCATTGATATCTAGGTCCCCTACAAGACGGGTGAAGGAAAGCTTTTGTTCTACTGCTGCTGCTCTCACCATCGTTGGGCATGGTGAGAATAGGGATCTGGGTGATGGAGCCGTTTCTGCCCTCCACTCGGCCGGCACGCTCGTAGATGGTGGCCAGATCGGTGTACATGTAGCCAGGGAAGCCTCGACGGCCGGGCACTTCCTCCCGGGCCGCAGACACCTACAGGGGAAGGGGGGGGGGGACCAGAGCTGTAAAAACCATGAGCTTAAGGGAACAAGGTTGACATGCATTTACACTATATGTTTAAGTTAAGTTTGAGAACATTTTAGAGCTGCATAAATAAATGTTTAGCTACTTGGGATCAGCAGAACAAGCTTAAAGTGAAAAATTACATTTCCATGTTTTTATTATTAAGCAGGTCAGAGTGATATATAAATACGGTGAAAGTATCAAAATGCTCAATCCACAGAGAAATGCACCCAGCCTCTATTCAGAAACTGTCTTCATTAAACAAGCTGTCAAGACTTTAGTCCGGTTGTGAGGTCACAACTATACTATACATACTGTACATACGTAGGTAGAAAGTGGCGCTACAGTGCCGTTACAGTCATTCCCTGACTGAGTGAGTGAGTGCAAATGCAAAAGTCTCAAAAAACACTGACCAATCAGAGCAGACTGGTTTCTTTATGGTTTTTATTTGGGTTGGTGTAGGAAGCAGCATAGAACACACTACAGATGTAAAAATATTTTTGATTCATTATAAAACTGTGGCCGGACCAGACCCCCTCTCAAATGTCTTCTCTCAGTTAATGTGCACAAATTACGTAGGTGATGCAATTTGGTTTCAAGAGCAGTTCTCAATGGGTGATCAATACAAGTAACACCTTTCACATTTTTATCTTTTGTTCATAAAAAATAGTGCAGCTTTAATGTCTTGATGTATCACAACAGACCTTTCTATGGTTCATTACGAACCATAGAAATAGATATGATTATTTTATCTCAAGGAAGATGTAATCTTACTGTGTTTCACTGCTCTTCCACATAACCAAAGAAGGAAAAATCAACTAAAACCATTTACTGTTGGAGAGTCAAGTATCTTTCACAAGACGCAAAAAGCTTGTTGGAAATGCTGCCATTCTGTTATCTGGCCCTCTAAAGAAATGACCAAAAGCAGAGCCTTGTTTTCAAAGTTAAGTGAATCAAGAGCAAGGTGGAAAAAAAATGCATCCTATTCATGCTTGTGGGCAGACTAAACATCTCTCAACTGTTTATTCAATGCTAAACTCAACCTTCACACGTGTGAATGGGAACAGAGGTTGCATGTTAATGTAGCTGCTGAAATACCCATTGAGCTGCCTGAGTCCTACCTGACTATTGCTGCAGCGTTCATGTGCCAAGGTTATGGACAACAAATACAAGACGGCAAAACACATATACACATGCACCATTTACAAGCTTACTGCATATTGAGACCGCAAACTGTACAACACAAAATGATTATTATAGAGACACAAAAGAGTGAGACGAGGGGGCCTGACTCCTCGCCAAAAGGTGAGAAGAGGACAGGGAGGGGGGGGCATTACCCTCCCTTTACGCAAGGAGCACAATACTTAGGTGAGTGTAGCACCTTTGTCAACTCAGAGAGAGTCAGTGTGTACTATACCTCCTGAATAATTTGTTTCTTTATTACGTGCGAGAAAATAAATGATCTGAGAGAGGAAAAAAAAAATATTTGAGAGAAAAAGTTATCACACTGATTGCAAAAAAAGCATTTTATGAGAGAAAATAAATATTTGAGAGAAAGTTTTCATACCAATAGCAAAAAATAATATTTGAGACTAAAAAACATCTAAATATAATTTGTAAATTTAAAAAAAATATATATATTTTTTTACTATTGGTATAAAATATTTTGTTTTCTCTCATAAAATGCTTTTTGCTATCAATGTGATAAATTTCTTTCAGATCATTAATTTTCTCACATGTAATAAAGAAATCTAGCTCCATACTGAATATACTGGCCATGTGCTAACTGCACATTAAGATAATGAAACAGTAAGGCAGAAACAGTTTAAAAGTCATTAGTAATTAGAACTATAAGAAAAATATTGATGTGTGATGCCATGTACCCCCCACCCCCCCACACGCACACATTTATTGCCACATTTAACCTCACATACACCATCTTGCTTAAAGAAATATTGACCAGCACACCACATGTTGAGAGTACCACAGCTGAAAACAGTCCCAAGCAAACCCCTTTCCACATTTCCTCCTGTTTGACTTCTTCAATAGGGACGACTGGGCTTTGCACTGAATGGAATTGAAAGGAAGATTAATATTTATAAAATGCCAGACTATCCTTTAATCGTTTCTCAAATGTTTGTAGCTCATCACTCATGCTGAGAATACATTAACATACAGAAGCACATCTTTAGCTGTGTTTACTTACTGGGGCATATCACTTCCTTATTTGTAAGTTTCCAGCAGGGCCCACATCAACTCCACTAGATCCAGAAGTGAAATGTTTTTTTCACTCCTTGGTGCAGATGTTAAAATGTTGTGAGTTTAACCTTTGTGTGTGTGTGTGTGTGTGTGTGTGTGTGTGTGTGTGTGTGTGTAAGGCCGATGAGTTGGTTTGGTACCTCTCTCAGAGCCTCAGCGTAGGAGCTCATGTCAGTCAAGATGACCAGGACGTGCTTCTCACACTGGTAGGCCAGGTACTCGGCTGAAGTCAGCGCCAGGCGAGGGGTGATGATACGCTCAATGCTGATTGGTTACAACAACAACAGACGTTATTGTACACATAACAAGTTAAGGTCTGAATTTAACTCTAAAACACATTTTACATGACAACATGGAGCCAATGAAGCCACTGAACATAAGATAAGTTTTATCACTAGAAATGCAGCTGTAGCAAGCAACTCACTATCACCAACGTTATCCACATTCATATTTAGATGCAACAAATGATAAATCCAGCTACAAAAAAGCCTGAAAGTCAGAAGGTATGACAGAAGTGCAAAGAGTCGTTGCTATGGAGATGATACATCATCTTGTCTCGTGGCACTGGTGTAAACTGGCAGCTTTCAGGATGTTACAGATTGGCACGATGCCACTACCTCCTAGTTTACACTCATCTCTTCCACAATCTCTGATCTGAACTTGGGCTTTACAGTGCTGTGAAGATTCAACTGTGACACTGGCAGTTGAATCAGGCTCTTTCCATCGAAGCATCAAATAGTCAAAGATTTGGGGTCACCTTTAGTATAGAACATCATTCAGAATCAATCTCCTACTGTTGTCATTGCTGAGGATCATTTCTGAGTGAATCTTACGTGGGGTCATTGGCCAGGTTGAGGAAAAGACAGACGTTGTCCATGGAGCCATTCTCCTCAAAATCAGACTTGAAGAAGCGGGCAGTTTCCATGTTGACCTGAAGACAATATATAGTTATATAAGTTAATTAGACGAGGTGAAAGATCCTAAACTATTTCTACAGAAAGTTAAAAATAAGACCCTTTTCAGACATCAAATAAGTAACACTGTTGGCTTCATGCATCCGTCACAGCAAAGTGACTTAAACTGCTTCCCAACGGGGACGCCGGAGAGTTGAAGGCTAAGAAACAATGGGATGATAGTTATTGTAGTCTGGCATGTTGATTTGACCGGTGGATCATCCCAGTTAGCTGTTGAAGCTGCAGTGGAGGTACTGTTACCCGATGGCTGCTATTTGAGCCAAAATCTTACTCCTTCTTGGGAGTCAGCCACATCTTTTAGAAAAAAAACAAACATGTGTTATACAACACAAATGTTAATGCCTTCAGGACGGCGCTATCTGCCGTATCCCAAAAACACTAAACTCTCCAAATCATTCCCTCTGCCAGTAAGCTGCAGAATGTCGAGTAGCTGTCTTAAATGAAATTTATTTTGCACAAACCACTGGTTATAGGTTTAAAATTGGTGGATTGTAATTTGTTATGTGCAATAAGCTCAGTACTTTATCCATTTTATCATTTTATTTCCTCTCTCTGTCACTGATGACTGGCAGTATAAATGTGTATGTTTCTGTGGACTGTAGAAAACTGAATTGCCCGTCGGGGATAAATAACACTATCTGTATCAGTATCTGTAACATATGAAAGCTTTTGTCATTCAGACATATGTGTCCGTTAAAGAAATACTGGTTATGATCTATACAAACATGACAGGAGCATTGTGGAGAACAGCGGTGAGTTGGAATCGTGTTCTCAGGTCTTTCACATGCTTACTTATTTTGTTGCTCAAGTCTTTAAGGACAGATTCACGTGCTTTTCTACGGCTGTCTTAAAGTGCTCATATTATGCTCATTTTCAGATTCATATGAAAATAGATTTCATAGCTAAAGTGAAGCAGATATCAGGTTTCGGCAGTCTGAGTTAAAGAAAGCCGGTGGGTATCTTCTCTTTTATGTTTAGTTTATTATTTTGTGGACAGTCCCCTTTAATTAAGTGTGCATTAAAAAGAGCAGCTGTAGTCCCCTGTCGGCTGACAATAGGCACCTTAAAATATAACGTCAACATATTGAAATGAGTTACATTACATATAATAACAGCAGACCTAAGCAAAAGGGTTAAAACATTCAAAGTGGCACAGAAATAAACAAGCACAGACAATGGCATTGAAGCAGTCCATGCAATAAAGACAATACAAATAAGACAAGAGAAAGGAGAAGAGTCTCAGAGGCCACATTGAAAGCACATGGCAGACATAACTGATGTAGGCAGCAGAGATGGAGCGACAGCAACAATGACTGTCACATCAAACACACATCACATGACAGATTAATGTGTGCAGTAATAGTTATCGGACAGTTCAAACCCCCCTGTTTTGTCATGTCTCTGCTGTACAGATGCTCAGCAAGGAAAAAGGGCAATTCTGTCCTAAATAGACAGGAACTTTCAAACGTCCCCAGTTGATTAGACTAACTCAGATTGCTGAAGGCTCACATTAGCTTCAACTGCAGTTTGGAATGCATTTTCCAACAAAAAGGACAGTTTTGTTTCCTCCATTGCAATCATGCTAGCAATGTATCTTTTCTTGCTCTTTTCTTCTTAAAGTCAATCCCAAATTAAATGTCCTCATCAGCTACACCAGTTCTTAGGTAAGGGGTTCTGCTTTAGTCTTTAGTGCTTTGCTGGATATTCATAATTTCAGCCTTGCAGTTAGCATTTTACCTTGACTGCTGTTATGACTTTTATGTCAAATTGTTTTTACTGTATAAGGGGACTCTTTTTGATGCACTACTCAATGAATGGCCCTGACTAAAACTAGACCAAAAGTGGGTTTGTTAGTCTGGTCATTGTCAGAATTTTTTGGTCAAAATCAAATGTGACAAAAACAAACCAAGACAAATTCAAATCAGGAGTTATTCCATAGGGGATCTTAGCTCAGTACAAGTCTTATACTCTGGGTAAACAAAGGTTTAACTACCCTTAAACATATGCATTGTCCTTCAATTTGCCCTTTCAAAAAAATGCATATGCATGTATTGACCTGTATAAATCCCTATTAACAACTCTCCTGCCAGAATAGGCACAATGGGATGTGAACTGGTGGAGAAGTGGAAGAAGGAAGGATTAGTGTTTAGCAAGTGAAGCAAATGCGCGTGCGTTTGGTAGAGGTCAACCTGTCACAACCGGGGGGAATTAGAGCAGCCAGGAGGGGAGAACCTGATACTGCGGGGCTAACAGCGTTAAAGGGCCTGTTGAATTAATAACCTGTCTACATGGCCGGGGGATATGCTCAGAGGGGCAGAAGTAACAAGAGGGACTTAAAGGTGAAATCACCTGGTGAATAAAAGACAGAAAGTAGGGAGGGAGAGGAGGGAGAAGGGACAGGGTGTCACGTCAGGGTTAAAAGGGGGATTAGAGTCACAGATTGGGAGGGGGGGAAGGGGGTTCTGCTTACCCCCATGGCTGCAAAGACAATGGCAAAGTTCTCGGAACTGTAGTCCATCACATCCTTGGACTTCTGCACCAAGCCGGCCTGGCGACAGATCTGGGCTGCAATCTGGGAGCAAGAAAACAGAGGAGCATTCAGACACTCAGGAGGTCTTAATGTCAACACTAGCTATGCTTCCATCCTCTTGTCAATCTAATTATCTGAGTTACGCTAAACGCAATCATGCAAATAAAGCTGGTGGAAGTGTGTTTCCATCCAATGGCTTTAAAGCCAATAAAGACCTGTGTGTAATGACGCCACACGCTGTTTTGCGATCAGACTTACAGTGGTGCTCAAAAGTTTACATACACATGCTTAAGTTGACTAAAAAGAGGAATAAAAAAATCATGTTTTGGAAATTTATTTTAATACCTAAATTAAAAAATGAGGTAAAATCCAACCTTTAAGGACACCAATTTTCTTTGTGAATGAATAACGTATTGTAAATAAATAAATGTTCTTATTTAAAATACAGGGGTCATAATACATACCCATGTTAAATTCCCATAGAGGCAGGCAGATTTTTATTATTAAAGGCCAGTTATTTCCTGGATTCAGGATATTATGCATCCTGATAAAGTTCCCTTGGCCTTTAGAATTAAAATAGCCCCACATCATCACATACTCTTCACCATGCTTAGAGATAGGCATGGTTTTATTTCAGTTAGACTAATACCTGGTTTGATTTGCATTGAGAGATGATTTTATAGAAAGTATCCCATGCCTATCTCTAAGCATGGTGAAGAGTATGTGATGATGTGGGGCTATTTTAATTCTAAAGGCCAAGGGAACTTTATCAGGATGCATAATATCCTGAATCCAGGAAATAACTGGCCTTAATAATAAAAATCTGCCTGCTATGGGAATTTAACATAGGGGTATGTATACTTATGACCTGTATTTTAAATAAGAACATTTATTTATTTACATACGTTATTCATTCACAAAGAAAATTGGTGTCCTTAAAGGTTGGATTTTACCTCATTTTTTAATTTAGGTATTAAAATAAATTTCCAAAACATGATTTTTTTATTCCTCTTTTTAGTCAACTTAAGCATGTGTATGTAAACTTTTGAGCACCACTGTATATATTGAATAGATTTGAGACATTTTAAGGTGTTTTTATTCATTTTTGCAGTGAATCACACAACATTCAAACATTTTTAATCTAACATTTAACACATACCACTAGAGCCAGTCCCACAATGAGCTTTCCTTAGGACGTGCCATTTCTGAGTCTGTAGCTTTTGAGGAGGAGGGAGGGGGGGGGGGGGGTATGGCTGGGGGTGTTGCCTTGACCAACTGCCACTTTGCCAGACAGAGCAGAGAAAGGGGAGGTAACCTTGCCCCTTATGACCTCATAAGGAGAATATTCCAGATCGGCCCATCTGAGCTTTCATTTTCTCAAAGGCAGAGCAGGATACCCAGGGCTCGGTTTACACCTATCACCATTTCTAGCCACTGGGGGGCCATAGGCAGGCTGGGATAACGCATATTAATGTTAAACCTCAAAGCTAAAATTTTTATACCATGGGACCTTTAATCAATAGGGATGGGTTCCAAATCCAGTACTTTTTAGGCACAGAGCCTCTAAAGTATTGAGTTTTGAAAAATGTAACTGCGCCGCCTGGTCTCAGACCACGTGTGCATGACGTCAGAGCAAGTCGGGATCAAGTCGGACACAAACCTAACCGGCATGCAACGGGCGCCGATTGCCGGTGATTGATTCTGCGCAGACCTGGCTCATCTCCAACGAGCCTATTCACTACATGAGGAGTAAATCTCATCAGCGTCAGAGAGCCAATCAGCACGCAGCATGCTTCTACTAGATCTAATAATGTCCGTTATTGGCTGTCTAATGTTACGCGTTGTAGAGACACAGGAAAACACAGGACAGCTCACGTAGTCGGAGCTGGACATCCATTAAAAAGAATTCGCAATAATGTGTAATGTTGCAATTTGTTTTTGTTTCAAAAAAAGCATTGTTTAGGAACCAGTATCAAAGTCATGGTTTTGATATTGAATATTTGTGAACAATACACAGCCCTAGTTAACAACAAGACCAATCTAGTAGATCAGCTTATGCTTGAAGTATTCCATTTAAAGACTTCACAAAGACAACTCATCAAGTCTTTAATTCTACATTTGTTAAACAAACCATAACCAACTTGTTTACTGAAACTAATAAATCCAGTAGAGGGAAGAGTCTGTGTGATACGTCATGAGGAATGAAAGAGGAATTTCACGCTGATCACATAATGTCATGGACACAGCGTTGATCCGGCTTGGCCTCTCCGTGCACCCCCGGGTTCAGGCACCTGGCCCATACACAACACCAACGCATGATTGACCTCTGTGACATGCGCTTCATCAAACAATGAGCCAAATGTTCACACCATCCCGATGGCACAACAAGCGGGTCCTCATTAGGCGGACAACATACGCCCTGGGTCTTTGGCCCGTTCCACAGCGTCACTTCGGACCATTCATTTTCAAACTGCGGATGAGATTGGGGTTGATGGCTGTATTTATGCTCATAACACAATAACTGCTTAAAGAAACTGATTCTATGGCTCGCTAGTCGCTCTGTACATTTTCACTACAATCTGGCTTGGCTGTAAACCTTAATCTACCTGACTTCACTCAAAAGTATTTTACCGTAAAAAAAATATTAAAAGTATGTCCATGGAATATTGTTCTCTGATCAGGGATAAAGAAGAGCCTAAACGTGAAATCAGCATTTACAGTGCTGACTGTTGATTTTTAAACAAGGAGCTGTACTCAAAATGTAGAAAAGAAAAAAAAAAACCTGGGCAGGGATTGCCTCCACATGGCTCTCACAGACCCCCAATAACACACAACCACAGAGGGAGTGTGTTATATATACTCACTTCATTCTTTACTCCTCTATACCTTTACACAGTAAATATTTCTTTACTGCTATATTAATGTTCTGATTGTCAAGTACAGCTTCTTTTAACTGACATGTGGAGATTCCCAGTCAGAAATATGCAAAACTCTGATTACATCTATATATTACATTTATATTATTCGGTTTATACTAACACAGAAATCTAGTATTAGTATTCATTTTCACATTTCTAAAACTGATGGTGGCAGATATGAAGTTTTAACATGGTGTTCCCTGTGTAAAGTTGATTTTCTTGAACTTCAAAATAGGCTTTTAGTGGATATCTCCCAAAATAAATAATACAAAAGAATACATAAAGAAATACAAGGTTGTTACTGACCGAATTGCACACCATTGTGTCAGTAATACATTCATTTTTGTCCCCGAGCATTGATGTGTACAGGACTGTCAGAGTGAAGAAAAAAAAAAGAAAACAGCTGAAGAGGATCAAGAACAGCCGATAGTCTATCACATGAGAAACCTCAGTTGTGCTGGAGTGCTTCAGGAGATTGAATCAATCAATCAATATTGTTTCATGGAACACAATGACGCGGGTCTGTGGATGATCTCCAAAGCTGTCCTCCTCAAACTGCTGTATTGTGACAAAAACCTCTATTAGCCTGGAAATAATACATCACTCTCCTTCTTTAAGTATGACTTAATCTTGTTGGCACTGGAGCAAAAATCAGAGCCCAGAGAATGCTATACAACACAGTGAGTTTGGTTTAAGTTTGCTTTCTTTAAGGACAAGGTACCAATCCCATAAACCAAAATGGGTTTTTTTTCTTCTAGGGGATTCTTTTCTATGTTTTTAATACCGCTGTTATTTAAATGTGGGCAAGTCATGTAGAAACTATACCCATGGCACTTACAATTCACTAATGTCAAATGTTTTACTTCACCTGAACTGCAGCCATACAACACAAGATATTCTAGTATGTAACACACTTTACTAAGATTTACTTGGGGCAACTGAGTCACGCTTCTATTGTGAGGCATCAAAATCTCTGGAAAGGAAGCACAAGCCAATTTGTCGTCATGTGACCCTGAGTAAAACAGCCGACACACAGGAATGACCCAAGTCATCAATGTTAAGCACTGATCACAAAGCTTTTACCTTGAGATTTTGGTTCATTCATTGGGACTACATATACCCATATACTCCAGGAATAGCTAAGTATCTGAGTTTATTTCCAGTTTGCCATTTGCTTAAGAAATGATTATCAAGAGAAACAATAGAAGGATTACATTTTATTGACATTCAGGCAAACAACTGCTTTGAGATAGTTGGAGTTATTTTTCATTATTTTTTTTACAAACTACTGCAGTTTTTGCTGCATCATGTCTTGTAACTATATATAGCAGACCTACACACTCTAGATTGTACTGAAGGCTACTTCTCTGTAACCTTTATTACTACAAGCTGTCTACTTTGAGGGCAGGGGCTGGTTTTAGCCTCTTACATTTGGGTGGGCTAGTAGAAAAGATTGATGGGCAACTTGGGCGGTTGGTGGCACAGAGGTTAGAGAAGCACCATAGTAGCCCAAAGGGGGCCAGCTTCAAATCACGGTGACATGGCAAAAACATCACAGGTGATGGAAGGAAAACACAGGTGACAATTTAAAATATAAAACATGCTAGAACATAATAAGTAAGGCTCTCAGGCCTTCTGTATTATTTTGTATTAACTGTATTAAGTCTTGGCAATCAAGGGAAACAAACACTAGCTAAGTTTCCATCCACTTGTTCATCGAATTATCTGAAGTTCGGTAAGAAAACTCATGTGAATAAATCTGGTGAAAGTGTGTTTCCATCAAATGGCTTTAAAGCCAATAACCTGTGGTGATGACATCACACGCTGTTTTTCCATTCATTTTCACACTGAATCGCACAACATTCAACAAACATTTGCTATCAACACGTTGCTATGACGATCTCTGCCTGAGCGTCTTCCATTGTCTCCGCAGGACGTCCCATGGATTGTCCTAACCTTTGTCGGCCATTTCCTTCACGAGTTCCTGATAAATTAAATCCAGAAAGTCTCTCCTCGTCCGTCCACGTCCATCTTTCTTTGCCCCCATGTGTGTAGACAGAGAGGTAATACTGGGGGACATGAACTACAACTTCTTCTTCTGGATTTTGTGGCCGGTTGCAAACATAAAATGACCTAAAACTTAATAAATTCATTATTTATTCAGTAAATAAGGTTTCTATCAGCGTTTATCACATAAGCCGAATATCATCAAGATCAAATCTCATGAGACCAATGGATTTCCTTTGAGTCCATATTAATTTCCAGACGGCATTCTTCATTTAATAGAACTTAATTTAGATAAAAACATGTGGATGGAAACAGAGCTACAGTAACTAACTAAAACTATTTAGATTTTTCCCAGAAAAGACCATTTGCTTTCATTCCCAAGTACTTTGTGCCATCTCCAAAAAAATATAAAACGTGTAGAAAATATTCCCAGGATGCTGGTAATCAGGCATCAGAGGAACTGGTTTGGGTGTCTCACCTCGTTGTGTGGCAGCCCAGCAGCAGAGAAAATGGGGATCTTCTGTCCTCTGGCAATGCTGTTCATGCCATCAATGGCTGAGATGCCGGTCTGGATCATCTCCTCGGGGTAGATACGGCACTGAGGGTTGATAGGCTGACCTGGACAACAAACAAACAGCTGCATTGGACCAATGTAGAGTTGGCTTTTGTTTGCGTTTTTCCAATAAGGATGCTTTTAAAACAGTGACGGTGCTTGAACCGATACTTTAAAGAAAAAAAGTAGAGACTACAGTCGGCGATATAAAAGTGCTTGTATTCTGCTCATTTTCAGGTTCATAATTGTATTTAGAGGTTGTACCAGAATAGGGTTATGTGGTGTAATTTAAAAAAACAAAAACAGATATTTGTTGTACTGCACATTGCTGCAGCTCCTCTTTTCACCCTGTGTGTTGAGCTCTCTTGTAAACCTATAACATGCACAAAAAGATATATAACACAAAGGAAAGAGGAAAATCATGATATAAGCACTTTAAAGAACGGCTTGTTCATGGCTAAGGCAATATGGTCAAAATTAAATTATTTATGAAAAATGTAATAACAATGACCTATTTCACCAGTAAATTGCTGCATCGTATGTGTTGTTTTTCCGACAGTTAAAAATGGAAATGGGTGCACCAGAAACTGCTGGTAAAGTCCTGGGAGTCAGCTTTGAAATGTGCACCTCTCCGGTGTATATTCCTGAAGTAGAAAACTCTAGAATTCTAAGACTATATTAAAATATATGTCTCCACAGTGGCCAATCTTATATATACTGCTCCATAATTATATAGGCTTTGCATGATCACTATGGGCTAGTGGTTAACCTCTAACCTGTCCCAATTACGGGGTATGGGTGGGGCAATGGTGGCCACTGCCTCCATAATATTAAGCCTGTGGGTTTTAATCACAGACTGTATAAAATAGGTTTTAAGGTCTCTATGTTTACAGGTGGTGGTGATGAGCAATGAGCTGTAGGTGCCAAAATAACCCATGTTTGTTTTGTCAAATCATGGTGGAGACTTGGAATATCAATTCTAAGCGAAAAAATCGTGCAGGCCAAGTTGTTAAGCACACTTGTACTTAATATTAAGTATCCCTAAATTCCCATGTGGCACCAGCCTGGCCCCTCCATTTGGAATGGTCTTGAACTGCCACTGGAAAAAAAAACGGCTAGTAAGTCTGGTTAGTTCAGAAAATGACATTACTTTACTGTAACGCAGCCTTTAAGACCAGGAAGACAACACTGGTCACATCACGATATCCAAATTTTAAGAAGATATCTAGTCTTGTATATCAATGTCGATATAATATAAATATATACTGCCCAGCCGTATGTAGCATCCTTATTAAAGACATCAACTTGAATAGAAAACAGAAGATAACAGGTGAGAGCTGTACCCATGATGTCCAGGTAGTCCTCTGCCAGAACCGTGGGCCCGCGGTCGATGGGTTTGCCCGAGCCGTTGAACACACGCCCTGAAAGAAGAACATTTTCTCCTTCAGCCAAGCTGATTAAGGACTTTATTTGATAAATAACTATTTGGTTTATCTGGAAGTTGAATTCAAAGATAATTACAAAGAAACAGATCAAATGAAATGCATTAGATGACGCTCCCAAGCACATCTGATCTATTCTGTTTTGTGTCAGACTCTAAACAGATGAGAGAGGCTCTTATGGCTCTTGCAGAGTCTACAAATACAAGTAATTAGAAATTCATGGACGTGATTAACGATACTTCAAAAACAAAAGCAGGTTCACTTTCTACTGCTATTGAAATACATGCGACCTTGCTGTACTGAGATAATCACATTGATTAAAGGTTTGATTCAGTCAGTTTTGCTTTTACCATGTAGATTGAAACCACAAGAAGAATAAGCATATTAAAAGGAAAACATAACACTTTTAAAGAAAACTCAACATGCTTAAATATTTTCATATTTTTGTTACAGAGATAGAAGGCTGAAAGGGCTGGAAACAAGACCTGAACAGTGGACTATTTAGGAGAATTATTTGCTTAATTTTGTTAAGTGTTATTACTAAATGTGGATGAAATATACAATGGGAAATCGGGTTGATCATACCGAGCATGTCCTCTGACACTGGGGTCCGCAGGATATCACCAGTGAACTCACAGGCCGTCTTCTTGGCATCGATGCCCGATGTTCCCTCAAACACCTGGACGAACACACACACGACAAGCCACTCATCAAGATTAACAGACAGTGTTGCATGGTATACAGACGCTAAATAAATAAAGCAATACCCTGCCATTAAAGACGGTACACACCTGGTACTTACCTGCTTACTCTACCAGGTGAGTTACCCATACACCCAAGTACAGGTACATTAATAATGAAGAGCTGCATATCCAATGATTTTGTTAGTTACAGATTACGGAACTTTTACCCTCCTTGTCCAGAGCCCAGAAGTTATGTATTGTCATCGGACTATTCCAAGCAATATATCAAAAAAATTTACAGCATAGTGGAAAAAGTTAGCAACCCTGCATTTAAAACATTTCTGGAGAGAACTTTAAAATGGGGCACAGATTGTTGTTGTCTTAGTTTTTCAAAAGGCTCAGTAATTTTCTAAAACAGCTGGGTACTATAGCATTTGTTGTGGACTATTGTCATCTGTGGATTAATTTGGTGCTCTCCCGATGATTCATAGCAGCAGGGCTCTCAAACAGCAGGCCCAACAGGTGTCAGTCCGCTTAGCCACTTTAGACTGTTTCTCACCTGGACAACTGCCTTGCTTCCAATCACCTCCAGGACCTGGCCACTCCTCTTGGTGCCGTCCGGCAGGGTCAGGTGGACGATCTCAGCGTACCTGGGGAACTAGTTCAAAGAGATCCAACAGTTTCACTACAGCTGTCTGAAAACTTATTAATACAAGAGCAGATAAAAAGCAAATATCGCAAAATATATAGTGGTCATATACATACGGCTTAGGAAATATTGATTAATACATTCTCAAAATGAGGTTTCACAACAGGCAAACAGTGCCGTCGTGGTAGTAATTGTAGTATTAGTAGATTTTTTCTTCACTGATTTGATTCTTTCACATGCATATTGTGAAATTCATTTATTGCAATTCTTCAAGTATTGGGATTCAATAATATCATGATGTACTGACATTTTCCTTTCCTTCTTTAAGAAAAAACTAAGTTGAATAAAACACTTCTAGAGACAATATATCATGAGACATTTCTAACTGACATATCAGTTTGACATTTATTTACTTTGTAAAGAAGAACATAACATGGAGTACCTGCTTTTGTTTAACAGATATGATGTAGTCGCCGTCAGAGGTACCATATAAAGACGGACAATATTTGGGAAAATAGCGATTTTAAAATTCGTCACAAAACAAATCACCATACCTACAATTTATAATTGTTTTTTCCCCACCCCAAAGTAGTAGTAATAGTATTAATATGAGAACACATTCATGGACAAGTTTGATAAAAACAAAACTCCTTAGCAGCTTTACCTTCACATTATCCAGGATCACCAGGGGTCCGTTCACACCTGACACCGTAGAGTAGGCTGAAAGAGAGAGAACAACAGAGTTCATTCATTTCTGTACTCCAACAGGCCACAAGACAGGAAAATAACGCATGCAATACTGACTATATTCCCATTTCTTGGTGCCGCTGAAAGCCACCAGTCCACATGAGATTAAGTAGACATCCTTTCTAACCAACCAACACTTTTAATAATCACAAGCTGACCTTTCACGCTGCGATTTAAACAGCTTTCATGCACTTCCAAGCCCAAATGTCAAAGGCAGGCAAATGTCAGGAAAAAATGCATGAAAAATCACTTGTTCACAATTACACGTGGTTAGTTCTGAGCCTCACAATAATACAACACTAATTGAAGGGTCATCATTGATGAAGGTTAGTGGAAATAGCCTGTGGCCTTCTCCGACATTAAACCACAATAACTGTAGTGAAAGAAGGCAATGAAAACTACACATCAATGTGTCACAAAAACACATTACACATTGCCATTTCCCTCTACTCCAGCTATAGTTATCATGAATAATATGAAACAGCAATTTGCTTCTCCATTTGTGCTTAAAGCTTTAGCGTGCAACTTTTTGATATTAATGAACGTCCGTTACATTCCAGTAGTTACAAAGCTAATTAAGACCATCAGATCCACACAACTCTCTGGATTTCTCAGTATGACCATGTTCAGAAGACTGTGGCATCCGGCGTCTTCAGGAGATGATGACCTCTTCTGAAGAGTCCATGTTTTTTAATCCTCCGTGTCTCCTTGGCTACTAGCAACTGTGTGGAGGAGGGGTGGGGGCGCGTACACGGTCATTAAGGGTCTGTATCATGTTGATGAGGTGACAATGTTGCTGTCATTGGTTAGATTTCCTTATGGGGGAATATACATTCCCATCACAATAGGTGGAGGTCATTTCTTGCCAAAGCATACTGTTCTGTGATTCGGTCACTGTTAAGAAGTTTCATATAAACGTCTGAAAGAATTTAGGCTCCTTTCAATAGGTTCTACATACTTTAATATGAAACAAATGTGATGTGAAAATGATTTATATAGTACTTGTGGTAAGAAATCCACAATAAACCATTATCCCTCTTTGAATGACATATTGAAAAGGTATATTTGGCAGTTTTTAAAATCACAGATTTATCCATGCTTGTGTAGTTTATGTTGGCCCATAAGTAGTACGCTATTACAGACCATGATTTAGAGACTGTTGCTAGGTTTCCATCCACTTTGCACACAAGCACAAGTTTGCTAAAAGTTCGCCGGTGAAAGTGTGCCTCCACTAAAGCCAATAAAAACCTACACACATGCAGTAGGATATATCGAATATACAGAAATACGTGGCGGAGATTATCCAAAACGTCTTTGTTTTATGGCCAGTTGCAACCATAAAATGACCTAAAATGCAATTGCAATTCCTTATTTACTCGTCAAATAAAAAATGAATGGTTTCCAATCTTTCCATAAGGACTTTTGATATTATTTAATTTGCATAACGAAACATGGACGAAAACATGACGAGTGTCTCTTTTTCCAGAGTTATGGACGCAAAGACTGTACTGGATTATTGGAGTGCTAAGTGGCTGTTACCATCAGAAGATTCTTAGTGGAGACAAACTGAGGGGCAGAGGGTCAGGACCTACTGGAACACGTTCCTTTCTCTGAATGAAGCAATAACATTCACTCTGCTGACATGAAAGCCAATTTACGTGGCGTTTGCAAGAAATCCATTGACGCCCTCCCATCACGGTCCCTGTGCACATCTGCAGACCGCCATTGTTTCCACTGGGGTTTTTATCATGGTCTGGTGTTCCTTCTTTTTGTGCCGACCGTCAATCTCAGGGCCAATATCAAAGACATGAGGAAATTAGAGCAGACTGCTATGACCATAAAGCACTAAAGCTTAGCGGGGTGCATCCACTATGCCACTAATTAGGCAGAGCCCAACTAAATAACCTGTCAACGCACTACAGTATTACAGCCATTTCCCACACACACACACCTGCAGTTCACCTTCTATTAGCAATACAGAAAGTGCGTCCGTGCGTTTGTCTGTGCGGGTGTGTGTGTGTGTGCGTGCGTGTGTGCGCCTGTGTGTGTGCCTGTGTGTGCGGAGTGGGAGATGGTGGTGGAGGTTGGGGGCAGAGACTATTGAGAGAGCAAGAGAAAAGATGGCTCAAGTGTGATGATAAAAACCAAGGGCACCACAAATACAAAAAAAACATTTTCCTCTCCAAAATAAATTGAGTTTTACTTTAATCAGCCTTTCTCTATCTCAGTTCCTGCCTCAGGGCCCAGATTCTGATCAATGACTCAAGTTCTCATACATATTAATCTGTTTTGCTCTACATTATTAATCCTTTTTATTAACATGGTGCTATGTTAAAACAGAAAAAAACAGATTCAATAAAATGATCTGTTTGATTTCTGTATAACAGAATGGATGAAGTTCTGACCTTAGACTGGCGACTATTCCTTAAATCAATAGAATTTTTAAATCAATACTTGAGTCTTAAATCAGCCAAAACTATACAATATATATCATAACTATACACAGTGAGACAATATACATTTGTCAATCACCAAGGGTTTTGTCATACTGTTTATGTACTGCAAACTGTCCCTCTCTGTACATATGGTTTAAAAAAAAAAAAAAAAAAAAAAAAAATCTAATTTAGGACATCTATATATTATTGGAAAATATAGAATTAAAAATTAAACTCAAATATTGACACTGTCCTGTAATTGTTGGGCTGTGTGTGAAATTTGGCCAACTACCTTGGGAAACGAGGACATTTCAAATGCAGCATACAGTACATCATCATTTGATACGTTGTAATAGTTTTGTTTGTAAGGCTGATTGCTTTTAGCGAATCTTTCAGCCATTCGGTTGCAGGTCTGAAGTGAGTCTACTATTTGAATGGGTAGTTCCAGAGGGATTAAAGGCCTAACCCTAGTCCTATATAGTAGCCTATCATTATATGAAGGGAAAAAGGTTTTCATGTTACCCTCTTACGTATAACTGTGATGATAAAAAGTGGTTTGCTCTCTGATTTCACAAGATAATGATTGCTCAATGGGCTATACAGCCATGAGGTGTGAAGTAGCAACATTTTCCATTAGGTTTGGAAAACTTTCTCCACCCCTCTTTTGCTACTTCAGCTCAAGTGCAGCAGTCCCCTGGCTTGGCATGCAACAGCAGTGTGGGTCACCCTGCAGCCTGTTCAGCTGCCAGAGCCCTTTGTGTACAAAGATGTTAATTGGTCCTAATCCGCCACTAGAAGCTGTTTTGGTAGCCTGACCTCGCACCCTAAAGGACACCTTGGTGTGAAATACTAAAGAGCCCATTCAAGTGCCAGAGAAAGGAGGCACAGAGCATTCCAACACAATTCAATTTCCCAGCTGAAAGAGGGGGACTCGAGGGGAGGCAGGGGGTCAGAGCTGGGATGGAGATGGGGGCGCATCATCGTTCTGACAATAAATGAGCGCTACAAAGCAGTGGCTACTGTGATGTGCAGCCTCACAATCACGTCTTAGCCTCTACTTCAAGGGATTCCCACAGCCCCACTGGACATGGGAATGCTAATTGCCTCAAACCTACAACCAGCCCCCACCCCCACCCCCACACTCACACACAGCCAAAAACATGCAACAGTGAGTCAATAAAGCAGCATGATTAAATTACTTATAATCCTTAGACTCAATGTACAAACTTTGTTTGTATAATGTCACGGTCACTTTCCCATCGACAGTTAATGGTTTAAAGATATAATATGTAATATATCCACATTAAAGTGTCTAAAAAATGACTATAGCTATGTTATATATTTTGTTGAGTTGTGTACTTACATTATAACAAATGTTTCCAACGATGTTCAAACCCAGAGAAATCTGTCATTTTAAACAATGACCCGGGTTCGAGTCCACTGAGATACTTCAACCAATGTGTCCCTGAGCAAGACACTTAACCCATATAGCAATTGAAGGTCGCTTTGGATTAAAGTGGCACCTAAATGACATGTAATGTAACTTCTGTCAAAACACTACCCTGGAAATCCAGAGTTCTCGCAAGAGCACAATTTGAATATGCTCAGCGAGTTACTCTGGCAACGAGTAATGCTGCTCATTAACTATGCCCTTGTAGCCGAGCTGCACCAATCACATTGGCGTATCTGATAAAGGCGGGCCAGAAAAAAACAAAACAATCGCCAACAAAAACAAACTGTGCCCAGGCTATCAAACCACTCCCAGAAACACAAGATCATACGTTAAACAATAATTGCAAGTCATACACTGCATCATTTCTTCATTAATTAATGCCATTTTGCAACACAGTAATATATCGATCCAGCTAACGAAAATGTGCTACATGACAAGTGGCTCATGCTAATGCTTGGTGGATCCACAAGGTTACACATTGTTCAACACCCTCAGCACAGCGCTGAAATCATATAAATCCGCATATTGTTTGGTAATATCTACTACTGGCCCAAGATCAAATAGCAACCAGCATAGAGTGAGAGGTGTGCACGCTTTTTAAAGGCATCAGACATGTCGGCAGTGGGGAAGCCAACACATCAGATGAAGCCACTATGTCTTGAGAAGCTTGTCGTTGTACTGTTCTCTACTAAATCACTTTACAGTGTCTTTTCTATCTCTATTTCCTTTGGCTTTATAATATTATATTTTTATTTTACTAATCTATCCATTTGAAGTGTACAAGTGGCTGAAATGGGTTTCCTCAGGAGGGGGGCTGGCGTCTCCCTTAGAGATCGGGTGAGAAGCTCAGTCATCCGAGAGGAGCTCGGAGTAGAGCGCTGCTCCTTCATGTCGAAAGGAGCCAGTAGATCTGGTGAGGATGCCTCCTGGGCGCCTCCCTAGGTCCAGGCACGTCCAGCTGGGAGGAGGCCTCGTGGAAGACCCAGGACTAGGTGGAGAGATTATATCTCCAACCTGGCCTGGGAGCTGGTTGATGTGGCTCGGGAAAGGGAAGTTTGGGGTCCCCTACTGGAGCTGCTGCCCCCGCGACCCGATACCGGATAAGACCACGAAGATGGATGGATGGATCATTTATCCATTTTAAGTCATATTGTGCTTTATTGCTTTGGATGCTGGAATGTTTAGAAAATAATGTTCAGTTTTAATTAATTGTAGTTTTAAATTAGATTTTTTTTTCAAAAAGCAAGGGAAAATAGAGAAAAGCTAATTTTGACAAATTTATGCAATGAAATGGGCAAAATAAATGGAGAAAAATATGTAAAAAAACATGTTTGGTTATTCAACATTTGGCCAAGTTTTTCATTACAAATTTGGCTTCAGCCAAGAATTTTCATTTTGATGCATCCCTACCTCTGAGCCCCTCAAATATCCTTGATGGAGAACAACCTAAATACTGGTAAATTATCTTGGCAGTTTCCCTACATTCATTCATGGCAGCCTAGCGTACCTTCATTTCAGCATCTTGGCAGAACAACATTTAATAAACTCACTTCTATCCTTCCGGACTTTGAGAAGCCCTGGTGTAGGATTTAGTGGCATCGAGCGGTGAGGTTGCAGATTGCAATCCCCTGAATACCCTCCCCTCACCACTCCCTCTCCAATCATGCAGTAGAAGCTACGGTGGCTATCAGGTAACCTATTGCAGATTATTGCAGAAGGCCCTCTCTAGATCCAGTGTTTGGTTTGTCCGCTCTGGGCTACTGTAGCTGTACTGCAGCCCATCACCATGGCATCCCTATGTACTATATCTTCAACTATCAGAGCCTTACCTACAGTAAAGAGCAGAACATTCTCCCGTTTTGAGAGCACCAGCGGATAGAACATAAAAACTAAAACTTGGAGGTTTAACAAAAACTTTTTTGCATTACAAAAGAAAAACAAAATTCTATTATGATGAAGAACACCCAAGATAAATATCTTCTTTGTGCTCTGGTGCCACTTTATATAGGAGCCAACGTCGAGACCCTTCCCAACACTGGGCTCACTGCACAGACTCAATCAGCACTGCTGCTATGGAAATGACTCGACCTCAGGGCTGGGCAATATGGAGAAAATCAAATTTTTTATATATATATATATATATATATATATATATATATATATATATATATATATATATATATATATATATATACACACACACACACAATATCTTTGACCCAATACCTCGATATCTATATTGCGGCGATATTGTAGGGTTGACATTTGGTGCTTTCATAAAATATTTTTACAATTACATTTTTGATAAATAATCAGTAACATGAATTTAATGGCTATGTGGGGTAAAGGCAATTAATAAAACAGCTAGAACACTCTGTTAAGATCACAAAATGACATGTTATGGTTATTTTGTAAAACCAGGAAAGACAACACATGTCATATCCAAAATCTAAGACAATATCTAGTCTCATCTCGATATAATATTGGTATTTGCCTAGCCCTACTTGACTGACATTTTTCTAAATGCCCTTACTTCTCTAAATGACCAGGAAATGGATGACGAGTGGTCAGCAAAACCAAATGTACCGTTCATGTGGATTGGTTTCTGCTCATGCAACAGGCAGAAATGGTGTCAAACCCTTAGCCTACATTTCAATGTTCTTTCAGGAAAAGAATGGCAAACGCCCACAGGAGAGTCTTTTTTCTACTGACAAGCTAGCTGCTTAAGCCTAATTAGAATGTGGATTATAGAACGGTTACAAAAATAACATTGATTTTATAGAAATTACTTTCATGGTGACAGATGAGACATTTGTTTATCGTGACTACATTATTACCATTAATTAAATCTTAACAAAGAAGTATAGTGCCTTGCTCTATGTCTTTTCATAGCACTAAATGACAGAATGCACTACTAAAACAAAGACCAGACATTTCGTGGGCTAATAGCTTTTGTCGCATTTGACATGAGAGAGACAAAGGCCTCTTCAAAGAAAAGACTTGGTCTGATGAGAAATCTCTTTATTTGTTTATTTCCAGCTCTGTCTCAGAGTGGCTTTTCAATAGCTGCCTCTCTTAGAGCTCTGTCAAGTTAATAAGGTAGTGAAAAACCATCTCTACATTGTGATCTTATAGACTGTTTGATGCCTGGCAACTGGCTATACTGAAGAAAGTGTCTGATTGCATACAATACTCTCTTAGGTTACAGTTTGCTTCATTTGTCACCTGTAGCTGTCAGGTATTCATTCTCTGATATTCTTGGATATTAGTATTATTAGCACCATCTGCCTGTCTCATCAGACTGGGGAGCTTCTTGAGAGAGACACGCTGGGATGTTTTTCAGTCGACATGTCGACATTGATTTCAGCACCCGGGACAGCGCCACACCTTGGTCTGCTCTGCTAAATGGATGCTGATGTTCTATTAGAACAACAACAACACGAAGAAAGAGGAAGACAAAAAGACATCCATGCGGCGGAATTTCCCGCGGCACCAGAGCAACCCAGGAAGTGGAACGTCGAGGATACAGACTATGCTTAATGTGGTTGACGTTGAACAGTGATGACATGTGACTATGAGTCACTCATCAGAACCAGGAAATCAACATGCCGGCCTCCTGCTGACTCTGCTAGGCAGGTCAAGGTTTTTAAATGGAACCATCAGAGTTTAGTCCAGTGGGATGTTGGCAGATCCTGGATCCTGCAGTGCCGGTGCTATTCAACCGAGGGGCTCTCTTTCTATGGGCCAATCTGACGGCTACATTCTGCATGATGATGAATCATGCATGAGTTGAAGGCGCTGATGGGATTAGATTTCAGTGGAACTGTATCTTGTACGGTTTCATGTGATAAATAAAACTGATTAATAGATAAACATATTGTAAATACAGCACCTCCGGTCTTTGAGGAGCACATAAAAACTTTCCTAACAGCTACTTGAGATAATCACTGGCTCCAAATTTCTGCCTCAACATCAGAATGGACCGCTGCTGCCTAGTAATGTGTTTGATGAGAGGAAAAGAGTGAGCCATTCAGCAAATTAGAAAATTTCAGAAGTAGGGCGGTTAGATGTTTTTAGGACAAGGTTTTATTACATGTTACATGCTCTATGCTTTCCTCTCAGAAGGCGCAAGCTCCATTAAGTTATTTCCTTTTTTTGTTTGCTAAGAGGCTTTTAGTCCATGCTAGACTCTCTGACTCTTACACAAAGGAAAAACCATCACCTTGCTGGGTTCATGCCTCGGCCCGTGTTCAACAGCAAATTAATCAGAGTCACAGTTAAGGCTCAACATGCGAATCACTGAGCAAAGCGCCGAAAAAAAGATGGAAATGTGTAGATGGAAATAATGTCATCATCTTAAAATGTCTTTTTTTTTATAAATGCATACAAAATCTATTATTTTAATGAGAAGCTGTATTTTTTATTATTTATTGTTCTATTTATTTCATGTTAAGCAAAGCAAAAAGGTCTATTTTAAAAAGATTTATTTTTGTTATTTAATGCTGCACATTTTTTGTTGATGTATTTCTTCTTATACTCGTTTAACTCGTGTATGTTCAAGTTGAGAAACAAACAATTCAAAATGTTAATATTTGGTGCATTTTCCTTGATAATCAAGCAAATAGAACCATGATACCATTACGCCGCATTTGCAGTATTGTTAAACACAATATGATTTTTTCTCTATATTGTGCAGACCGAACCGATACGAGTCCCGATAACTGACTTCAGGCAAGCGGGAGGCTTTAGCAGGTCTGTTGTTTCTCCGACATCTAAAGGTAGGTTCCATAACCTACTGCGAGGTGTAATGTTAAATAGCGCCACACGCAGTGATGCATGAAGTAGTACGGGTGCGGTTGTATCGGAGTAGTATACGAGTACGATTACATGATCACAGTATCAGACCAAGTGAGGTAACAGACAAAGGCATTCAGCAGCTGACTGACTTCACTAAAGGTTTTAGTTGACCACCACAATCATCAATCAATTTATTCTTTGTCAAGGGAAATCATATAAAGACAAATATAAAATAACCACAGATGTCCTTAATCATACAGTCACAAATATTAGGTTGATGGATCCAGTAGTATACCAAGTTAGCTGCAGGCAGTAGGGGTGGAGCGGTCGGTACGGTTCTGAACTAGATGCAACAGCCTGAAGTGCGTAAAGTCAGATGTAGACAGTAAACGATAAGCACCCCACATCGTCTCCAGACTCCATCTGGAACTTGTAATCAAAATAAGACAATCAACTATAAAACTGAAAATGCAGCATCTCTTATTTATGAAAATGCAAATTACATAGAATAATAACTACAAAAACTGAGGATGGGATGGCATGTTGAAACAAGGTACGAATACATGAAGCAAATACTTAAAGCCCTATTTGTATCTAAAGGCTGATTAAGCACTGTAGGGAGGAGAAGTTGGACAGTTGTTTTGTCTCGTTCCAGTGATTGGTTCATCTGGGTGATGGCGTCAGATATGGGTTAGCATGTTAGTAGTCTAGTAAAGTTCAAAAAGTGTTTAAAAAGTGCAATCCACATGTTTACATGTGTTTATTACAGTAAATAATAATGTAAATACTACTAAGTGTGGTAAAGCCACATATTTGTTCCTGCGATCTGCACTTTAGTTTGTTTCTGCCTTTCATGTGAATGTTTCCACCAGGCTTGGTCAGCGCTCATCATACTACTGGGATTGAAGTAGTTCAATAAAAGATGTAATTTATAGAAATTCATGCAGCAACTAATTTCATCATCACATCCAGGCCTGGCCTCCAGCTGCTTTGATCTATCTAATATTGGGTTATTCATACTAAACAATGATTTACTGCGTCTTTGTTGAATAATACAGAAGATAAAGAGCTTCCAAAATAAAGTAGTACGGCCTAAAGTAGTAATACGTAGGCTATGGCATAGACTCTGCATATATCCTACATATTGGCTACTATAAATCAGCCTTTAGTTCATCATAGACACTTCAGACTAAAGCATACTGTATCATGTCTTTTGGACTGAAATGGCCATGTAATGACAGAAAAGACTGCCACTATTCATTATGAAATATGAAAACTTTTATGTCAAACATAAAAAACACATTCCCTAATAATACTATTCTTTTGAAGCAGCAAAACGTAACAGCATCTGTAATTGTACTAAGACGGTTTCCATCTGACTAACAACTGTGGGTCAATGTGTCTGTAAACCAATAGGTCTGGTTTTTATATTTTTAGTGCTTTTTCAACAACTGCATCTATTAATCACACCCAAAATGCATCTTTCTTTCCACCAGGCCAGAAACTGCAGCTTGTCTGATCACTACAGACTACAGCACCGCAGGCTGCAGCGCTCATGTGATCGTGTCACATGAGAGATCATCCATCTGTCACCAGTCTGTTCTAAAGCCACCGTCATTTCTTACAGCGCCATACTATATTGGAAGGACAGTAAAGGTACACTAAAGGCAGTAGAGATCGCATTCAACTATCTCAAATCTCAATACATCAAATAAAAACACACTACACGGTGTCTCATTCATTCGGGTGGCTACCGTCAGTCAGCTGACTATCTGCAGTGTTGGCTAATCCACTAAGCTAGTAGCATTTAGCTAGCTGTGTCGGATTGTACTACGCAGTCATCACAACAGTGACAATGTTGACTTTGTCCCTGTATGTAATTAACATATGATTTTTACTCATACTACTGAATAAAGTTACGTATAGCTAAAATGGTAAAAGACGACTCTGAGCCGGACTAGCCACTGTTACCTAGCTAAAGCTAGCTTAATGTTAGCTGGTTTGCTATTTGATACGAATAGGTACGTGTAGCTGCCTAGACTTAAACAGAGCGTGGGAAGCATGGTCGGATGGTGGTTATGCTACTAAATTGTGAACCGCATTTAATTGCCTGTGTAAAAACAGCTAGCTTGTTCATAATCGTGATCCACAATTTGTAACTTCATAGCTTTAGCTAGCTAGCCACAACATCCCCCTCGTATGCTGCATTGCTCGTCACTGGGAATACAGTTTTTAAAAACAATGGCTGAGGACTTGTACTTTCTTCTTAAACCGTGTCACACTTAGCACTAATTGTGCAAACGTTTACCATTCAGCAGTCCCAGTAATGGAATTTAACGCTGAGTATTTCTGTAAATAAAATATTACTTAACTTCTTAACTTCCCTGATCCAGGAACATAATAATACATATTAATTCAATGCGCTCCTGTCCTGATCCAATATCAAATTTTCCCAACTGAAAAGTAAAAGAAATTGTGTTTTAGGTGCAAATTACTAATAAAAGCTTGCGATAACGTGAGAATTCTAAGAAGAGTGTGGTATTTCTCACCGTTCCCCTGTCATTGAATGCAGCACAACAACCTTGTTAGCAACTAGCTAGCTCTAGCTGCAGCTACCCTGAGCAGCCTGCTAACGTTACATACTCAGCCTCGGTTGAGAGATGTAATTTCTGGTCACAGCCTGTGTGTGTGTCCTCGCAGCTGCTGCCAAGCCGTTGACGTCCATCGCCCTGTTTGCCACCAATGTTGCCATCGTTGGATAAAGAACAGTAAACCTGGGGAAGCTAACGTTGGTCGATGTGCTGTTCTAGCTGCTGCTGATAAATGACAGCAGAGAGCTAGTCATATGACACTGAGGAACCGGATGGAGCCATAGACAGTTAAAGAAAGGATGGAGCAGCCGACCAAGCGACCGGCGGGCGCGCATGTTGTGTACGCGCAAATATGGGTAAGTAATGCTTTTGGCATTAACGTTACATTTTTAACTATAACACGTTGACACAGCATAGTGTTTAACCACAACATTGAACAATACAATTATAAAAAAGCACCTGCATATAGGTCGCAGTTATTAGATATTATGTATTAAAAATTAGATTAGATTAGATTAGATTTTAGACTTTATTGTCATTCCACAGGTACAGGTACAAGGCAACGAAATGCAGTTTAGGTCTAACCAGAAGTGCAATAGCAGCAGGTGCAGGATATACAATGGTTCCATAGTGCAGGATGGGTATGTACTGAATAAATATAGAAATGAATACTATTATAAACAGAATTTTACGGCTAGATTATCCTATGAATATAATATATAGATAACAAGTATTGTGAACTGGATTTACAGGTGGATGTGTACTGAATATAATATACAAGTGGATACTACTATAATTAGAATTTTTACAGAAATGTACAATGATCATAATATACGGATGGTTTAGAGTTTACAGGTGCATATATATATACAGATGGCTATTACTATAAACAGAATTTTTACAGATATATATATATATATATATATATAATAAGTTAGGCTAAAATGAGCAGTATAAAAATGGATTTAAAGGTAGTCCAAATAAAGTTTGGGCAGAAACTATCCGAATTAAAGTGCAGTGGAGAGTAATTGCATATTTCAGTTAAAGTACGATATTGCAGATGTATATGTAAACAATTGGTACTGTGAATAAACAGTCAGCAGTGCAAAATGAAAATAAAATTGGGATTCTTGGGGAAATATAATAACACTTGAGGTAATCCACGGCCCCAGCTACTATTCAAGAATTTACAGTAATTTTATTGTTGATAAGATATTTACAATCTGATTGACAGGCTCAGTGATTTGCAACTCTATACAGCTCAACTGTATCTTGTAGAGCTATGCATCTACTGTGTATGTGTTTCCTATGTGTGTGTCTCTCTCACTCACACACACACACACACACACACACATTTACCAACACAATGTCATGGGGAGTGAACTGTAGAGTGACAGGTAAAATGACATGATTGCACACATTTTCCCCTTAAAAACTCGTAGTTTGCTGTTTTCTCGTTCTTTGAAGCTCTGATCCATTCTCATTTGACGCAGCATGCTCTGCACAATGGCTTGTAAGCGACTGTTTGAAGGTGATTTTGAACCATGCCCCCTGCACAACCAACACACTGGCAGTCACACATCACATACAGACACGCACCGCTCTCTGATGCTGGAAAAGCACTACAGACTCAAGTGGTAAGCACTGCCATGGTGAGGCTGACGGCAACCCCTAGAGAGCTCATCCAAACGTTTCAGGCCGCATGCAAAAAATAGCAAATTAATGCAAGTGAAGGGCTTCTGCCTACAGGAGCAGTGCCCTCATTTTTCGAAATACCATTTTTTTTACCAGTCTTTTATGATGAGTTCAAAGGGATATGATTTCTCTCAAACTCCTCAGATCCAGCCATCTAGGCAAATGTGTATCATAATATTCATGCATTCATTTTCTATGTCAGCTGCTGTTGTTGTTAAAGGGCTCACACAGTGTCCTAATGTATAAACTGTGTGTTTAATTCTACATTGATACTGAGTGATTCCACAGCGTAGAATACATGTCCAGGGAATGTGTCCTTTTAACAAATCTGAAAGTAAGGGTGTGTGGCACATCTGACCTTCATGCAAGAGACTGGAGATCACATCCAGTGCAGACAGGTCACTTTTTATTTTTAAATCAACATCTTTTCACAAAATCAATTTTTTTTTTTTTTATTAAGAGTGAAATTATTATAAATAATGTAAAATTGATTGTGATAGCTTTAGTCGTCATAGTCAACACAAAGTGTTGAGTTCTAGGTGTCATTCTATCGCTTTAGTGGAAAAGTAGTCTATATTGACCACGTTACACTTCCAGGATTGTTCCGCTGGATGTCCGTCTCCTTCCTCTTTCTTTGTGTTGGCGTTTTAAACTCCAGTGGATTTATTTTATTACAGATTTTATTTTGGCTATTTTAATTTCTTCAGGAAATACTCCTGTTGAAAGTCCAATGGCCAATTGATTACATCTATTATTAGTATTATGTCTGTCATCACACTTAGATCCTTTGCTTGCACAATTCTTTACCAATGCTCATTATTCCTTCCTTTGGCAGGGTTTCCGCGAGGTCTTTAAAAGTCTAGAAAACATGTACAATTTCAATATCAAAATTTGGGGCCCTAAAAAGTTGACATTCATTTACACATTTTTCCAACTGTGCATTCTCTGATCTGCTGTCAGTGCCTCCTTGCTACTTGTAATCTGAATCTGTTTCATTGGTTTGAACTCTTATGGACTGTAAAAAGTGATAAATATTCACTCACATCGGTCATCAGAATCCTACCCACTACTTTTCCATCAGTTGTATTTGTATGAATATTATCAAAAACTTTATTTAATGTGTTTTTCTTTGTTGCTATAGTAGTGTCTCTGTGTGCTTATGTGTTGTTGATGTGTTTTAATGTGTGTCTATGTACTTTTACCTGTGTCTATTGTATATGCTCCCTGTGTTATATTTTTCATGCCATCAATCTGCCAGCTGTTATGATCTGGAATAGTGGTTGTGTCATTTTACTTGTCTATGCCTATGTGTTCTAATGTGTATGTGTTGTATTGTTGTCTCTATCTATTGTTTTAAGCCATCAACCTGCCAAGGGACGGCTGATGAATATTAGCCTGTATGGCTAAATCTGGCACATTTACACGTTGGACTCTGCACTCCTTTTGATTCATGTGCGTTGTCCCTTTTTAAATAAAAAAATCTAAAAAACAAAACTGTCTCGCTCTGAGCCGTGTTTCTTTAGTTATCATTGGAAAAAGACCCGATCTTTACATTGAATTTTAGAATTTTTGAGTTCCAGTCCTGTTATCACCAAATCATTTCTTCTTGTGAATTGTTTCAGTTCGTCCACCCTCTGCTCCAGTTGCGATATCTTTCTGTCCTTCTCCGTCAACATGACTTTAATTGTCTTGAATTCTTCCATGAGTCTGCTCAGTCTTTCCTGTTGCGATGTGAACTTTGTCAGCTCGCGTGAAATAATGTTTATGCGATTTTTAAAATCTAGTCTTGCTTGTGTTTCGTCAAAGAAACAGTAACCTCAGATAACATTACTGACAGAGACAGAAAGCAACAGGTCAAGCGGCTTAATCCCCGTTTGAACAACGGATGCTTTTTTATTTGCACACTTAAGGTCCTTGACCAATTATATTCATAGATTCTCCGGTTGTTCCCTGATACAGTCAATCATTCTGTTGGTGCTCCATGCCAACACATTGGTTGGTAGTGATCCACCCTCATTGTTTACCATTACAAGCCTGACCAAACAAAGTTGTCATTTAAATTGATACGTGAACTCAACACATGAAGTACCATTACTTGAGTGTTCTAGCAGATGTAGCCAGGCTTAAGGATGATTAGAGATTGACAACCGTCTGCTGCCCAGGAAGTTTAAGCCCATGGTTGCTAATGATAATAAACTTAATGTTTGGTTAGGTATGTTAAGTTCAGTGACTTTTTGACTCTATTTGTTTGAAGTATTGTTATGGTTTAACGTTAAGACTTAAGAATACTTTGCACCTCTATTTTGCGAGGCAGGTGCGTAGGAGGGGGACAAGTAGGTCAGTACTGGCAACAGGTTAGGTCTATTACTGAAATGACACTAATACATTTTTGCATATTTTCCAGTTAGGCAGTGTGGGGGAGTTTGTTTGCATGCTCGACATTAATAATTATCCCATAACCTTAACTTGTGGGCACAGTTCCTGTACAGAGAAAGTTATATAGAATACTCAGAATTCCTCCATGACTTGGAGGAATTCTGAGGCTCCTCAACATTGGAACAGTCCATCGACGGATTCCAATGACGTAGCATCCTCCAAATTCTGGCTTCGGAGGAGCCTTCCTTGCCATTGACAAACGGCTTTAGTCTCGCTTTAACCTTTTTGAATCACTTCCTGTTATTATGTAACCATGAGTGTCAGCTACCTGCTGGTATGTCTTTTCCACTGTGGGATAAAACAGGAGCTGCAGCTATCTATGCAGCCAGGAGTGCTTGGCTCTTGCCATCTCTATACTATTGACTGTGGTCATCCACTGGGTCACGCTATGGCACTTGCTCAATGACAGGGTGAGGGGAGCCAAAGGTGACCCTGCACAGAAGGGGAAAGATTTGTCCAAATCTGGCTCTTGCACAGGTTCCAGGATGTCCATTGCCTAGTTCAACGAGTAGGTCAGACTGCGCTGGCCACACATTCTCTGCCGCCAATCTCTGCACTCGTCAACTGATTTGAACCAAAGCAAACATAGTATACTGTAGCACCCTTTATGGCCAGCAGCTCCACGTTCCCCAAGTTGTTATTTCTCTCAGCAGGAGGGACACTGATATTTGTGACATCTATTTGACTCTTGTCCTCTGAGACGATGAACCCCAGGACTGCGAAGGAGACATGGCACTTGCACTTCTTAGCTTTTACCCATGTCAATTCAAGCCTGTATCTCAGTGGTTAAAATGAATGTGTTACCCAGGATTCATTTTGTGAGATCTATGCTAACTCTCTCCCCTCCTTCTGGTTATTGGCATAAATTACAATCAGCGGTATTTCACTTCATCTGGAAAGGCAAGCGGCCGGGACTTAAGATGTCTACTCTACAGAAGAGGAGAGAGAATGGAGGCTTCTCAGTTCAACTTCAAAACATTATTTCTGGTCCTTTGTGTTAAGACCCCTTCTCACTTGGTTTAACCCAGATGTGTCTGTTTGCTGGTGTACCTTAGAGAGTGCTCTGACAGAGTCTTGGTCACTCCATGACCTTCTCTTTGCCAATATCTCCAACAAACGGTGCCAGCTACGCTTTGGCACTATTATCTCTCATCTTAACAAAACTTGGAGATTGGCTGAAACATACTGCCATATAGAAGGTAACTGGCACACATTTTCACCATTATTCTATAATACAGCACTCCTGATTGGTGGGAGGCTGATAATAGCCGATGACAAAGGGAAGTTTGTCGTCTTAAAGACATTTTTGGTGAGGATGGCTTGTTACCTTCTCTTTTCACTTTGATTTTCACTTACAAAATGCATTCAGTCTACCATGTTCCTCTTTTTCTTTTACTTTAAGTTGAAAGAAAAAAGAGTTAAGTTAAGGTTACCAGTTAAGATCAGTGCTCAAGGCACACGGCGTCCCCTGGCAGAGGCCTTTGCCCATCCATCCTATCCGGAAGTTATTTACTGTGCAGCCTAAAAACTGTGGTATGGTATCCAGGCTTTATTAGTTCTTAGTGATATCTGGCTGCTGTGCCCTTCCTATTGAGAGGGTCTGGGAACGTGATTGCCCAGGACTGAGTCGATCTTGACTGGCATTATGTATGTTCTAGAAGTATCTCGCAATCCAGACCATCAGCAGATTTACTACAATTTCATTCATAGGACATATCTCACCCCTGTTAAAATGCACCACATGAGAATTATTAACAGCCCTTTGTGCATTTTCTGCCCACTAAAAGCTCAAGGTACATATCTCCACATGTTCTGGGAGTGCTCTCCTGTTGGTCAGTTCTGGAACAAGATTGCATCCAAAATTTCTGCCTTGATTAAAGTTACTGTGCATGTTACTGTTAATGTTTTGATGACTTGTCTGCTTGTACATGGATCCTTTCCTTTTTGGATGTCATATACATGGAACTCTCTGCAGCTCGCATTAATGGAGCCCCAGGAAAATCATTGGACACTTGGCTCAGTGTTGCTGAGTCCTTGAAATCCTTGATTTAAATTGTGCTTCAGCCTTTACTTCTGTTTGTGTTTGTGATTGGTCCCTTGTCTTACGTCTGTCTGTGTATGTATGTGTTGGTTACTTTTCTGCATGTATAATTTTTAAGCTGTGGACGTTACTCTTTCTGTTGCCTTCTTTTTATGTTTCCGTCCTCCCAGTCTTTCCTCTCTGTAATTCTTGGCCCTGGGACACATTCTTATGTCCTAGTTTTTGCTTGTAATTGTTGTTATTTTTTCAAATAAAAATAAAACTGTCACTCTGCCTTGAGATTTCTAACCGATCATGTCTGTGGTACACATCATCACATCATCGTAGGTCCTCTCACTGGTATCTCTGTTGGAAAACTAGCACACTAGCCTAGAGAACTTCTCTGGCACTCAGAGGGCCATTATCAGACCTGCTGACTGGCCTTTACTTCCTGTTCCAGGAGCTCATTCTCAACTTGGAAAAAATTCTTTTAATTTTAGTGCACCTTACTCCTGGAACAAAAACCAGCTGTAAGAGGAGATCGGGGAAAGTTGTAACAGGGGTCAGATGTAACACATCTAACTAAACTAGTTTTGAATCACCTGATTCACTCTGAACATGCTCTGAACACGTTTTCTTTCCTAATTTATTTGTGTGATAGCATTGCCGTTTTGTAGTTAAACCTAACAACCTTAAATTATGTTAATTGTGTGTCTATACAGATATCTTACATGCAGGTGGTTAGTGCTGATGTTTTAGTTGTTAATTAAGCCACTTCATGGCAACAACAGTCTGGGTTAGAACATGTGAAACGAATACCCAAATCCTAAAATTGAAACAAACTATATTTGGGTCAAGCCCTACTATATTCTATGTAAAATATGTCATAGTACTGCAGTTAGTACAGTAATATCTGCCATGCAGTTGGCACTTCATCCCCTTTAGAAGCATTAAAGAAAAACAAATATACCGTGATATATATCGTTACCATGTTTGCTTCAAACTAGACAGAGATTTACAATTTAGGCCACACTGCCCAGCCATAATGTGATCTATTGTTAACATGACAATATTGCTAGTGCTGCTTAAATTGGTTACATAAGAAAATCAGTAGGTAAGTAGCCAGTAAATAACTAATCAATCAGCCCACGAGGCTAAATGACAATAGCTTTGCTGATTTCACTGCGTGCTTCCACTACATATTACAGCTAATTTGCCTTTTGCTTCTGTGTTGCCAATGATAGCATTGGTGAAAATGTACAAGCAACATGGAAATACCTTGGTATTCTAAGCTGCAAACTATGTGCCAATATGGTACAGTAGCAAGGGTGCTGCAGATGTAATTAAACATTGTAGTATTTCAACACATTTGGTAATTACGGTGATTTCATGGCTTTATGCTAAGTGTTTTACAGAATACACAAGTGGAACCCTTGCTTTCGAGGGGTTTCCGCTCCCCTCACTCTTTGATTACTTAATGGGATTAATTATTCTGTGAAGAAGCAGAGGGACTAAACTATGCAGGTTTTTCACAACCTGTGGATCCGTAGCACTGCAGAGATTAAAGTTGCTGGATCAGTGTGCTAGAAGAGGGTCACTTCTTTAGTAAGACTTGTTATTGCATGTTGATCCCCACGTCCACTGTATGGCACAAAAAGGACAAGGCCAAAAACAAGACAGGATGTAGCCTTTCTTTCACCTTCTAAGACCTGAGCTTAGAGACTGGACCATGTGATGGTAGAAAATGTGTTGGTGGTCTACAGTGCACACACACATACCCCCCCCCCTCCTCAAAATCCCCCACTTACAAAAACCTCTCTGACCTTCCTGCTAATTGGACTTGGGGTGAAGGAAGAGAATGGGTGGAGGTGGCTATGGGGGGGTGGAGAGGGGGAGGCCTTTTTTTTCCTCCGGGGAGATTCCCAAGACACAGTGGGGAGGATTGGTTTCTTTGGCTCAGCTCACAAAAGAGCCTCAGTTTTCTCTGTTTCTGGACAGTCGCTGCATTTCTGCTGAGATAACTTTGCCAGAACAAAGAAGCACAACCAAACTCAGACTAGACATGAATTATATTATATTGCCTAAATAATACAAACAGGCTTAAACGCATGGTAGCATATTTGCAACCCATTGTGTGCCTGCAATGGAAGTCAATTTTTTTCTATTTACAGCAAAATATAGGTTACGTATACTACTGCATACGTGATCCCCGCGCCACGCACACACACAAGCACACACACACACACAACCCTATCTGACTCTCTGTTACTGGGTGTTATGTTGAAAGTTGAAACCATTTATTAAATAATTGCTTAAAGCATTTAAACAAAGTTTAGTATTGGAGTTTGTAACATTCCGAAAATCTCAATTTTGATTTAAAGATTTTCGTTTTTACTTTAAATGCATTTCGGTTCCAAATCTGGGTTATCGGTGTCATTAACTACTAATAATTAGTATCGGCCCTGAAAACAAAAACACTATTGGTTGATCCCTACTACTCAGGGGTTTGACTGAGCATATGTTTCATATGTCAAATCTTAATCTGCAAATGAAGTATAGTTGTCAGATAGTTGAATGGATAAAGCATAATAATAGTAATATATAGATATTTGTCTCTTACATATTGTGGAATTAAAGTATAGCATAAATTGAATCTGAAGTACCTCAAAATGGTATTTCCAGTGCTAGCAACAGCAGACACACCCCATAATGCACCAGTCCATATCCTCAACATCTGACATTCTTCATTGATTTCTCTGAATGATTCAATTAGTTCTGTTTCTCAGATACAGTGTATTTTAATGCTTGTGTTGTCTTTCCATAACCAATGCAACTTGTTGGGTCAAAATTGAAACTTTTTAGCGTTTTTAGCTGGTCTTTCCCTCACTACTACCACCACTAACACCAGCTTATTATCACGAGGTTTACACTGACCTTTGGAATTCATGGTCAATGAATCTCATTTACATGAAATTAGATCGCATTTTTAAGTTTAAAAAAGTCATTTTGACTAATAATATAAGATCAGAGGACTGCATGTTGATGGATAATCACAGATTTTTTTTTTCAAATGCTGTAAAATTAAATAAACTACCCAAAATTCCAGGAAAGTAATGAACTGGTCCTACATTTTACTTGTGAAGAGATTTGTATGGAACCCTCCGTGTGATTGTTTTTGACAATTTGGTTGAAGAAACCCAAATTTCTGATATAGAAACTTTGAAAACAGGGCAAATTTCCCCCGAGGACAACAAGAGGGTCAAGTCTGTAACTGGTTCCTAATGGTCCCTGTACATCCACTCAGCTCAGTCCAAGTCCAGGATTACGTGTGCATAGTAAACATGAATATGAATATGAAAATGCACACGCTAAGCGTTACAATTCATTAAAAAACATCTTTTTCCAGAGCTTTCAACCACATTTCACAGTCTTCATCAGTGGATGGAAACTAATGATTTAGACCTTAAAGCTCTGAAAAAGCTAGTAAGTATTTTCTGGTCATACTTTGTGAATGTTGTCTTTTTAATTTATATATATTTTTATCACTGTAATAAATTACACATTATGATGCAATTGGTATTTTTCATTTTAAAAATCCTTGAAATATGTTCATAGACAGAGACACTTAACTACTAAGAAGAACTCTTCCTTAGCTGCAATGATGTTCCATAGCACGGCTGTTTTAGAGAATATTAAAATAAAGACTACATGATTTTTTGATCCCAAACCATTCCAGATGCTGCCCAGCCTGTAGCAGCGGGAGGATGTGGGCAGCCTGCCTGAGAAGCCAAACCTCTGGAGCGGAAATGTACTGGAAATATTCAGCAACCCTAGCTGTAGATCTTTGTAAATTGAAATTCTTTCAGTTTTGGACTGACATTTGAAGATTGTACCATCAAAATTGAGACTGGCGTTCTTCACAGTTTTCGGACATTTCATAGACTACACGATGAACTGATCATGAAAATAATTCAAATCTATTTCAAACGTCCCACCGATCACAATGTCGTGACTGCTAGTTAGGATTGGCCATCTCAAAAATCATGGTTCCAGTGAAATTGTTTCTTTATTGGAATCAATTGGAGGATTTCTATTTAAATCCAATCATCGCTTCCTAATTTAGTGCACAAGTTTGGGTTTCCGTAGCGACCACCGTACTTCCAGGCACTTGTTGTGTTACAGCCACGGAGCGCAGTAAGCAGCGGTCTAATGTGTGGCTTTATTTTATGGTGAAAAAGCCCGGAAAACTGCAAACCACCTTAAAATGACTTAAAATAACATTTTCCTGTTCTCTGTAAAATAAGCATGTGACCCGTTTCAACTCCACCCCTCAGAGAATCGGAATCGAGAATCGATAAGAGCCAGAATTAAAAAGAAGAATCAAAATTGAAATCAGAAATGGTAAAATCCATACGATGCCCAGCCCGACTCCTCATACCAATGTATGATGCTGCTATTATTACAAGTCAGACGTTTTCCATATGGTTCCACCCTAGCCAAAGATTAGTCATGACAACATAAGTAACGGGAGTCACATTAGAGGAAAAAACTTTCAGGAGCATACACATGGTGTATGAGGTATAGCAGTCATGAAATTTATCATAACTTGATTCACAGCAACATGTACGAAAGAAAAATGAAAAACACAAGTGTCTTTGTCAGTAGCCATACATAATATATATGCACATTGGTACCACACGTTTCACAAAATATCAAGATATTTCACAACAACAGCACCAAAGAGCTTTTGATTGATTCATCAACCCTGCTAATACATTCATTCATTCCTTCATTCATTCATTATGTCCCAGATATACTAATAATCTATTAGATACAGAAGTGAATAATTTACAATAAAATAACAATTTTAAGGTACATTTCTTATTTCCAGTACTTTTATACTACAATAATTCCACTCAGTCTCCACATGCATCAGTCTGCCTGAAGGCCTTCATGAAGGCTGTGGATTTTGAAATGTTCACACAGGAAGGAAAGGTAATTGTATTGTCTGAATGATTGCAACACCTGTTACCTTGTAGTGTTCAACAAAGCAAGCAGCCTACTGCAGCTGAAAGGCTCTTTCTTCAGAACTCCCCCTTCAGCAACTCATTCCTGTGCGTGGATCCTGCATGGAGTAGAAACTGTACACCAATATCTCCAACCAAAATCTCTGAAAACTCACAGTGGTATTAAAAGCACATACAAAAAGTCAGGTACTGCATGTTGAAGAAGGAAATGCAACAAAGTGAAGACTTTTGTTGTAAACTGGTAAAAGCCCTCACCAAACCATAGAGAAAAACAACACTGAACAATTGGACCATCATACTGTATGACACCTTCTCTGGATCTGTTTTTGGTTAGGTCCAAACCAACACGGACGGATATACAAACCATATTTTTGTAAGCTGAATCTTTGCAAGGCGTCTGCAAAAGCAGATTGCATTCACACGTCAAATGCACCGGGTTTCGTGCTGACACTGGCCTTGCAGTGTTTTTTTCTGTTTATGGCCCTTTCGTTTTCATTCATAATTCTACATTTATAATTTTTTTTTTTTTTGATTTGCTGATTGGATCACACAACCTGTTGCTCAGGTGTTTGACAACTCGCTGTCTTTCTCTACATCTACTCACTTCAGTGACATGCATCTACCCAACACAATCAATAATAAAACACAATTCAGAAAGATACCTCTACAGCCTCTGTCCTTTCTGATAGACACTATGTACCACTTCTCTTGCAGCAATCGAGCTTTTGTGGTATGAAGCAGACATATTCTATGGGCCCGTGTGTGTATTGTTATTTTGGATTAATAGATTGGACTAAACATTAGTTACACGGAGACCTGAAAGATCCCTCAGTAATCTCCTCAGATCTCTCTAGATCTCTGTAACAATGTCCTATGTGAACATTTTGTGCAAAATCTTTCCACTGCCACCCTGTCTTTGTTAGATGAGCTCGTGTAGGTCTTTGTTTTCTTCCTTGTACAAAGCGCCAGATGTGCAACTGGAATACATGACTTGCTACAGAACATGACACAGACGGATGAAAGAGAATGAGGAAAAAACCAACAAAGACAGTAAGAGCCAAGACAACAGCCAAGATGTGTTGAGAGGAAACAGGAATCCATCTATATAAAAACAAAGCATCATTCCAGAATTTTCTTGTCCATAGATTCTTTGCCATTGGTCCGCGAATAAGGCTCAAAAGCAGAGGAGCTCAGGTAACGGGCGGAGAGTTCCTGCAGGTTGCCGGCCAGCGAGCCGGCCATGGACAGGGGGTTGGAGGGGATGCGGGAGGCGACGCCGCCCAGTAAGGAGGGCATGGGGAAGCTGAAGAGGCTGTGAGCCGCCGCTGAGCTCTGCAGGCCCGCCACTGTCCCTGAGCTGGTGACGGCAGGTAGCGGAGGGCTGCCCCCCGCTGTGCCGCCGCCGCCCCCATTGCTACTGCTACTGCTGCCGTTGCTGGCCATGGCCATGGAGGGAGGGCGCAGGGCGGAGCCGCAGTGGGGCAGCAGGCCCGGCAGGCCCGGGGGTGTCAGCAGCCGGCCCTGCTCCAGGAGTCTGAGCACGCTGCAGGTCGCTGCTGTTTCTGACACCACGGAGCGCAGCTCCGAGTCCTTCCCCTGGTCCTTCTTCTGCTTAGTGCGCCGGTTCTGGAACCACACCTTCACCTGATGACAGAAAGAGTATTTAGAGACACAAGCTAAATGTAATGTGTGACACAAAGTTAGTAATATTCAGTTCAAGTACAATTATCAGGATTGTTCTGCGGTTCCCGGTGGTGAGCGCTCAAGGTTCACTTCCCAATCTTCTAAAGGTTTAAAGAGACTAACAAGGATTCACACTACTATTTTCTAACAATATATATTATATTCTATATCCATTTAGTTTAGGTGTAGTAAGATAAGAGAGGCACGATGGGAGGAAGGGAAACAGGGTTGCAATTTAGTAGACAAATAAAAAGGATGAGAACTTTCTTTAGAGTTCTCACAGAATGGGATGTGAAATGTAACATATTGACAACTATTATAAGATGCACAAATATGAATTTAAATATCTAAATACAGCATTACTTTGAAAAACATGTATTAATGTCGGTTGTATAGCAATAACTCATTCAGTAGTACTTGTGATTGGAAGCCTTGGTAGCCGAGATGCCACACAACTGGAACAATGGCGGTTCGATTCCAGCCGGGGACCTTTATGCATTCCATACCTCCCCTCCCTGTCTGCCTCTTCACTGTCAACTGCCAAAAAAGGATCTTTGAAAAAAAAAGGCCATTGATCATAGTGTTGCAATAATCTGATAATCTCAGTACTTGGAGATAATTGCACCGTGAGCTGTACAACTGTCTGTGTCTTCACACAGGAAGTTGATTGCTTTTACCCGACGCTTTTGTTCACAAATCTAAAGTAGCAAAGAGCCTGTCCTTCGCGACTCAATCACCACATGCACTTTCAAATACGCATTAATGCAGATGCATATGTACACACACACACACACACACACACACACACACATACAGTCCGCCAGGTAATGGTTGATCAAAAGCTGCAGTGATTTCCTTCCCTCACTGGGAGGTTAATTCAATCCCAACTTGCTCAGAGCGAGCCTTTCATATGGAAAACACTGCTCAACATTCCCAGCCTCGTCCTCCAACACACGGCTCCAATCTAAATGTTCAGCATCCGTGTACATGGAACTGCCAAGACAAAACAAATACACTTCTTATGTTTCGTGTTGGTTACGTTCCTTATTGATTGTTGTGAAAGCCGACATTATTACCTGTGAATGACAAGCAATCAATCAGCGATAACATTGTTAATTATGTAATTGTGTAAGTAAATTATTAGGCAACAATTCCAAGCACTCGCTGGAGTCAGCGTCTCAAATGTGAGAATTTGCATATTTTCTCTCTTTGACACTATTTTACGTTTTAGTAATACGAAGATGTCATGAACCTCACATAGAAATCCTACATTTCTTGCTTATTCTTCTTTATTTTTTCAGAAATGTTGCAAATGTTTCTCACAGTTTCGAGATTGAGTTAGAAGTGTGTACAGTATGTGTCCAGCAACGTCATTCCCTAAATTCCCATACCTAAATAAAAAAGTGATAATTTAACAATTGGATCACGTCATTCATCTGACCAACAGATCCATTTAGCTAGCCCTGACATGGCCATTGTTGAGTTTTACAAAACCTTAGTTGAATAAATATCAAAACTGAAACAAATGTTCCAGGATGTGCATCTGTACGTCCACTGTAATCCCACCTGGATGCTTCTTGTGGAACTAAATGAATACCAATCAGCAGCAAGCCACCATCTCCATCCTACTGCTAGTCCAATCACATTTCATTTAGTCCTCCTTCACTTCAGTGGGTGGTTTAACTCTTCACCATCTATTCACAACCATTTCACATGTAGAAGCCCCCCCACTCCATCCAATACTCTCTGTTTGCCACGTAAAGACATGCTCAGACGGAACATCTTGTTCATTTCAGAGGTTACATTCTTAGTGCGTTGAAAACAAGGTGGAGCTGGTGGCCTCAAACAAAGACAATTAGGTGCGCACACAGCAAATGCTGCCATTCCTTAATGTATCAACCAGTGAGTACCGGGGAACAAAATGTTAATTTCCCCATGTTGTCATTAAAAGGCATTTCATCAGGAGAAGAAGCAGACACTGGAAGAAAATCCCTAAAGCCTCTGTTCTGCCTAAATAGAGGGCAGAGGCTATGTTCTGCTTTACCTTCACATGAGCAAAATAACATCTTCAGACATTTTACTCACTAAAAACAATCAAAAAAAGGTGTTGGTCAAATGAAAAATAGAAATGTTAAAACATTTAACATGTAAAAAGTTAAAGCAGTCAACAAACAGATTCAAGTCTCTGTGTGTGCTGTTATTTTGTGAGAAAGGTCGACACATTGCACCGAGACCAAGCCGATGGCAAGCTGGGAACACCCCAAAGCTATGAAGCAGACCGCCGGGGTTCCCTCAGGGCCGACCCATCCAGGGTGTCAAACAAAAGGGTGTGGGTGCTGTTGGTCCACGGTGGACCCGTGCTGACCCACCGCTCACCCCACACCTCACACATATAACATGAAGAAGAAGTCTCTGCTGTCATTTCAGCCGCTGCAGATAAGAATGTCAACCACTCCCTCGGCTATGTGTTGGCACTACGTTCGATTTATCGACAAGGACAATGCATTTCCACACAATTAAAAATATTTCTGTGGGAAATCCTTAAAGGTTCCATACATGATCAAAACCTGCGAACAGATCTGTGAATACAGGTTTTTAATGATTATTGTGGCTATTAAAGCTTTAGTTTTTGTAAAATGGGTATATATCTCGACTATAACTGTAATTATGGTATGTGGTATCTCCTGGTATGTGGACGAAAAATGATTGCACCTTTGAAATAAACAAAGTGCTTTGTCTGAAATGGATTTGATTGTTTATTTGCATCATGGCTTAGAAATTAAATGAAATTTATATTATATTTTATTATATATGGGGTCATTCTCCTGTCCAATGGTCCTAATAGAGCGTAACATGATTACCTGTAGTCAAAATAGATGCTAGCATTTGGTGTAAAAAAAGACAAGTAACATCAAATTCACACTATACATTAATGGTATTTAGTTCTAACAAAAGCTCCCGTTACCAGATACACAGAGTAAATTCACAGTATCATACCTGAGTTTCGGACAGGTTGAGCTGACGGGCCAGTTCTGTCCGTTCCCTCCCGACCACATACTGGCACCTCTGAAACTCCATCTCTAGCCGGTAGAGCTGCTCTGCAGTGAAGGAGGTGCGGGTTCTCTTGGGCCGGTCCAAATCCAAACCCTTGGGCAGGATAATCTCTCGGATGGAGCCTTTAGCATCTGCAACAATCAGCACTGTGAGTTAACACTGCCGGGGCCAAGAGCAGAACCAAGCAACCACAATCAGAACAGATACAGCAATAATGTGCAGACTGGTTTTACATTGCTCACTACGTGAAATATTAAAATTCTTTGTTTCATTTTTTTAAGATAATTATTTTGGCATTTAGGCCTTTATTTGACAGGACGGGGGGATGACATGCAGCAAAGGGCCGCGGGGTGGAATTGAACCTGCAGCTGCTGAGGCAAGGACTAATCCTCTGTAAATGAGGCGCATGCTCTACCAGATGAGCTAGCCAGGCGCCCCATTATTATTATACTTCATTTTATTATTACTATTATTATAGATGCAGTAGTGGTGGTAGTGAGAATTTATAGTAATGAGTCTAATTCATATTTTATTTATTATATTCAACAGATGTGTATGTTGAGTAAATGTAACATGATGTACTGAGAGAAGAATATTGTTCTCTGATGAGTTAGTACATATGTAATTATTTATTCCAGATGGAAGCTCTGAAATAAAATGCTGATATTTGATATCAATTTCATTCTTGATATATTTACAAATGTCTACACATTGAGTGAAGATTACATAAAAACAAAGTTTAATAAGAATGAGAGAAATATGTTTTCAGTCCACTATGTATTCTATATCTTTGTTGCCACAAAAGAGAAATTGCAACACAGTGTGTCGGGCCAAATGATAGCAGAGTAAGAAAGAAAATATTTAGTAAGAAAATATTATACTGAGCATAATTTCAAATCCTGCTTTATAGATGTGGTTGCAATGTTGCAACACATTCATTCATAATTTTTTTATTAACACAAATAATAATATTAAATGATTCATGTGCAATAGAATATTCCAATAGAAAATGTTTGTCTATATTTTATGTAGTGAGGCTGCTCGGTCTCGTTATGTCTTGCGTAATTAATCCACTGTTTTTGGTGAAATTATATTTATAGTTTGCTTTCATACACCCTCAGTGTTGGGCCAACACTGCATGAAGGAAATTACATAAATCCCTCTCTGACACTCATACACACAATTTCATGGTACGATTGGTTGACATTAAATATACATAAAAACATTGACCATCAGTTTTAATAATTATAATCCTAATATTCAACACCCTGCAGAGTAATGCAATACATGCAGTAGAAACCTGAAGGCATTTTCCTACACACACATTTAAATGTGCCCATTTAAATAATTCACATTTTACATTTTTGAATAATTTAACATTTGGTATTATGAAATGTAAAGAAACAGTTTGTCATTGCATTTATAAAAAGTCGGGCAAAAAAATAAATCAAATCAATTTTAAAAATCATCGAGTTCATGCAGTAAGGAAAGCCTAGAATTTATGATCCGTATCTTTAATACCAAGTAGCTCTTTTTTTATAACAAATAATTAAGCCTCTTATATTTTTAGGTTCCTTTGAATTAAATAAATAATGTACTTTTTTTCAAAATAAAAGTTTTGTTTAAGGGGATATTTTGCTTTTCACTAGTTAACTGTAATCTTCTTAACTGTCAGTGTTCTCTCTACATATGCATAACCACTACTGATGTGACAAAATCTTCATTTTATAACTAGTCTCTCATTTTCCTGATTCCAAAATACATGGAAGCTAAAAGCAGTTGAGACAATGTTTCCTCAGATCAATCAGCATGGTCTCTGAAGTACAACGCTGCAAGTTCCAAAGAGAAAGAAAGGGCACAAGCCTTACCTCGGACTAGTATTCTCGACAGTAGTCCGGGTCCCCCGTGCTCCCCCTGTTCTTCTCGCAGTTGTCCACTGTCCCGGATGGGGAAAAGGAGTCCTGCTGCTCCTTGAGGAAGCTTTTGGACATGCTGCCGTGGGAGTCCTTGTCATCTTTCCCCTTCTTTAGTCCATTCTTCAGTCCCATCCCGTCGGTCTCTTGATTGTACCTGACTTCCATGCTCAGTTTATCCTCTTGGACCTGTGGCTCGTCCGCCTCTTTTTTTTCCTTTGTCAGGTGAAAACAATGAGATTACGGAGAACGCGGTGCACCCGATCGCCTGGACAGTGTAGGGTTTAGTTTCAAAAACAGCACCTTTCAGCAAGGCAGAGTCAGCTATCTAATGTTTGGTGAAATACTTCCGTCGGCCGACCAAGAAGCCCTATTATCACTGACCAAACTCCCTTGCCCAATGATCATGGACTTCTCAGTGAAACTCAACAGTAATTCAATGCCCCCCTTTCCTCGTTACATAGACATCAGGCTGATAGATGATCTCCAAATAATCAGAGCCATGGATGCACGCTCGCTGTTTCAATTGATTACGGTCATTTTGCTGCCTGCAAATTTGCGTAACCTCATGAATACACTAAATTGTTTGGGGAAATAGATCAGGTCTTGATAGAGGGGTTTGCTCGTCCCATCCCCCTCAGTTTGCCTGCTCTCAGCCCAGAGAATCAAGACAAATGATTGGTCTTGCCTCGCAACCAAGCCTTCGTGAACCCCACATGGACGCACACAATCACAGAGCTACGACTCTTCCAGACCTAAAAAAAGTTCCCGGGTGCTTCATTCTTCCATCCGCAGAACACAGCCAGACATTTTTCCCCCTACTTTTCACTGCGCACCTGATTGCCGCAGCATGTCAGCGAACTTTGATCCTGCTTTTCCCTTTGACTCTCTAACCAATCAACGGAATTCTGCAATGTGTGGATCTCACCACTATGCTACTGTAGGCAAGAGAGAGCCAGAGAGAGGGAGCGAAAGAGACAGGTGAAAAGGATAACCAACAAATCCACGTCGATCAAAGTGTATCATTCAGTGACGACCCAGCCAGTTTGAGCACTGCAGCAACGCCAGGCTCTGCTTTAAAGGCATCGTGTTAAAGTTTCCTGTGTTCATTCAGAGAGCTACGCAGAGCCACCCAGCGAGGTCCTGGCCGCTAACGCCACATCCTTTAGTATTCAAATGATTGCACCCAGAAAGCCATCTCCAGCACTCATAATCTTAACCTGCACATTTAAAAAAGACAAAAAGGGGAACAAAGCTTGTCATTAGTGTTTAGGCTGCCTACACTCTCTCGCACACACACACACACACACACACACACACACGCATACCTCTGGAATGGCCCCTACATCTCTCCTCCACTCGCCTTCCAGCCCACTATCCACCCACCCACCCACCCACCCATCCAACCACCAACTCTTAGCTATTTTCATTGTCAGTGCAACAATATCTCTGAACACAGCAGTGGCCAGTAATCCAATAAGACCATTGATTAGGCCACAATGATTCAATTCAAACCAATGGGTTAGTGCAAGGAGCATTCTCTGGCCCTTCTTGTCACCTTAGCTGGCCAGAAGCCCTCTTCAATCTGCCCCCCTCCCTGAGTGCTATTCATGCCTTTATGGGAAACAGAGAGGAAAAGGAGTGAAAGATGGCAATTATCTAATTGGACTATTAACAAACAATTCTGCGAGTGTGGCTGCCCGGCAGCAGTCTCGGGGTGGGTTTAAGGGCCACATGTTGGACTAACTTTATTCACTGAGTGTTTGGGGGCTGCTGCTTGGAAAAGGGCACGATTCATTGTTTGAGAAAGGTAAAAAGGAGGCTAAAAAGGGAGCGACTAAAGGGGACCTGGGCTCCTCAAGCTGTGGTGCAGAGCCCCAGCCTGGGAAAGAGATTGAGGATGCAGCGTCTTGGCCTCTCAGCGACACACAATGGCTGAAGAGGAGAAAAGACTGATGTGTTCAATTACCACATCCCCAGAAATATCACACACAGTGCAATGGGTGAAGAATACTGCATGTACATGAACATGCTTAGAAACTGTACAGCATCGTGTTGTCTCTTTTACAGTACACACATCTTTCAGTGCAAGATTACTTTATGGAATTTCAGTTGGTTGATTGGTAAAAATGTAAGAGAACATAATCATATTAGCCGTGTAAATGATGCACACAAACACAAGTCCTGTGGAAAATGGGAATAATTTATTAAAAACCAGTTCCCAACTTACATTCTTTCCTTTGTTCTATTTTATCTTTATATTTTGAATGCTTGTTCTTGTATTCTATCCTATTTATTATTTCTAAGTTGATCTAATCTAATATAAACCACCACATTTCTATTGTACATTTCTGAGTTTTCACTTGTAGAGACAGGTTTCCTGGTTTAATACTGCTTGAAATTAGCAGTATGACTAACACCATAAGCAGCCATTATGCTGAAATAAAGGTGTGCTGATGAGTGTTTGCCAGTGAGAGAGTGGATATGAAGCCCACAGCTTCATATCCACTCTCTCACTGGTTTGTGTGACCTTGTTCATTGTGTTAACCAGCTGTTTCTGGAGATACCGTAGAGACGTTACTTCAAAAAATACAAACCAGGTTGATGCAATGGGTGGTGATGATACATTGGCTTTATTTAATCCTGATGTAGATGTGTGGTTAGACAAAATAGACTAAGAAATTAAGAAAATGCAGGGAGGAGGTGGAAAACCAAGCACACATTCAGCTATCTACAGAAGGCCAGGAGGAGGGGAATTCCCCCACCAGTTTATTCATTGAGTTTATTCATTTGTAGTAGCGTAGTAACTCAGCTAACGGTAGCTAGTCAGAACTAATATGGGGATGGTAATGGTTTGACTGACCCTTTCATGTTGGAAAAAGCAGGGTTGCATGTTCCAACACAAACGGTGGCACACTCATGTGTTAGCCATGGCATTATGCTACATTTGCTTATTCACAGCTCCACCTTTGTCTGAAAGAACACAGTGGTCTCAGTGGATATTTTACAGAATATTCCTAAAAGGTAACAACACTTAATTGTATGTCAACCATTGGCCTTATTTATGGAAATTATTGCTAATGTCAAGGGACCTTTATTTTGGTTTGCAATATCATTTTAAAATCTGACTCAATATTTTTTAACACCTTCATTTAGTCCAGGGCCACTAATATGGATTAAAAAAAAAGTCACTGTATGCACAGATAACAAAATGTACACCACATGGACTGGACTGGTGCTCAAGGGTGGCCCATGATGGGGATTAGATTTAAAGCAGACTGTTAGGCTAGGTGGACATCCATAACAGAGGAGTTATCAATTATTCTTAAATGTGAAACATTTAATAGGAAGGACACGCTGGTAATGCTCCATAATAAAAGCATTGTTCCAACCCTTACTGGTTATAACACAAAGTATTATGATGCAATGAGTTAATGCTCACTTTAAAAGAATTAAATTTGAATTTGTTTTAAATGTATTTGCTCCATGTACCCAGAGAGTTCCGTATGGAAAATTAAGTGAACGTATCATGAAGTCCCCTTTAGGAAAGCCTCCATTTATACAGTATTCAAAGTGGGCTTTGATATCATTTATTTGTGGTCTAAAAATGTTATCCAGATATTAATTTGTCATAGGCCTGCTTTGTAAATCTATTACGTGCTTCCCAAAGAAGATAATTAATTTTAGGTGTAAACTTTGTCACAGGTGTAGATTATTAAAACCCTTTTTTATTTTATTTAAATGTTTCTAAGTCTCAGCGCAGCAAATCTGTATCGTCTGTGTATAAAGCAAAGTTCAATCATTATGTTTAATACATTTAATATAATTAATGAACAAAATAAACAAAAAGTCTTGGGGAACGACAAAAGTAACTTTAAATTTTTAATTTAATTGAAACCATTTTTATTTAAGCTGTTGATTTAAACATACCATAGCCATTCTGAACTTAGCTACTTAAATAGGAGTGTATGACCCTTCTAATGCCACGCCATGCTGTTTTCAGATTCTCTAGTAGTAAACCATGGTCAGAAATATGAACCTCTTCTTTTATCAAAACATATTACCCCCACTGTAGGCCTATAGTCATTATTTTCTGTTGATTTTTAATCATATTTCCTTCACCAATTGCCAGCCAAGTAATCCTGTTAGTTCTCAAACTATAATACTGTTCACAATAAATTAAGTAAAGCATAATGTAGAGTCATTATTGCAAATTAGAACCCCAGCAGGGTTGCGTTGGGGTCTTGAATCAGCCTGAACGAGCTCAATTCGCAATAATGACCGGCTTGCTCTGCGTTACAAGGCTTATTCCACAGCTCCTCACACAGAGGTTACCCGCTGATGACGCCTGCATCCCGGCCGGGACGGTTAACTTTACCGTGGGTGAGCACAGCTCTCAGCTTTAAGTGAGCTAACCATTAGCACTGTTAGCCACCTCTAACCATTTCCTTCTTTTAAAATCGGTCTGCCAGAGTCTATGATCAAAACTCAGTCCATGGCAATGGTCTGTTATATGGACATAGCACATTACAGAATGTTGTGATTGACCAATCAGAATCAAGTATTTAACCAAGTCGTGTAATAAAACATTCTCTCTAACCAAAACACTTTTGCCTATTTCCTGTTGGAGGCTGGACTCCAAAGTATTGCCAGTTCAGATTGTGTACCATCCGCTGAAAAAGGATAATTACTTATCAACCAAGCATTTTATATTATTGAAGGAAATTGGCACTGCAAAGAACCCTCGATAATGTAATATACTTCCAAAATTGTACTGTATGACACAGCAGTGTTTGACTAAACCTTAGCCTTGGTGAATATGCCTGATGTGCGGTATAGCCTTGCACATCGTCCAATCCAATTTAACACAAGGTGCCTTCAATTGGCCTTCAATTCTTCCTCAATCACACTACAGTCTGACATGAAATGAATGCAAAAGGTGAATCTATGAATATATATTCTATTATGTGTATTTATACTGGCAGGATCCAACTTTGCAGGCAAGTGTCCTCCCACACACACACACACTCACACACACACACACACACACACACACACACACACACACACACACACACACACACACACACACACAGTAGTCAAATCCCTACAGGCCAGCGGTGAATCACCAGCATCATTATCATCACTATTACAGTCATCATTTTAACAAAACAAAGCTTCAGTGACACTCTTTACAATGCTGTAAAATGGGCATAGCGTACGTTGGCTCTTTGCGGTCCTGTTATTAGGACCCAGAGCTACTTGGCACTTTGTGGCAAAGCCTTTTAGGTTCTCCAATACAAGGTAGGCTGCTGTGTTGAGCGCAGGCCTTGATGTCTGAACAACAACATGGTAACTCAAGATGGTTATATTCAATGCCCTGCTTTACATTTCTAAATGTGTTGATTATGCTCCACAGTAAGAGAGCAAGCTGTTCTTGAACCCTCCAGATAAAGAGCTTGTTTCCACCGATGGCTGGGGGCCACACTGGCAGCTGAGCTAAAAATGTGCTGAGGGTTTTTACTGCATGCATGGCATTTTTGTCCTGTTTTTTCCTTGGTGCCTTGTAAATATTGAGGGCTTGTAGTTACTGTTGGTGTTGTGAAAAGAAACTTTCCTACCAATTAACCTTTGTCTGAGCTGTTGAAGTTTCCACGTTAGGTTTGAACTCTGAGCAGTTTTGACTACTGAGCTTAGAATTGGGATTAATTGCTATGTGGAAGAACCCTATGTTCTCAGGCCAGTGACAACTCGGTTGTTAATGGGCACTGAGGGCTTCCAGATAATCTGCTCAGCTAATACTCTGTAGACATAAGACAGGCGTTGGCTGTATCAGTGCTGTAATGACTGGGGGAGAGGTAGCAGATGTACTGTATCATGTTGAAAAGAAAGTGATGTTTTCCTTCATTTTTATATTGTCAGAAAATCCCATGAAAAAAACTCTAATTCTATAAATGCATCCTGCTAACAAGTATTAAGTGTGTATCCAAGGTCTGGTTGGCTAGTGCTGTCCTTCTCCAATGCCTTTCTCAGAAATGCTTTCCTTACATGACCCCACAGAAATCAAAGGCGTTGTGATACTTGTTGGATACGTGTGACACCGAGGTTAGCAAGCATGTGTCATCACCATCTGGCCTTCTAATTGGCTAAACAGCTGGACGTTATCCAGGTTGAAATCTTTTTTGCAAAGTTTTTGAAATGCATCAAGGCAGAGCAAAATTGTCTTATCTTATGACATTACCATGGGAAATAATAACATTTAATGACTGTAGATAGAAAAGTGACTAATATATAGCTCAGAGGTCATTTGTATTTATAGTAGTATTTTAAAGACAGAGAAAATACTGTCTATATATATATATATATATATATCTCAGTAATGATACACTAATCTGCTGTTGGCAACACAACATTTCAAGTGTGACATACCAGACAGCCTAAAACCTGCAACAAAGCCTTGGCAGTAATTGATTTTCGTCTGTACATTCTCCGTGAGTAGTTTTAGATAACATTCTTTTGTCCTGCAGACAGCGCCTTGCTGTCGTAATTGTCACAGGTGTAATTTGAGCAGTTCCTTTGTGTCTCTGCAACAGTTACATCCCCGTTGGCAGTCATAGTGTGTATCGAGACTACATCGTAAGGGGAACAATGAAAAGCATCATAAAAGCTTTGAAAATACATCATGTTTTTTCTTCCCCTCTTGCACCACTCAGCCCACCATTTGTCAGAACACAGATGGATTTTTTTTTTCTTTATCAGGGCAAATCTTCTGGGAGTGTTTGGCAACACAGCGGGCTTGACTACGAGGCTGCGCTGCTCTCTGTTTAACCTCATCTCAGCTGTATTGGGTGATAAAGAATTAGAGCAGATTATTCCTGCGGGGAGCAGCAGTGATTAAGGTGCATTCAGCTGTTGAACAGTAACCTCCAAAAAGCAACATGTTGGAAGTGAGGCTACAGTATACAGTAGAATTAGGGCAAAGATATGTGTTCTTACACCTGTTTAATAATAATAATAATATTAATAACAGCTCCAAACCCATTGGTCACATAAATCTTTAAAAACATGAAGGTATAACATTTTAAATTCAATTTAAAAAAGGCTCAATCCTTTCCTTAAACAGCCGGTTGCTATAGTTTTCACAATGTTGCACAAATAGAAGGCATTTATTGGGACCTATTTTCAGCAGCGGATTAATCCACATTTGGTGCTGTAGGAGTCAAACTAAAGTTTGTGTGTTCATAGTAATGAAGGAACATGTTGCCCTTTTACTCTGAACCAAATTCATTTTGTTGTTTGATAAAAATCTATATTTGTAATTGTCTAGTAATAGGACCGTCATTTCTGACAGGCAAACTTAACACTCAGGTTGGGATCCGATGATGGAGTGAACGCAAAATTAGAACTTGAGAGCAGATATTACAACCTGTGATAAAATGATCATATAGTCAGATGATAGTCACCAAATGGACCATACCCTTTAACTTCTTTTGCTAACACGTGATCATTTAATCTGTTTGGCCACAAATCACAAATGTTGCTCATAGTGGAAAATTTACAATCTATACAATACAGAACAGCCCTATCCTCCACATAACGGCCTCTAATGGGGGGACATGAAGAGGGCTCTGGAAGAGCGATGAGGAGGGATCCTTCCCCCACGATGGACAGACCTGCAAAAGGTCCTGGGTACAAAACAGACAAACAGCGATATTATGCTACGGAGGCCAAGAATGACAATATTGGGTAGTTAATGTGCAAATATGGATGAAGACTATAAGAGAAGACAGGAAGAAACTTCCAGATCCCAAGAAAAAGACCTGGACCCGCAAACCTTTTCTAACACAAAGACCTGGGAAGAGGACAGACTACAAACACAAGAGACCAAAGGACATCATTCAGAAGAGACAAGAAAGAAATAGGACAGAGCAGACAAACAAATGATGAGGGAGCAGTTCTAACAAAGACCAGGGCCGGGGACCCAGACCAGAGACATCTGGATGAACCATTGACTATTTATTTCTTCAGTGCCCTCTGCTGTTACCTTAAGGGGTCTGGCTGCATTTGTTGGAGGACTGATGCTTTTTTAATGCCGGTGTTGCATGACTTAAGCAAAGAAGGTAAAGTCCACTTAGAAAAATACTTTAACATGAACTTTATGATACTACTTATGATACTTTACTGAACATTGACTTTTTTGTCCTGCACCAGCAACTACATGGATGAGTCTTTTTTTTGCAAACACAATGCATGGCAACACTCCAGTTATCAAATGATTTAAACAAAGACACATGCAAACAAATTAAAACCCATACTGGCTCTCCCATGTCTGGAAAGAGGACACATTTTACTCTGATGTGTTGAAATTTGTTTGTAAGATAAATAGATTCTTTTTCTTTTATACTTAATTAATGATGAATATGAGGCTGCACAAGCACAAGCCCGTAGAAAGTGCATAGAAACATGATCAGATGGAGGTGTCATCCAGTTGGGCTCACTTGTGGCCAATCATTTTCCTGCAGATGCTCCACATCAAGGCAGGAGAATCCATAATGTTGTCCAGCAGCACGTCGTCCCGGAACAAAACAGAGCAGTCACATGCAAGCTACGATCAGTCAGAAGAAAGTAGCCCCCCGTCTCTCCTGGTTTTGTATTTTTCATGTTTTCGAGTGTTTCGCAAGATGGTTTTCATCAATCCGCGGGACTTTTAATAACTATCTAATATCTTATGTTAGGTTGCTCGGATCAAACAGAGAGAGAGAGAGAGAAAACTGACTTTGACTGTGAGACTAAAACAAAGATCACTTTTATAATAATATATGTATATGTACACCAGAGCAACATGTTCCTTTAAAGATTTTACACATTCTCATACATCCCAAACAAAGAGAAGAGAGTCAGTCTGGTAATATCTCGCCTCTTTAAAACATGCTTCTTATAATTCTTCTGTCCTTGGCGCCTCATTAATTTTAGTATTTAAGACAAAAAAATCAGTTTTATTGAATTGAAGTACCACCATTACATCAAAATGCTGTGAATTCATGTTTCCTTCAGACCTGTTAATAATCAATAATTAATAATCAGTTAATGTCCATACATGTGTGTTTAAGGCCAATGACCAGATGATATGTCAATGAATCCATTAGTTGATGGATAGGTTATAATTGTTGATAATTTATTAATCATCAGAATCAATTATCAAGCACCAATTCCAAACATTTTTTCATTTCAGATTCTGAAATGTGCAGATTAGCTTTCAGATTTTATTTAGATGCAAATGGAATATTTGTGGGTTTGGTACTGCTGCATGTCTTACTAGTTTCTGATGTTTTATAGGCTAAAAGATTAATAATTCCTAACAATATTCTATAGATGAATCATTAATGATAATATCCCTGATTCAAAAACAATAGGTTATTGCATTATATATTGATTGAAAAAAACAGATTATGAAATAAAAATCTTTGGTCTAAACAAATATTGGAATCAGCCTCTTTATTAAAACTCCTAAATTAAAACAAAAATCACCAGAAAGATTAAAGCTAACCTTAACCCTGATGCTAAGAGACTTTAAATATGTCACTAATGTATTTCAATAGGCCAGCAGACACCTGTCCACCATCCTGGCTCCCTGATCGCAACATTAAACAAGTTATGATATGTACTCACCTGAAACAATTCCATCTAATTCCCAATATCTACAAAGGATACATGTTTAATTCATATCTAATCATATTCTGATTTGCTATTCTTCTAGCCCATAATCAAAGGACCAATTCACTACTACAAATTATGATGCTGGAATACATGTCAGTCTCAGATTTGCATATGGAGGCAGGGTGTCTGTGCCAAGTGCCATTGAACAGGAGGCTGAGGGGCGCAGAACCAGACCGCTGGACACTGGCATGTTTCTCATCAGTGGAGCTGTGTGATGGCTCCAGTAAGCCTCTGAGGCCCTCATGTGGCCTTGGAAGGTAAGACTGCCCAGGTTAAGGTTAGTCATAGGCTCTGAACACCAAGCACAACATTTGTCATTGGTTTGACAGTAAAGAAGAGAGAAGAAGAGATCCTTGATCAAGTCATGTAACGTTGAAATAAGACTGACAGACTTTAAACCAGAAGATAAGTGTTCATGTCCCATTTGTCTGTTATTAGCTTACAAACGCAACTTCTTTCTACTTTCTTCTCTTGGTGACGCTGCCAATAACATTCCAAATGGCAATGGTTAGTACAATGCATAACCATAGAGAAAAATGATCTTAATACAGCTTTATGACTGTAGAGTTTGATACTTTCCACCGAGTTTGTGTTGCTGTTGTTGGGTTTTTATCTACTTTTTATTGTGCTTAGTGTCTGCATCATTCCAGGGCAATATATTCATTCAGCCCCCAAGCGCTGACTGTTCTTAACTGTGAATATTCTCGGTACTTGACAAGTAATATACAGACTAAGCACTGGAATGTCAGGTATTTGTAGTATTTTTCCTAGGAATGACAGCATATTACTTGCATGTGCAGGATTTGGGTTATTGTAGGATTGCAGATAAAGCCAAAACATGGCAGTCCTTTGTGCATTTGGGTAGCCAACACTCGGAGTACATGCAGGACATGTCAGTAAATTTGAGTAAAAGCAGGCTTTGCTTATCCACACGAAAGCTGCTCAGGCCCTGTTCCTGCTGCCCACTGCACTCCACATCTCTAGACACGTGGCTTCTTCAATCGTGCCAACCTGACTAGATTTCACCTCATTCACCTTCCTGTAAGATACCCAACCTCAGTTTGGATTAACGCAGCCTGTTCCTGGATTCATCGAAAAGAACTCCTCAGCAAACTCAACTCAAGCCTGAAAGAGACCCCGTCCTGCTCTCAGAGCCCCGGGTTATGTCTCTGCCTACTGGGTCAGTTAAACAATTAGTTGTATTTGTTTGGTAAAGACTGCTGTCCTCTCAGCTCCTCTGGACCTCCTTTACAGCCCAGAACCAGCTGAGCAGTGAGGATGTCCCAAAGTTAGTGTGGTTTGGAAGGATTGACACTGGGGTGGTGACACACAGCTGACTTCTTGCATCAAGTGTGGATTTGAGGAAAGACTTATCTTATGTTCAGAAATGAATGAAACAAGTAATATCTTCCAAAATGTCAGACTTTATTTCTTTAAGGCACTGGTCGTGGGCCAAACAGGCTTTGAGTGGTAAAACATAGAGAACATTATCACTGGAAATATCTGTCTAACTGGAGGAGAGGCACCGCCTTAAGACTTGGAATTAGATTGTCTTAATGGCTTCAGGGTGTGACTTGAACTTTATACGCCGTCTATGTCCAGATGGGATTGAATTACTTGTACATTGCATCATGATTTAATTATTTCTTATACTTTTTCTGTTAATAGGAACAGCTAGTCTAGGTTGTGTAACTGGTTGAAGATTACTGAAATGTTTTCTAAGTTATTCTTATTACGCTAACATTGACTTAACTGTTGAATTCAGTAAGTTGAACATGACAATGCTACGGACTGTAAATGAAGATAGAAGCAACAGGTGTCACATTCAGATCACCTAAAAAGGAGTGTGGGGGGGGGGGCACCAGGACAAAACCCACATAACCTTCTTGCTGCTAACCATTGGGCCCGGCTGTAAACCTGAACACACGCAGAGATATTCAAACCACTAGTTAAACAGAATGGATACACCTACGGAGGGATGACTGTAGCAAGTTCCTTCCCTTCTTTGTTGATAAGGTGATGGGTGTTAGGTCCAATTTTTATCCTGGGATAACTATACTCTAGCTCCTATTTGTTGAAAGTTTGACCAATGAATGGCCCTGCTGTTCCAGTGACTGTAAATTCCCATACTTATTGGTCATTGCCCCCCACCTTCTTTCTTACTACAGTTTTTGCCGATTGCTCACAAACTGAAATCAAAAAAATTACACAATTATCTAAACACTCAAAGAGCAAAACGTTGGCCCAGATGTGCTATAAAAACATGAGCCTCACGCTTTTTGAAAAACAATACACACATTTGTATACATTAGACACAGAAGTATATCATGATGTCACTTCCTTGCAGTTCCAAAGCATGTCACATGACCACAGCTATGAGTCAACCAGCATTGGTCTGTGTGCAGTGTTTCTGACCTGTTATACACACACTACTGTAGTGGCTGTATGAAACCTGGGACATGCTCAGTTGAGATTCTCCATGTTGACATGTTGACTGATTTGGGAATATGGAGAGATATAAATGATATTTTCCTCAGTCTGCAGCATTGGTCTTGTGTAGTTTTTGGTGTGTACTTCATTTAGTAGTATGGAATAGTAGAATTGCTAAAAATGTTTTAACTTAGCAACAGCAGTGGTTACCTGGTTACAACAGAACAAAGTCATGTGAAACGTGTGTGTGTTTTATTTTGCAAAGGGTCTGAGGTCTTCTGCTGATTGGCTGTAGTTTTTTTGAAAGAACGGTCCCTGTTTTTAAAATAGTGTTTAAGCAATCGAAGAAAAAAAACCTGTATATACAACAGTAATGTTTTGTCAAATAAATATTTTCTATTTCAACATTGCATCAGGGTTTGCAGCGTACATTTCAAGCCCTCTGCAGGTAACCTTCACTCTAGAACATGTGTAGAGGTTTGAAAAAGGAGACATACTGGAGTTTTGAAAAGGTGTGAAAAACATCCTCTGAAACAGCGGCTTGTTCTGGGTCGGTACTTCTTGACCTCGTTCTGCGTTCAACAGACAAGTAAAAGATCTGATCACATCCTGACTAAAATTCTGGGCCCTGTAGAAAAGCATTTACTGCGGCCACCCCCCAGTCTGACACCCCTGGACATATCAAGCATAGTGTAGACTGCTTTTCATCGTATTTCACTGACAGATGTCTCTATTGGAGACTTTGTGTCAGATGTGGTGTCCCACAGGGCTCGCTTTTAAAATCTGCCCCCTTCATTACATGTTTCTACTTGGGTTTCATTAAAGAACAACTTTATCTTGGTGTCTGAATGTGAAAAGAGCTAGCAGCCCCCGCACCCATACCATATAACTAGCACTGTTGGACCACCAGCACATGGCTGTCAGCATGCTCCACATGTTGAACTGTCATGTGGGGTGGGCTTTAAAAAGTCCCTGAAATATAAACAGAGTCAATAGTGATTTAGCAGGCGGTAAGGTTTCCTTCAAGTCCATCTCATATTAGTCGCAGTAACACAAACACAGCCGACTCAGTTTGCCTTTAAAAGCGTTGTCTGGGGCCAGGGAGGACATCGCTGGCTTTCTCCTCTGAGTAGCTGCTCTGGTATGGTGTGGCTGTGAATGGGAGGAGGAGATTTTTATTCTGTTTATTCAAACCAGAATGCCAGCCAAAATGTTTGTTCCACTGACGCTCAGCAGACATAAGAGCGAGTTAAAGTGATGAGTTTCAGAGAGAGGAGCCAACATTCCCTGGATCTCCCCTGTGCTGGAGTCTGCCTGTCTTACACCCGTTATGGTCTCCAGCAGGTACACCGCAGACTTTATCATCAACTTGAAATGTTCAAGCAAACCTTTAGCTCCATTCCAAATAATTGATACTAATTAATAACAAATAATAATACACAATACAGGCAGCACGGTGGCTCAGTGGTTAGCCCTGCTGCCTTCCAGCAAGTAGCCACTGCCGGGCCTGTCTGTGTGGAGTTTGCATGTTCTCCCCATGTCTGCGTGGGTTTCCTCTGGGTACTCTGGGTTCCTCCCACCATGGAGACATGCATGCTGGGTAACTAGGACTACAGCTGAAAATTAGCCAACTGGCTAACACTTAATCATCCTAATCTTACACACAACTGGTTGTGAGCTTTAACAAATTTTACAACTAAATTATGAATTTATGGGATGGTGCTCTACAATATTGTTGATCAAATATCTTATTATAATCTTATCTCTTATCCAAATGACTTTTAACTTCACCGTGAGGGTGACAGGTTTTATTTACTTTGACATGAGTATTTAATTACCATAAAGTTTGGTATGATGTGAATGTGAACACAAAATTTTCAAAACTCTACACACAGTTCCCAAAACTGCACACACACAATGCAAAATGCCTCATATCTCCTTTAAAATGAAACACTGCATTAAAAATGCCGTAAACACAACTCTCAAAATTTCATAATAGTACACTTTGGGATATAACATGTACAAACTGTTGTTCTGAATCTAAAACTCGTTTGTCTTATATCTACATTTACAATGTTGTACAGTGATAGTACTCTGCTGAGAGGGGTCAAAGTACACAGTAAACACCAATGCAATGTTGAAAGAGAAAATATTTATATGGCAACATGACTGTTGTAGCAGTATCACAGTGTTGTATACAGTAGCACCAAGCACAGGAAACCCAAGCCATTAAAGCAGGTTAATGTGACCTGTGACCCCTATCGGCCTACGCTAGACCAGTGGTTGGTTAGTGAGCAGGTACAGATGGGTTACAGAACACTGAAGAGGAGGAGGAGGATGAAGGCCATACTTATCGGTCACTGCCCCCCCCCCACACTTTCTTTCCTGCTACAGATTTTGCCGATTGCTCCCACACCTCATGTGAGGATGGCCCAAAAATTTATATATATATATATATATATATATATATATATATATATATATATATATATATATATATATATATATATATATATATATATGATCTAATATTAAGTTCATAATAACAGTTTGTTGATTTTGATTATCTTACATGACTTGAGTTTCAATTTGTTCGGTAGATAATATAGTAATAATAATAATAATACATTTTATTTATATAGTGCTTTTTAAAACACTCAAAGACACTTTACAAAGTTTTGAAAAGCAAGTACACATACATAAAGTGGTACCATGCTCACAGAAAGCCATTTCTACATCAATTCAAATGTTGGTAAGTTGAACTACTCTCTGGAACCCCGTCAAGGACCCCTCGGGGTCCCCTGACCCCTCTTTGAGAACCAATTAATCACCCCTGTGGCCTGTTAGTTTAATAGTAGTATTTACAGAGCAGAGTCCCAGTTGTTCTTGGACTCACAAGTCCAGCATGGGTCGCTAAATATAGAATTCCTGCAGCACCTGTTGCCCCCGGTGCGTTATAGAAGGCTAGACCATTTGGCATGATTTGAAACACTACTTCAGTACAGCATCAGAAGATTAATGCAGCGCACCCTTCTCATGCCTCACACAGCAAAACCTCAACAAACGTCAGCTGACTGAGAAGGCCAGCGCCGTATACTCCTCCATACACCATCCTCTCCTGTAGGACTCATGACCCGGTCCAACAGGAGAGAACACATCCCTTCAGTGGCCCCCAGTCCGTCTTAGAGTGGACTCAAAACAACGTATCATCACTTATATTGGCTCGTAGGGGCTAGCGCCAATGTACACACTGTTTAAGTGTGTTATTATTAATAAATCATAACTATAATGACTGTGTTGAGCTGAACTTGCAGCAGTACCGTTGTTAAGGTAACTTTATATTTCTACATTTTAGACGTAACATGTTGTACATGTTACTCCACTACATTTTATTCAACAGCTGTAGTTACTTTTCAGATTTCCTATAACAAAGACCTGCTTGGTTTATTAAATGTCCTGTTACACATAAACCAGCGGCTCTCTACAGGCAGCCAGTTTGTGACGAGGAGGTGTCGGTTTAACCCCCACCCCCCTCGCTGGGCAGCTTCCATGTATGAATATGTGTACTGTGTGACAGGGCGTTCCTGCAAAAGAAAGGCTCTCAGTGAACCTCCCCAGAATAAATACAGGTAGAAGGAACAGTGTGTAGTACTATCAGCAGTTCCACCAGCGGCAACACAAAGACAAACTCATATTATAGGAGAAGAACAGGGGTATGAAAATGATTTTTTTTAGACTTTATTCTCAGAATTCAGACTTTAAACTAAGAAGTCAAATACATCTTTCATATGTGGCCCTAATCCTCTTCCGTAGGGGTGCATGTGTGTAGCAGGGATGTGTTTTTTCCCTTCCTGTTACTTGTTACTTGTAACGGAGTCTAAGCGCCGGACGGAGCAACGGTGCCTCTGCAAAATAGCCTCAGGCAACACATTCTCTCTCCCTTCTCGTATAATACGGACGCTTGGTCAGGTGCCTTTGTTACTGTTATTGACACTAAAAGTCTCCTTTATTGTCATATCTTGGTCGGACTGTTGGCTGTTTTGACCCTGTATTGACCCTTTTGACTGTTAGGTTTGTGGGTGGGGTTACGGAAGAACGGGACGGTCAAAGAAGAAAGAGACTTGAGGAAAGGTGCCATGCGGGACACGAACCCCGGTCTCCAGGGTGAAGTCCTGTGCACATATTGAACAGTAATTTGAAATAAACAATAAAGACAGAAACAAATATAAATATAAATTGGCTCCATTAGAAAAAAGAAGAGAGAAAAAAGAGTGAGATACAGCAGGCCTACTGCAATGAGCAGGTGTCTGTAATGAGAGGGCTTACTACTGTTTTTGCTGGAATATAATATTCATAATAGTATTTGGTCCTATGCTGACGGTGGGGGTGTAAGACAAGAATGGAGTAATAGACTACAGAGTCACTTACGGACTCCCGGGGGCCTCATGATGCGTGTGCGGGTGCTGTGGGGGTGGGGGTGGGGGTGGGGTAGTCCCGGGCTCAGCAGCCTCCGTGGACAGTGCTGGAGCAGACAGCCGCGCTGCCAGACGCACGCGCTCTCCACGGGACTATAGCTGCGCTGGAAGATCGGCGGAGGAGGAAGAAGAAGAAGAAGAAGAAGAAGAAGAAGAAGAAGAAGAAGAAGAAGAAGAAGAAGAAGAAGATGTCAGTGGCAGTGAAGAAAAGAAAAGGCGTTAAGGCCGAGTTAAGAAAGTGCGCGTGGCGCTCCTGGAGGCTCTTTCCTCACCTGCTGCTGTGCCTGTCCCTGGTCGCGTACGCGGCGCTGGGCGCGCTCATGTTCCGGTACATTGAAGGAAGGAGCGCGAGCGGCAGCCCCCCCGAGTACCACCGCTTCCTGGCTGAGATTATCTCCACCGTCCAGAACCTCACCAGTGAGTGGCCACTAACATCTGTTTGGTGTCACGCTGTTAAACTCTTCCATCTCTAACTCATTCTCATGTTTCCTTTCCATTCTAATGCTGTGCATGGATTTGGACCAAGGCAAGAGTGGAACCTCGTCACCTTAAGTTAAGCAACTATGTCAATATTAATTAGCTTTCTACTAAATTAATAAATGTTTTTTTTTTTAATTTCCAGACAACGCCTCCAACACACAGCAACACATCGTGGATGGCGTGGCGGCTCAGATGGATAACTTCCAGTCCGTATGGCTCCAGAGACCTGACAGATGGGATTTCTTTGGCTCCATGTTCTTCTGCTGCACCGTATTCACAACCGTCGGTAAGTCTCTCTGCAGGTTGGTGGCTGGGATGTACAGCGGGTGTACCATACAGAGGTGGAAGAACTAGTCACATCCACCAGAGTAGGGGGAACGAGGGGGGAGGAACACCAGAGCAGGGGGAATGAGAGGAGGAACACCAGAGCAGGGGGAATGAGAGGAGGAAACCAGAGCAGGGGGAATGAGAGGAGGAACATGAGATTCCTTTCTAAACCACAGCTCAGCGGTGTAAATGCAACCTAACGATGGATCAGAGTAGTGTCACCTGGCTGTCTGTTCCCCAGCCCTGGTCCCTCGACCAATTAATGTTTGACTATCCAAAATTCTGATACCATGGGGGGAGCGTCTGATTAACACATATATTACCAACAAAACCCAGCCGGGGCCTCAGTGTAGGCCAGTAAGCTGTGGTACTGTGGTAAACTTAGGTGGACAAGCCCAGTCTTCTGTCATTTGCTGTGTTTTTATGAGGACTCTGACGTCCAGTAGCCCCTCCTTTAAGTGTGGATGGAACTCCTGTTGTGTATGTATGTAGATACTGTTAAACACACAGAAATATGTAGCTATAGACCTGAAGTGTAAAAAACATGGGGTCTTATGCATTATATATACATAATATATATATATGCATACCTTTGTTCTGTAAAGAATGCGCGAGTGACTTCTAAAAATCGCTCTTGATTGTGGAGATCGGTGGAAATGACATGTGGAGGCCAACATGAAATGTTTGAGGATGAAACATAATCTTTTGATTCATGTTTAAATAAGATGAGTAACACTTTTGCTTTTGAAATAATATTTGTTGATTTCAAATTGTAGCAGCCAACAGTAGCTCATAAGCTCATGGGACAGTGTTTATGCTCTGGGTGTGAATATATATGCTATGTGGAGTTTAAAGATGAATATGTTGTGTTTACAGGTTATAAACAGGAAAGTCTCCCTTTGTAGAAGAGCCTGAGGTCAGAAGACCAACCTGCAGTGAAACAGCCCTTGTTAGGCCGGTAGAAAGCAGCCTGTTTGTGTAGAGGGAATACAGACGTTCATCTCCGTTAGACCTTTTCTCCATTGTGCTCTGTGTTACTTGTGGTCCAGTGCAGTTAGTGCTAATGACTGAGTGTATCAATGTGTAACAAGCAGTCAGCCATGTGTATACGTGTCACCGAGTCTGGTTTGGCTCATAGAAATACTGTTCTTAACAACTCTTAAGGAACTTTCATTTACCTTCCTTGTAAACCTGGATCAAACCAGTAACTAGGCCTGAACGATACTTGAAAATAATCTAATTGTGCTTTTTTTTTCACCAATATTGCAATTGTGATTTAATATGCGATTATTTTGTAAGCTCTTTATCTTCTGTATTATTCAACAAAGACACGCAGTAAATCATTGTATAGTATGAATAACCCAATATTAGATAGATCAAAGCAGCTGGAGGCCAGGCCTGTATGTGATGATGAAATTAGTTGCTGCATGAATTTCTATAAATTACATCTTTTATTGAACTACTTCAATCCCATTAGTATGATGAGCGCTGACCAAGCTTGGTGGAAACATTCACATGAAAGGCAGAAACAAACTAAAGTGCAGATCGCAGGAACAAATATGTGGCTTTACCACACTTAGTAGTATTTACATTATTATTTACTGTAATAAACACACTTTTTAAACACTGTCATTAAACTTTACAAGACAGATAAATAAGTACATATATTTATATTTATATATATATATATATATATATATTTATATATATTTACACGTGTCACACATACACACAACGGTGTAATTATGTTTTTACAGCACACACAAACACTCTTAGCAGAAGTTCTTTCAGTTTACAGCCATAAAGCTCAACAGTCACTCACTGTTTTAAAAGATCTGTAATTTTACCCATTTATTATCTCTTATCTTGACTATTCAATAATAATAATAATAATAATAATAATAATAATAATAATAATACATTTTATTTAAAGGAACTCAAGGACACTGTACAGGGATACATAAGACATTTTTAAAACAGCAACAAATAGTATACAACAATAACAACAACAGAAAAGGGCAGAGCAATAGACATCCAGGTAGAATAGGAAGTTTTTAACAGATGTGTTTTGAGATGGGATTTGAAATGGGGGTGAATCAATGTTCCTAAGTTGGGGTGGTGATGAGTTCCAGAGACGGGGAGCAGGGAGGAATCTGAGGGAGCGGGAGGGAGTGGGACGCTGGAGGAGATCAGACAAATATGGGGGGGTGAGGTTGTGGATGGCCTTGAATGCAAACAGGAGAACTGGACCGGGAGCCAGTGAAGCTGTTGGAGTACAAACAACATTTGCAGATGGAGACAATGTCTGCAAGTGAAGCTAATGGTGCAGTGACCGAGCTGTCGCTAAGCATCAAAAAGACCCAGAGCTCCTTCAGCACCCGCCACTCCGAGTCAGGGCGTTGGCTTTGCTTTGGTCCGACTCACTTGATGAGTTTTTAATCTTCTCCAACTTTGTTTCAATTTTGTTTCACACCTGGAAACACCCAGCGTACACGTACAAGAACGTTCACTCCTCTTATTGGTCGGATGTGTCTAGGGCGGGAGCAAGAAAGTAAATACAGGAAGAAAGTCCTGGGTGGACTAGTGCATCCTTTTGCTTCTCTATGGTAAAACCAGCACATTTCATTTAAATAATCCGACTTCTTTGCGAGCGGTCACCGAGACTTTTCTCTGCTCTGTCGGGTCTGTTAACAACTTTAGCGGCGGCTGGTTTGACCTCGGAGATACGAGTGATGGACACCACAACCATTTTAACAATGTGAAATCACTTTCTCCAATTCTTTTTACAACACTTTATACAACAGCCATTTTCATCTGAATGTGCGAGTATGTGTATGTGTGTTGTACCAGAGTTAGAGGGAACAGTTTTCTCTGATGAGACACAGAAAAATGTTGATGTGAAGGCGTTCATTTATGTCTCCATTTACTTCATTTAAGCCAAAAAGCAAGCGGACCAGTCAAAAGATGAATTGTGACAAATTGTCAGAAATTTGATTTGGATAACAAGAACATTTGAAAACAGCAAAAAAGGCAAAGGAACAAGACTGTTTATAGAAACCATCACTTCAATGGTAGCTTGCTAGGCATTAGTGAGAGCAATAAACATCTCCATGGTAACAGCGAGCTCCAGTAATCAAAGACGCCACTGTTACGGTGTTGTTCCATTCATTTTCAGGGTGGACAACCCTCAGACGGGGGTAGGTCCTGATCAGTTTCTATGGACCTTAGTCTGTGATGCCACATTAGATAAATTCATTTTAATATTCAATCCCTGATGTTTGACTAAAGTATATTTGTTGCCTAAACACAACAATTTCCATTTCACAACTCAACCTATAGTGTTGTTTAGGTATGAGGATGTGTTGAACAAGCCGATACCCTAAAAAAAGATTGTGGTCGCCTTTTTTCCTTGTGGTGTGTGTCATTATCAAATGGCAGCTGTTTTTGGATAGTTGGAATATCTGAGGCCTGACATGTCCGTCCCTGTGGACAGTCCAGTGCGTTGCATGTAGCTGTGTAGTTTGTGAAAGCTCTACAGCAGGGGTCCGTGGGCTGTAGTTGCTGTGTTGACTTATATATAGTAATACTATCTAGAGCAGTAAATAACAGCAACACAGGTGGCACTAAAACTCATTCATGAACTTATTACTTGTCTTGAAGAATTCAGAGTACAAAGTGCTCCCTGACATTGTGTCTGTGGCCAATGATTGAGGTATATGAGGCAGCCAGGTGTGTCCCAGGTGACCACTGGGCCTGATCTAGTTTTCTGACCAAGCATGCTTCATCAATGGTTTAGTTTTAAAGAAGAAAGTTACTTTAGAAAAAAAAGCATGTAGTGCTGGACTCGGTCGAGACCAACTACAAGATTTGGCAAGTCCAATGGCCGACAAATCCGAGTGCAAATACAAAAAATCCAGAGTTCTCTTTGTCGGAAACTATGACAAGCCGAAGAATAAAATGCGTTTGATTCTTAAGATGAGACCAAGACCTTCAAAAGGTGGTTTTGAAACCAAGACCGAATTTTGATCCAGCTACCTTCAGGACTAACACTGCACTTAACACACTAAGGATATAATAATCTTTTTTATTAAAAGATATTACCACATATTTACCAATTCGGTTGTTTCTTTGGGATGGTAATGTTGGTTGGTCAGTCAGTTCTTAGACTACTTTGGTTAAAAAGTTTTTACATATTCATGTCCTCCTCATGATAAATTGTAATGCTAACGTCAGCATGATAGCATTTAGCTCAAAGTAGCACAGTGCTTAAGTCAGAGACTCACAAACAGGCTGTAGACTCTTGCATACGCTTGGAGGCTCAAACACACTAGCTATAATATATCTTAAGATGGTCAGTAAATGTGATAACATTTCTTTTGTTAATGATTAATTTGTAAATTATTTGTCTTTATGTTTAATATAATTTGTTAATGAAGCTTTCATCTATCTGAAGCATGAGTTGATGAGTAAGAACATTGTGAAGCTACATTAGTAAGTCTTACATTTAGATACATTATAAGTGGTGAATGGAAGCCATCAAACGTCTAATGGGTTAGCAGCAACAGGAAGCCCACAACCCACTGAGGAGAGGGCACTCTCAGAACTCAGTGCTTTTCCCCTCACCACAAAAAGCTATTAGAGGTTTTTAGAGGTTGTTAGAGGTTAGAGGACCATTGTCTTCCGTGTTGGGAACTTCGTTTGTCTCCTCACAACTAGCATGATGAGGTTTACGGCAAGGCTTCTACACATACTGTAGCTCCATTGTTGTCTGCCATTGTATCAACCATTGCAATTGTTTGAATGTATGTTGTTTGAAAAAGTAGTATCTCTTGATTATTTTAAAGGCATATGTTTTCGGATCTACTTGGCTTGCGTTGCCTTTTAACATGCTGTTATTGGGTTGGGTGAAGATTCCTATGGAAACCCAGTATTAATGTTACATCTATTTTCATATAATCATGATAAATCTACACCGGTCAGTGCTGTGATGATTTTTCCCAGAAATAGGAGGCTTTACTAGAGACCTATATTTCTGAATTTTTTAGACTTGATCACTGCCTGGTACTGCCTGGTACAGAAGCCTGTGTGTGACGGGGCCTTGTCTGTGACAAGCTAAACTGCCTTGTATTATGTCATCATGCCATGACTGGACCATTGCAGTCACTTATAACGCCTAAAGGGAAAAACAGCCCAGCCCTGAAGGACAGCGTACTTTACCAACAGATGTTGTGCTTATAGATTGATAATAGATAGATAAAATGCTATAAATTTAGATTTTACTGGACATGTAAGATCTTCTGAATTGTATGTCAAACTCTTGATCTACTGATCATGAAGAATGAATAATATAACAATATTGAAATCAATGGTGGTTTATCTCCAGGTCCGGTACAACAGTGGTCCCCCAGCCCCCAGGAGTCATAACGGGAGGGAGCCCAGCAAAGCTTAATCTAAATAAATAATGCATGTTAGTCCATAGACCAGTTTGTGAAAGAAATTCTGGGTAATTGTAAAGCAGATGCTGAAGCCAAAGCCAACACTACAACTACCAAACCAAAGGCAAGAAGACAGGCAGTGGTGACCACGATTTAAGGAGCCGACTGTCAATCTCCCAGTGGGATCACATTGGGTCTTATTGGCTAACCCTTAATGGAAACACAGCGGATTGTTCTCTCTCTCTCTTTCTCTCTCACACACTATTTCTCACACCTCTCTGTCCCCTTTACAAAGAAACAGCTAACCTTAATTCAATTTGAAGGGCTTTTATTGGCATGAAGGGGCAAAATGGAGAAAACAATAATCTATAACAATTATACACAGAGCTATGTAACATTCTAATCCAGTAGATACATGAACATGGGTAAAGTATGTAACTAATATGTAAATTACTAATGTATACGGCCTATGTATACAGATTTCTCTTTCTGGACGGGGGGGTTACAGAAGGGTAAAAGTTTGGGAACCACTGCCCTACAACAACTTAAGCAAAGCCATAGATCCTACAGTTGCCCATGTTTCATGTTGCCTAAATGTCCATTTTCTCCATTGTTGTTGCAGGGTATGGAGAGATCTATCCGGTTACCTTGACTGGTAAGGTGGTGTGTGTCTTGTATGCCATGGTGGGCATCCCTTTAATGCTTCTGGTCATCCTCGATGTGGGAGATTTCCTCGCTATGCTGATGTCTAGAGCCTACGTGCGCATTTATACCTTCTGCAAAAACCTCCGCTCCCACAGCTGGTCTCCATGGAAGGCTCGGAAGAGGACAAGGGACTCAAGCAACCTGGCTCTGGAGAACGGGAACTTTTCTTTCAGCCATGCGGTTGTGGTCCGTGAACCCCTCGACATCCGGCACGTACTGCATAGCCAGGAGAATGTACGGCACAACTCCATCCTGCTCCAAAAAAACAAAGAGATCTTTGAGAAGATTCTTGCCAGGGAGAATTTACTTAGAAAGAGCCCACTGCTCAGGTGCCTCTCTTGCCCAGAGCTAGACAGACTGCCACCATCACCCAAAGGATATGCCATTTGGGACTTCACAGGGTTAGGGGATGGAATGGAAATGCTGGATGTACCCTTTGTACTGATTCTTTTCATCGTGTTTGCCTACATTTTTTTAGGAGGTTGGATTCTGCCACTGTGGGAAACAGAATTCCATGGCTTTGACCCCTACTACTTCTGCTTTATCACACTCACTACCATTGGTTTTGGTGACATTGTACCAAATCACCCTAGGTACTTCATGCTTACCTCCCTCTTCATCATTGTTGGCATGGCCATCATGTCCATGGCTTTCAAACTAAGCCAAACACGAATTGTAAGCTGTTACCGCCAATGCATCAAGTTCATCAGCAGAGGACATGTGGAGACTTTCAAAGATGAAGAGAATGACTAAGTTACCAAGAGAATCTCTGCCATAATGTCCATGAGTTGGACAAGCTCAGTCTGTGGGAACTTGTCCAGTGCATTAATTGTCCTGGCTGTTAGGTTATAAGCATGAGCAAAGTAAAAAGTGTGCATGTGACAAATGCTTTTCCCCAGTTAAGACGGGTGATATTGAAATTGTTGCCTAACAAAAATGACCTCAAATTCTGCATATAGCTGTAGTAGCTGTAGTATTTTGAGTACTAGCAATTGGACTGCCTTGAATGAGAATGAAGTGTTTTGCTCGCTGCTTTTGCATAGAGCTGTGCGCCTTATGTGCCGGAGCGCCCTATACACCACGAGTTGAAAAAACATCTACTCAGAGCGGAATAAAGGGCTAAGGACAGATGATTCAATGCTTTCCTTAGCAAGAACAACAAAAAAGATGCAACTGGTCTGATCAGGGCATCGTCAACAAAAAGGCAGTGCAGTGTATCATACGCTTTGCAACTTGCAAACATGTCTGATCTCGGCCTAAAGCACTGCAGAGAATGGGCACAATAGGGTTGCATTTGATTACAAGTCACTTGTTGGAAAATCTAAATGAATTTCAAATTCAGTTTTGTTCATTCATTTATGCTCTATGTCAAACATGATGTCAAATGAACATGGCTACCCACATGCATGACGTTACACTGATTATATGACCGACAATGATTGTTTTCCCAATTTAAATTTGGACTAAATGATCAGAAATGGTTACACCTGCAGATAATAATGCTATGCACTACAATAGGTCTGCAATAAATTAGAATAAAGAATGATAAAAAAGTGTCTGGAGTAATAGGGGCAGTTTTTGTTGAAGCACTGTTTCAAAGCTTGTATTGCCTTGAAATTATCATTATATTATTATCATCAATTCTCTTTACAATGTACTGTATATTTTGTTTATTTTCCCCTATGCCTTGCTGCTGCAACATTGTGAATTTCCCCATTGTGGGATCAATAAAGGATTTTAAATCTTAAATATATATATTTCAAGCTTCATTTTGTGGGTACAGCAGCACTGGTTCGGGCAGCACTTCGACACTGTCTGGCACTGTGTTTACATAAATGGGAAAACCCTTACACCTACAAGATTTATTAAAGCATACATAGAACTGTAGGAATGCTATAAAGAAATGATAAAATGACAAAATATTTTAAGGCCAAAAGCAGTTTTGTAGTAAGCAAAACAATAGTCGTGTAATCTTTGGTCTAAAAATATTTCAAAAAGCATTTTAGAAACCAGCTCGTTAATCTGTGAAAAGTTAGACGTAGTCAAGAGGACTGTGAAGGCACCATTAATGCTGAAAGGTACAAGAAGGTGCGATCCAAGCAACGTCTTTTTCATGGACGTCCCTGCTTGTTTCAGCAAGACAATGCTAAGACACATTCTACACGCGTTACAACAGCGTGGCTTCGTAGTGAAAGGGTGCGGGTACTAGACCGGCAGCCTGCAGCCCAGACCTGTCTCCCATTAAAAAATGTGTGGCGCATTATGAAAAATATTACAGCGGAGACCCCGGTCTGTTGAGTGTCCTCAGTTCTCAAACACTTTTGAGTGTTGTTAAAAGAAAAGGTGACACAGTGGTAAACATGCCCTGTCCCAGCTTTGGTGGAACGTCTTGCAGGCGTCAAATTCAAAATGAGTGAATATTTGAAAAAAAAACGTTTATCACTTTAAACGTTTAATGTCTAGTCTCTGTAGTTTATTAAACATATTGTAATCTGTTTGTTTTTTTGTTTTTTTTACAAAACGTCCCAAATTCATTGAAATTGGAGTTTACAATTTGTTACCTTCCAATATTGCCGATATTGGTAATATTTCCACAATTTGGGTCCCATTCCTGTTGGAACATGTCCCGTTGTGTAGTAATTAGTTTAGAAACCTTTATCAGTGATTTTCCACAGAATAAAGTCCTGCAACGGGCTGTACACAGGCCGAGATACAAAGACTCACTTAGATTTGAGAACGCTGACCAATCAGAGCAGCCTGAGCTTCTTAAAGAGACAGCGCTCCAACAGAGTATCTTATACAGAGGGAGGAGGAGGAGGAGGAGGAGGAGGAGGAGGAATGCGAGGAAAATAAAGTATTTTTTGAACATTAAAGCATGTAAAAATGTTCTAGTAAAACACAAAATACAAGTATGAACCTGAAAATGCTAAATATAGATCACCACCTTGTGTAAGTAAGTAAGTAAGTAAAGTTAATTTATATAACACTTTTCACACATTATAAAGTGATCCACGATAAAGTGAAATACGATAAATAAAAGACATAAAAATACAAAGAAAAACATGGGTTTAACTAGAAGCCTGTTTGTTTTTTAAAGAATTAACAGAATGATGTGTACCATAAGCTACATTTCAGCTTTAATAGAGGTGTTGCAATTACTTTATGAGTGAACATAAATGATGCTGATGCTGTTTATTTCTTCATGTTGGATGACTTCCTGTCCAGGGCCTTTCTCAAGGCTTGCAGGATGCTCTTCTTGTTGTTTGACACGTTGTAAGCGGTCAGCTCCACAAGAGCCTCATAATCCTCTTTTGAGTAGGTCAGGTTCTGGGTGCTGTACGGAGAGTTGCTGCTGCTCACATCCACCTCCCCAGCTTTCATTTCTTTCTTAGACGCACGCTTCACGCCTGGAAAAACACATGATACATATGCAAATGGATAAATCATGTTTTATAAATCACAATATTTTACGAACACAAATATATTGTTCCTAATATATATATATATATATATATATATACAGTATATATGCCGCCACTAGTTAGCTTAGCATAGTGAATGGAATCCTATGTTGCCGGTTAGCATGTTGAGCAAAAGTAACAAAAAAACAACCTAATTACTTCTTTTGGCCTGTGAATTCACAACGATTGGGTGGAAGCACAGGTGAAGCACTGCTACATGGGCGCAAAGATCAGGCAGCACCTTAACCCCCCAACTTCAGTCAAGGTACCCGGCGTGAATAGCTGACTATATTTCCTACAGTGATGGCGATGAACATGAAGGGTTTTGTGAGAGATGAAGAGGAAGACTTCTCAGACAGTCCAGATCCAGAAGCATACCTCTATGAACCAGAGTTCAGGAGAGGAGCTGCGTTTTTTGTAAATAGAACGAGAGGAGGAGGAGGTTGTGATCACTCAACAGCCCGAGGACGTGAGGCATTCTTTTTTTTGGTGTGATAAGCAATCCTATTACCTGTTTCTGGTTAATATTTTAAAAAACCTGTGTGCTAATACATGCCAAATGGCCAGAGAAAAAGATGTTTTAAGCAATACATTGCTACAATAACAAATGCTGTGCTAAGCACAAAGCGGTTTCATTGACTTTCATGTAGAATCCCAACTAATTATCAGTAATTCAGCAGATGATTAATAATTTAGAGGTTCAGTTCTCCGGTGGACTGCTTGAACAGAAACTGAATGACAAAGAATGTCAGCGTGGAAAGGTTTGGATTGATGCTGTCTCTCACACCACCCTAACGCTACTGTTGAGTTGCCGATTAGCAAGTGAATTTAAGTTAGGCTTTTATTGTGAAAGTTAAAAACTGAAGTAGTGAAGCTGTAATGCGCCGGTGTTTACAATGTGGAAAGAGTCGTTGCTGTCTTGGGTTTCGGTGGTTCAGATTACAAAGCCTTCTTGTTACACTACAGTAACGCATCCTGGTAGGAAAATAAAAATAAAACAAAGTAAAAGTAGCAACATTGTTGAATTGATATTAGCCATTTAAAATGGCCGTACCAGGGCGCTTGTAGTGTTTGAATGAGGCATTGACAAGTGGGAAATGAACCACTATCGGGGCCTTGGGATTCTCCATGTCCTCAAAGATGTAGACCTCCTTCTCAGGCTCTTTTTCCAGACTGGCAAAATCAGCCCTGGGAAATGGGATGTCATGGTCTTTACAGTAAGCAGCCGTCCTCTCGATGACCTGATTGATTAAACATGATCATAGAAAGTAATGTTAGTATTATGAAATAAACATTCGGTTTCTTCCCATATGACGCCTCCTCCTCCTGTTTACATTGAAGATGTGCTCTGGGTCCCATGAGTAACTCAGAGTGATGATGAGATCCACATCTCTCTCTGGCCGCAGGACAGGCACACAGCCAATATTGATGGCATGACCAGCATCAACCAAACCCAGGGTGGAGTCACTGGGAGTCAGTTGGTTTGGGAAGGCATCTGGATGTGCATCTGGGCAGAAAACAGAGAAAGACGTAATAATAAATCAATCTTCAACCAGTTGCAAGAACAGGTAGTTGACTAGGAAACAGGACATGAAATACTCAACACACTTTTGTTCTGTGTTCTCTGTCCTCAGTTAGTCTTGCATTGCATTGCACTACACCACAGATGCATTCTGGGATAGGAGAACTGCTCTGGTTTATTAGCATTTCTTTAAACCAATCCCAATGGTCTTGGGCGCAGTGACGGTTGCTCTGCTAAATAGTCTCAGGAAGGAACTTCAGCCATTTCAATTAGCTGGATACATAGTTAATCCTCATTGACTCTTACCAGCCTGGAACTGCCGTGTCCTTGCAGAGACTTTGCACATTAATTCCAGAATGATACTCTGGTTAAAGCTCATTAAATCTTACCAATGTATCCCACCAATCGGCCACAAAACATCCCAGTTAGAGAGGAAATTCCATAACATATTTTTGGGAAATCTGTACAGTTATTCCCCTCAGCAGCCTGGGACATAGGACACTTCTGTTGGACTGGAGGAGCTCAAACTGAAGCCTCTATCTACTGCACATTCTCCAAATATCTTCACTACTGTATCTCTCCTCTGCTCTGACGGCTGTCTCTACCCTACATGCATTGCAGCAAGAAGCTCAGTATTGATCCAAAGTTGTGGTTGAAAGTGCACTGTGCAAGCAACATATCAATGACAGAACAGAGAGCGCCTACCTTTCCAGGCAACAAAGTTGCTGTGCTTATTGTAGTTGCAGTGCAGGAAGAGTCCACGCATGAAATTGTACATTTCAGCAATGACTGGTCGATTTTTGAAGAAATCTGTCACGATTCTGGTGAAATCTGTGATTGGATTTATAACATGTGTGTCCAGAGTTGATGCTTCAGAGTTAACTTCTGTCAAAAAAAAACAGAATACATAATACATTACATAACTTTCATTTAGTATGTTCTTAGCTAAACTCGCTAGTTGGGAGTTTTCTTAACAGCTATTCAGATGTAAACAGCTGGGCACCAACACATGACTGGATCTATCAGGTAACGTTGTGTATAGTTTTAAATTAGGCTATAGACTAACAATATGCTAATTTAGCCATCAACATAGTACAAACATGAAACATGTGGTGAGCATTGACTAGGATCGCAACTATTTGTTATAAATTGACCTGTGATTAGGAATATATGGTACCACAGTCAATTTATGTCAATCAGTTGTACCAGCAAGGATAACGTGGTGCACATAATCTCCATGGTTACCATTGTTATGGTTATCATTGATCACCTGGCGTTAACTAGCTGGGCATTGTCTGCCTGCCCATTCACGTTATAAGTGCTGAGAGATGTCTTCAGAAGGAACCAATGGGCACTGAGTAGTGATGGCCGAATGAAGCTTGGTGAACCAGTGTTTTTATTTTCTGAGCCCACTAGACGGCGCTCAACCCTTTGTTAAACAGAGAGCGCCATCTAGTGGGCTCTGAGAATAAAGACACTGGTTCACAAAGCTTCATTCGGCCATCACTAATGCTGAGTACTGTCAGAGTATTGAGAGACAGATATAGCCTTATTCTTTAAATTATATAAAGTCTAATTATGTATTTTTGTGCGCTATAAAGTCAAGTACTGCAGCCGTACCTGTTCTGCTGACATCTGGTCCAAGCCAAGGGCTCCAAGAAGGCTTGCACCCGGTAACTTGTGACCACAGCTGGGTGATGTTGATAGAAAATATACTGCTCCATATTCCTGATAAGGTTAAAAGAAACAAAAGATTGGAGTACTTCATACTTAATACTGTAATACTGGGCAGTGACACTGCAACAGCAACAGGGGTCTTACCCATCAGATAAGGGATGCGGACTTCTGGGAGTTTCTTGATGATATGACCAATGAAGTACTGACTCCCGAAATCTTCAGTTTGGACAAACGCCCCATACTTCGGGATGCCTACCTCGTAGGGGGTAAACTCACACCACTCTGTCAACAAAATGGGTTGTTTTACTAAGCCCTATTAGAACAGGACAAGTATAACCGGGGGACCTAGAAATTTGTAATTATTGTGGCTGTTGTCTGTGATCTTAATCCCGTGTGTCATTTGTCAAGTGAATATTCAACCGTAAACTTCCAGCCATATTTCACCAAACACAGAGGTTGTTTGATAGGATTAGTTAGTAGATTAGTTGTTATTCAGAGTTGTATTGACTGTGTTGCCTATATATATATATATATATATATTTATTTATGTTATTATCAAACTGTTGGGATATGATAATATTAATTACCACCAGGCTGATGACATATTATATCAATTATCAACATATATCAATTCGTCATTCAGAGGTTCAGTTTCACATGATCAAACGTGCAGTTGTGTAAATATTGAATACGCTGTATATGTTCTTGGTCTTCAGTCACCTTGCACAACATTTTCAGGATTACATGGTCAGCTATTAAAATAATTCAAATACAAATAAAAACTTATATATAAACAAATATTTACCAGCTTCAGATTCACAGCCCTTTATTTCGTTCTTCATATTGACAGCAGTGTATATGGGCAAAGGGTTTTGGCCATCCTTCACTGCTCTCTGCTGTGCAGACAGGGTACTGGTGATTTTCTGGGATTTCAACCACATGCAAGAAATATTATTGGAAAAATTGGAAAGAAAACAAAAAAAATGATGATGCAAAAAGTTGTCAAAGTGGTCTACAGTATAATTAGGTGTTCAGCCGCTAACCTTCCCAAAGACAAGATGCTCAAAGATGAGGCCCGCCATGTCGATGAGTGACACAATGTAACCAGATTTCTCTTTCTCAGCCATTTCTTCACTGTAGTACCTCAGTTTCTCAAGAGAAAAGGCACTCAGGATGCTCTTGGTCATTTGTGTCTTTGTTGCTTTGATGATACTGTCTAAGTCCTGTGACCAGTTAGCTTCCTGATACAGAGTAGACATAGCCCTGTTCACACGGGGAAAATAGTGTTTACAAGGGTACAATGAGGCGTTTTCTAGTGATGCAAACTTCTACTTACTTAGACATAACACCTAGACAGGATAGGTTTTGCCAGCAGTTGCTTAACAAGTGTGGCTTTTATGACAGCAGTAGAACATGAACAGGTCATGTGTTTTATTCACAGCCCCACTGCCCTGTTTCCTAGTACTTCATTATTTACTTTATATGGAGCAGGAACAGCCCAAAACGTAAGGGACTCTGTCTCTGCCTGATATCAAGCAGATTGATATCCAGATACTGTGACTGGTGTGACACTTGACTGGTTCACTCACCATGTGGATCCTGAAACACCAGTGATGTAACTAGCAGCATCCAGGACCCCTATATCCTTCAGGCCTCTCAGACCACCCAGCAGGCCTACCATTGCTCTGGCCCCTCCTCCAGAAGCCACCACTGCAACGGTCGGCACCTGAACAGAGAATGCAGAGGTTTTGTTCTAGCAGCTCTGTGAGGCTGTACTGTTATGTTAAATAAGGACACTGGACGAGCTGTTAAAGCGTGCGGGCTACTTTACTTACAGACCCAAAAACAACTGACACACGCATGCGCCGAGGCGCTACAAACTCACACACAGTGAAGGCATTACCAAACGATCACAGATCAACTCGTCCTGAACAGACATAACATGTACTTCATATGAGATTACATCCACACAATATGTTTTGGTTTTAAATATCTTTTGTCAGGACTGGTCTTGGACTCGAGGCCGGACTCAAGGCGGTTGTCTCAGACTTGTCTAGGACTCGCTAGCATTTGGACTTGGACTTGTCTCTGTATCAGCCACTGGTCTTGCCAAATATGGCTTTTGGTTGATTATTGATTGATTGATTGATTATGTTTATAATAATATTGGAGGGAAAGTGAAACATTGGCCACCTGATAACCAATCACACAGTAGATTATCTTAGCACACCCTGCATCTGTGTGCCCTGCTAACATTATTTCCATTCATTTTCATTGATTTACACACACTGCAACAAACAAAGATGTCGACCAATTCTGCCATAATCAAATTTGGTTATAGAAATCACCAGGAATTTCTCAGCACTGCGTTTAAAAAGAAACACAGGGCATACTGCAAATTCTGCAAACCGGTTTGCATTAAAGCCCACTTGTAAATATTTATTTTGTATTTATTAGCAACTTATTTTGCTAATTGATTTTGTTAAGGGCTGAAAAAGTGTGCAAGACGTAAAGTACTAAAGTAACGGTGTAAGTAAATGTACTTTACCTTTTTAGTTTTAGGTGGAGAGCCAAGGCCTAAAATCTTCTGCAGAGCCCGTGCCACTACAACTTTTCTCTTCTTCAGATACTCTTTCTCCTGAGGTGGGATGTCAGCGTCCAGACGGACTGCAAGACGTTCCTCCTCGCTGTGGATTGAGGTAAAAGCACAAAGCTAAAAAGCAGTCTTTCACTGACCTCTTCTGGTTAAGAGGTTTTGCACTCACAGCATCCATGTCTTATGTATTTTTAATATACTTTTGGTCTGGGGCTGTTTTCATGGTAGGGTCCAGGCTTGTTTGGTATGTGATACTGCTGACTGTAAATCTAATTGCTCTAAAATGTCCTCCACCATGAGGCCCCTTAGTTTCAATTAGGGAAATGTTAAGGCTTAATCACACAATGACATTTTAGATAAAGCTTTTTAAACTTTGTTGGAACCATTTGGCTTTACTGGTTTATATTGGTGTACTGGTTTTCCATTTAGGTGTGGATGAATTTGACTGCCCCTCACACAGACCTGACCTCAGCCCCATTCAACACCTTTGGGATGAACTGGACCAACATCTGTGCTGGACCTCACTATTTATCTTGTAGCTGTATGGGAGCCAGTCCCTGAAGCCAAGTTCTATTATCTTTGGAGTCAACAAGCCCAATATATGTGTAATAATTGGGGGTCCACATACTTTTGGTTTTACTGTAAAGTGGAAGTAGGAGAGCGCCTTACCCTTTATATGTTTCCATGTCTAAATCCACTGTGTCCTGTGAAGGGGAAATGCCACACACTATGAAAAATAGGACTGGACGTGCTTAACTCACATTGACACTTAGAAAGCTTTGAAGACTGGGTGCTGAATCAACTTGCATGCATTTTCTTAATGTGTTGTGGTCTATGTGCATGTGCTTTCTTAATGTGTTGTGGGCCATTTGCATGTTGCAGTGGCCTCTCAGGGCCAGGGACCAGTTAATCACACAAACTAAGTTCCTACCTGATTAATAACAAGGGACACTTTGCGTGCTTGTTTATCTGGTAGTGGCTGGAGTTTTATCGATGTTTCCAGTGGAGCAAAGGTTTGATCAGAGGGCTGAAAGACACAGAACATAACATTCCATGTTTTACATCATTTAAGATTCAGATGAGGTTGTTAATTCAGTTATTGTAGAAGAAAGCTATGCATTCTATAAAATTGAATAACTTTATTTTCATGCTTCCCTTTTCTTATTTGATTCCCTCCTCCCTTCCCTAAGTAGTTTTTTAAGAATAACTTCCACTGATAATAATGTGGCATGTCTCTGTCCAACATGTAAAACAAAAATTTAAAAAACTCACTGCCACTCCTAGTTCTGTCTCCAAGTCTCTGTTGATGTAGAAACGCAGTTTTTGGGTTTGCGCTGCATTAAGCGTGTAATTCTCCTGATAGGCACCCCTCAGTTTCAGCACTTTGTCTCTAGTATCTGGTGTGAATAATGTCATTTGCAAGAGAAATATTTATGTAAGTCTGTGAAAATGATAATGAATACCAATTTTGCTGTTGCTTGATGAGTCATAATACGACTAGGTAATAGTTGTGTCCTGATGATGACTTCTCCAAGGATTCTTGATTTCTGTTGTTTGTTGTCTGTCCCTTGGTCAGACTGTTTTCTTTCATCAGTGGGTGGAGCTTGCAAAAATTTTGAGGATCTATACATTTGAAAAAGACTAAACAGCAACACTCACTGTGAGTGTAAGTTAAAGCTGTAGTACGTAGTCTCTGTCTCCCCCCTGAGGAGTTCTAAGTAATGACAACATCACTGTCGGTGTGTCCACATGATACAAGCCTTCCGTTGTCCAACACCTGCAGGGACAACAGCACAACTTCCAACAGTGTGTAGAATAATAACATGCACCTTACAATTGAGATGACATACTTGTTGGCAATCATTGGATTTTTGTCTTCATCCAGCAGCTCTGAGGCAATATTAGTATTCACTTGGAGTTGAAACTGAGTGATTGTGAGTCAAATATTCACTCTCCTTTTTACTTCTGTCCCAGTCTCTTAAGTTGCACCATTCTCCACTGTGTTCTCTAGCTCTTCACTAACTTTGAAAGTTTTCTGAGCTCTTTGGCTAAAAAAAATTGCCTGCTTGAATTACTGGTCATAAAAAGTTGTAGGTTAGGATGGTGAAACGCTCAGGACGGCCAAAGTCATCGTGGGTTCATTACTACTAGTCTTTTGCATTACACATAGTCATTTGACCCATTGTTAACATAATAATATTGAGTAAAGTTGTTTTAAATGTAATGTTGGCCTTTAATTAGTTATTTCTTCATACATTTTTACTATAGTTTATTGGCAATGCATTCTTTTATATCTGTAAAGGTGGTCTGAAACCATCTCTCAAATGATTGAAAGTGAAATTTGAAAGTAATTTATGGACTTATGGTATTGGACAGAATAGAAGCCTGCATACGGTCATTGCTGCATAGCTTGTTAACATCAATATCCAGTGCAGAGAATGGGGCAGCCTGGAAGACACAAACAGAGATCAGTTCCTTTTGTTAGGGTCATCACAATAAGATACATTCCCAATTCATCAGACGTGTCTGCACAAGCTCCAGGACCTGCCTGCTGTGTTGTGAGGCAGGGTGTAACACTATATTTATTCAGATGTACGTGCTGATACTGTGTCTGATATCTTACCACAAGGATGCCATTAGTGAGGTATTCACAGGAGGGGTCCTCACTACAAAAAGACACACGGTATTTATTTAGGAGCAGATCAGACGTTATATGAATGTCTGTAAATATTTAATAAGGTAAAAAAAGCTTTATACAGTTACCTCTGAAGAAGCTCAAACGCTACAAGAAGCTTTCCATCCTTCTATAAAAGAGTGGACAAGGCACATTTACTCATGTACTCTACTTTAATACAACTTTGAGGTACTTACCTTGACTAGAGTTGTTCCATTTTCTACTTAAACTTGTACTGTACTACAATTCAAATATTGCATTTATTACAGTGTATTTATTGAATCCCTTTAGTTTCTTTGCAGATTCAGATAAGGCCCATCAAATATAATCCACCAATGAATGATGATGATAAATCATGGATGAACATAACATTTTATTGATCCCTTGGTGAAATTCAAAGCAGTATTTATATTAAAAAATACCAGCTGCAACATTAACGTTACGCTCATATTGATGCATACATCATTAGAATTCAATGATATAATATGCATTATTCAGAAATGGGTTATTCTGCATACTGAGTACTTTTTCTACTTTACGTATGTTTTAATGTTAATACCTTTGTACTTATACTTGAATGCAGGAATTCAACTTGTAACAGAGTATTTTTACACTGTGGTATTACTACTTTTACATAAGTAAAATTGATCTGACTACTTCTTCCACCACTGAAACAGGGAATTATTGTATCTATGTATATATAAATGATATAATGGGGTCAAGACCTACTCTATCTATAAAGTGTCCTGAGATAACTTCTATTATGATTTGATACTATGAATAAAATGTAATTGAACTGAAAGGGAGTAACCTTCAACCATGACCATCTGATTAACACACTACGAGAAGAAGGAACATGACATACTCATGGACACAAAATGAAGTGTTTGTATTTGTACTTGAGTAAGTGTGCTTTTTATTTCAAAGTTGTATTCATATATTTATTTCATGTAAATGTGCCAAATTTAGCCATACAGGCTAATTTTCATAAGCACAAACATAAGCTCAAAGACACATCGTCTTTCTCACTTTGAAAAATAAACAGCAGTGTGCGAATGTCTGGCAAAATAGCAGGGAAACATTTTGAAGAGTTATCTCTTCTACACAGAGTCACAGCTCTGAGGAAAGCCAAAGTACTGAGTAATTTTTGTATATTTTGATGCTAATACTTTTGTACTTCAAATTGAATGCAGGGCATTTTCTTTCTACACTACTGTATTATTACTTTTACTCAAGTAAAAGTGATCTGACTTTTTCTGCCACCATTGAATGGAATAACCTTTAACCATGGTCATTTGATTAATACATGATCAACAGTTAATCAAGTACACGACACACACATGGACACTAGTACACTAGTCCAAGATGAGCTGTTAGCTCTTACCTCAGGGGTTACGTTGAAGGCCTTGGTCTCCTTCTTCCCAACTGTAAGGTTCCTGACATCAAACAGAAGAGTGGAGATCAGGTCATCCCGGGCCATGGTGTCCTCGTCATACAGCTGCATCTCTAGAATGTTCTGCAAGGAAGAGCAGAGGAGCTCACTGTGGGCTCACACTTCTACTTTTCATAATTTACATCACTTACATCATTTATGTTACATTTGTTGTTTTGATTGCTAAACGACAGTGGGCGCAACTGAAGACATATGTACAAGACTCAGACTACAGTCTGACTACCAACAGTCACTACCTCCCTGAGACACACACACACACACACACACACACACACACACACACACACACACACACACATTTTAAACTTTACATGGTTTCATTTGATCTTATAACATACCAGATTTTTAGGTAAACAAAAATCAATTAGCCGTTTGCTTCAATAGATATATATTGTATATACAGGATATATTGATAAACAGTATATATGAATATACTGTATATATATTTATTTTTTATTTTGTCTGTAGTAATTTACGTAATTGCTGGAAAAATGTTACAAACTAAAGGTACATAATAGTAACAAAGCATTTTGGGAATAATTCTTCCTCTCTCCAGCATCAGACTACACACACGTTCTTATCTTCATCACACTGGATGTCTGCATCATCATCATCTCTAAATACTAATGAATGTGGTGTTTGTGGTTGCTTCCTCCTCCATTACTTTCTGAAAGTGCCCAGTTTTCCACCTTTGTTGTAGCTGTGTATATCACCCCAGACATCTTATCAGGACATGCTGCTATCTTTGCACTTTTACGTATTTCTTATGTTCACTAAGTAGTCTAAAACAAGACACCTGCTTAGGCTTTCATCTGAAATTCCAATCAGCAGAGTTTGATAAGCACCAGACTGAGATCTATCTGTCTGAGTGAGGATAACAGGTCTGGCAGCAGTGTGTTAGCATCTGAACACAGTGCTGTGCACGTTGTGGTTAGTCATAGTGTTATTGTGTAGAGAGTTTTGCACATGTGACCCCAGTTGTGCCCACTGTGTTTAGCAATCAATAAACTGTAAAAACCATGGCATCACAAAATGGTTTCCACTGTAACTGTTGGCTGTTACAAATGTAGGAAAAGGGACAGCTTGTATATTAGATTTGAATTTTAAAGTACTTGCTACAGCAGTGTGGATAGATTATGTTGGTATTTAAATATTAAAGGATAAATTGGGTGGAGTGGTTCTGTCGAGGGTGAACTAAACAGCAGTGATGCAGTCAGCATTGACTTACTTTGACGTTGCTGGGGATCCTGAAGGTAAAGGTTTCATCCCACTCCGGGTTGTTAGTGTTTGATACAGTTGCTGTGCGGTAGGTTAAAGCCGTTGCCGTGGGGAGTGAGAGAATGACATAGCAGTCTGATTCAGACCCTGAAACATGGAGACAGGAACATGGAACCCTTTCAGCCATGCAATGCTTAATGGGAAACCTTTAAAGGTGCCCTGCCACACAAAACCGTTTCTACTTGGATATATGTGTGTGTGTGTGTGTGTGTGTGTGTGTGTGTGTGTGTTATGTGGTGAATGTGAAAATGAACTGCTACCTCCACTGTCAGCTCTAGCAAGAGGAAGAGGAGAAATCAGGCCAATCACAACAGCTGGTCAGTCTGACGTCATGTTGCCTGAGCTCATTACTATTCATGAGCTGGGTAAAGGATGCTGATAGCCAGGCTCTCATTGGCTAGCTGTTAGCAAATCAGAGTCCAGCAGCTTAGCTGGTTGAATTTTAATGAGAACTGTCCCAAATGGAGTTGAGTCTTCCTGCAGGCTTTCTATATCACACTGAAATGGCGTGAAACAAGGTAACCATGGTAACCAACTTACAGAGTCCATTACCACATAGTCCTGAGATAGGTGTGGCAGGGCACCTTTGAATAAAGCAAGTGAGAATAATTTTGAAAAGCGTCATTATGAAATGTTCACAGCATAAATGATTTCCCTGTAAAGCATGTGAAGTGAAAGCAGTACTTACAGTAATCTCTGGACTGATGTGTTTCAGCTCTCAGTATGGTGACATATAAGGTCCAGTAGGAGACCACCTCCTTCTGTTGAATTAGCAAAAAAATCAATCAATCATAACTCAGATTAACTCAGGCAGCGTGCACAGCTCTGCTATCAGGGTCGACCGTGTTGGCTGACACCAAAGCAGAACCCTTTGCTTAATGGAAGAGGACTTGATAGAATTGTTTTTATAGAAGTATCTTTAACATTAATTTAATACTGACCCAGCTGCAGTGGACTGCTGCTGACTCACTTCACATGAACAACAAAGATTTAAAAAATGTCACTGAGTGGCCAAAAGTTAAAATCCTGTAAAACAGAAGCATTCACAATAGAGAGTGATGACATTTAGAGGAGGCTTATGAGAAACATTTCTGTTTTTGATCTGCAAATGGCTGATGTTATCAAAAGTTCTGTTATCCTGTTCTGCTGTGCACATGCCCAGTCTGATCTGTCGCTTGCATTTACCTCGCAGGATTCAGAGATTCTGTGTTGGTGTTCTAACCTTTGGTGGATTTCTGAGGACTATGGTTACCTGGTCCTCAGATCTCTGCAGGGTAAATCCAGACAGCTAGCTAGACTATCTGTCCAATCTGAGGACTATGGTTACCTGGTCCTCAGATCTCTGCAGGGTAAATCCAGACAGCTAGCTAGACTATCTGTCCAATCTGAGTTTTCTGTTGCACGACTAAAACTACTTCTAAACGTACACATGTTCCACCAAAACCAGTTCCTTCCTGAGACTATTTAGCAGAGGCACGTCATTGTGTCCAGCCGCCCAAGACGATTGTGATTGGTTTAAAGAAATGCTGATAAACCCGAGCAGGTTTTTCTGCCATCCAGGAATGCTGTGGGGACTAGCATGGACATGCAAGATCACCTGTCTGGATCTGGTGGAGTTTAGCTGCAGTTTAGCAGAACCTTTGGCTGTTTTGACCTATCACACGGACCAGCTGCATATTAAACCACAAAAAGCAAGGGGGGGGGGGCAAAGTGTGCCTGCTCTGCGTTGTGACAGGAGCAGCACTTGATAGCAGTGGCACAAACAGACACGGACAGCCAGGTTGCTTTTTTGATGAAAATCGTAGCAGTGCATGCTGGAGAGAAACTAAAATTAAGTATCATTTAAGTATCTCATTGATCAATATTAATACCAACATTGGTATGGATATTATTGCTATTTGCATCAATATGCCCACCACTACAACACCCCCCTTCATGTTAAATGTGAAATTGCATATTGTGCTGATTTAGTGGTGTGACTTAACAAGTAAACCATTATCATTAGCCAATAAGACTTTGGTGTGTATGTAGAGACCTTACCTTTTGGAGGGGACTGACACCTTTCCTCTCACTACAAAAAAAAAACAAAAAACGTTTCTAATAACCTTAAAGGCTACATATATCAAACTAAAATCAATTAAATAAAAGCAATGAACATGATGTATACTAATAATTACCTGTCGAGCAGCTTAAAAGCCATCCAGAGTCTGACCACAGAGGAGAGGGAAGGAAAATACTGTATGTGAGGACGTGAAACAAAATACTGCTGCTGCAAGATTGTGATGAGAAATCATATCCAGGTAGCAAACTAGCTGCAGTTTATAGTCAACCAATCAGGACCTGATCCCTGTGGGACGACCGCCCCACCTGTGTGAGTCACCTCATCTCATACAAGACTCAACACGCCCTACACACCAACCAGTGGTTTCAGTGGTTTTTATGACACTGAGAAGGCTGTACTATGAAGGACTAGTACTAGGTGTTCTTTCTTACAGAAGATTCTAAATGTTGAGACATGTTGTAACCACTGGAGGTCAAAGCATAACCACATGTAGAGATATTAAAATGTAACAGACTGCCTTTTATATTCAATTCAAAGTTAAATTTGTTCAATAAAATGTTGGAAATGATTTCTTTCATTTATTTTATTTTTATATTTTATAAGTAATGTAGTTTTCTCGATGAACTGGAACTCTCATTTCTTTCAAATCAAGGCAGAAAACTTTTCTGATCGATGCTGCCTTTCTTTAAACACTTGTTAATTTCTTATACTGCACTGTCACTTTTATTCTCATATATTATCTGTTTTTACATTTGTAATTGTTTTTAATTGCTCTTTAATGTTTTATGTAAAGCACTTTGAGTTGCATTGTTGCTGAAATGTGCTGCAGAAACAAAGCTGCCTATTCAATAATGCTCTTTTTGTCATTTGGTGCAGCCCTAATTTTTCCATTTGTGCTGGGCGTTGTTACGTTTTCAGGACAGCCCAATGGTGCAGTGTTTAGAACTACTAATACTATAATAATACTAACTAATATCACAGCACATACAAACAAGCTTTCAAGGTGAATGGTCTGTTTATATGCCGGCCCTGTGGTTGCCAGGCAACCTCGCCCAGTGTCAGCTGGGATGGGCTCTAGCCGCTTGTGACTCTCTAACAGGATAAACAGGTACCTACTACATGGACCATGTACTGTACGTTGAAAGATATCTACTACTGCAAACCTCTTCCTCTAACTTGTTTTCAGTATCTCCCTTTAAATATGTTACTGCGTTACCATGCACATGTCTGCAGGTACTGTGGGAGTATGTTTTACCTCATGGTAAAAGCTGAATTCCTTGGTTTCCTTTATCCCTGCAGTCAGACTGCTGATGTCATTCTTCAGGGAGGAGATGATGTCATCACGCTACAGATCTCCAGAGTGTTCTGGAAACATTACCGTACGTATAGCGTTTAGTGATTATTTGTCATGTGCATCCTTGAAAAAACTTTTTAATAAGGTTTAAGGTATCTCCATTATTTCTTTTACTATTATATGTTTTCTGTTTATTTATCTCAGTGGTTAGTTATTCTAAAAGTAGAGAGTCACCCTCAAGCATATAGAAATAGAATAACATTAACTTTCCAGAGTAACGCTTCAAATATATAAGATAAGGGCACATGTTGTAATTAATTTTTAATTAATTTAACTCCTTTAATAGTCATTGGTACAGAACATGTTAGAACTGCACATGTAGTATCTTGGTCACTGTGTTATATGTGTGTTAAACTGAGCTGAATAAAGATAATGGAACTATGACTACAAATAGTAGTTAATGTTGTAGCTGGGCAGTGCAGGGCATTACTGTGTGTAGCAAGACATAGCAGGGCATAGCAATACGTAGCAGGGCACTGCAGAGCATAGCAGGGTGTAGCAGGGTGTAGCAGGGCATAGCAGAGCATAGCAGGGTGTAGCAGGGCATAGCAGGACATGGAGCAGGACCGCGGCAACAGCTGCAACCAAAATGTAGATGCCACCCTAATCCAAGTACATTAAGGCACTAAGAGAGAAGTTGGTGCTTGACCATTTAGAGCTTTGTAGGTCAGGAGAAGGATTTTAAACTCAATCCTGGATTTTACAGGAAGCCAATGCTAATAAGGAGAAATATGAAAATTTAAATTTATTTTACAGTAATAGTAAGAGCTTTGTTTTTTTGGATTTATCTACAATCCTACAAGAACCTGTAATTCCTGGTGAAAATACAACAAATACTAGTGATGGCCGAATGAAGCTTTGTGAACCAGTGTCTTTATATTCTGAGCCACTAGATGGGGCTCTTGGTTTTGTATCAACAGGGTTGATATACTAAAATATCAACCCTGTGTAAAAAAAAACGAATTCTGAGGAATAAACACAAAGAGAAAATGTTCAAATTGTTTTCATAATGGCTTTACAAGAGACAGAGCAGGTCCATCTGGTATAGCAGTACCAAAGATGCCTGTTGATTTATCTCTGAGAGCTCAGTATTTACTAAGAGAGTCTCTTTTTTCTACAGAGCAAACCTTTGCTTTGTTTGAAAAGGTTATTTCCATGCAGTTCCATGCAAATCGTTTCCAGTTAATTCAAACAAACAGAACTAGTCCAAACAGTATAGACAACAATGCCTTCAGGGACAGATGGACAACTCTGACACTTTCACTGGAAGAGCCTGTTTCTTAGAGCAAGTGCTTTGTTGGAAAGTTCCATGAAAATCTTTTGGATTATTATAATTTTGATTATAAGGTGTAACGAAGGTCAGCAGGGTAGCTGAAGTCCAGGGCATACATTAGTCCCAACAGTATAACAACAGCTAATGCTACATTATCAAGACCTTGCAACACCTTCATGCCTTCTAGGACAATTCCGACGTCCTCTGGTTCATCACTTGAAGCATGTTCTTTAAGAACATAAATCCCAACAGTGGTGTCTTCAACGGCCTCGTTGATGCCGTCTTTATCCATGCGCCGTTACAAAAAAGACAGTAAATAAGCCCAAACAAGAAACAAAAAAATGAATGTTAAATGACAGAGACAACGCATTTTTGTCAGAACAGTAGTTGAGTGTGTATAAACAGTGGGTGGTCATGCTTTTTGCAGTTGCTGCCTCGAGACTCTGGAGCAATTTACCCCCTGTATTCCATCAGTGGGGAGATAAGCAGGAGAAGGGCTGGCTGGTCATGGAGCTAAGACAATCCACAGACCCTCTGGCCCCCCTCTTCTGGTCAAATACATCCAAAGAAGAGAGGAAGGCCATGGTGGCAGCAGAGGTGATGAGAGCTGAGCGTGAGAGCCTTACCATTAAAGCGCTGTCCCAGGGCCAGCAGGGACACAACATGACAGGCTGCAAGACAGCTTTGGCACAAGGGTGCTGCAGGTGAAGGCATGACCTGGTGCTGAAGAAGCTTGCTGAGGTGGTGGAGACATGCAGGCTGGAAGCCAACAGTAGGACCCCTGCCCAAATCACACATTCCATCCAATTGGGGAGGGCTGGGGAGAGGGGTAACTCCCTCCGCCTGAAGGACCCAGCAAGACTTCTCATACGCAAGGGGTGGACAATAACAGTGGCCCTTGGTAAGCAGCTCCATTTCCCCAGGGAGACAGTGGAAACGTCCTTGCGTCCAGACCTTGTGATGGGGTCCACTGCTTGCAGATGGTCCTGGTGGTGGAACTCACAGTCCCATGGGAAGGAGGGCTTGAAGCTGCCCATGAGCAGAAGCGGGCCAAATATGCTGACCTGAGTGCAGAGAGACAGGTTGGAGGGCAGTCGCATACCCTGATGGGGTGGGGTGCCGGGGGTTTGACCTGCAGCCCTTTGCTGCATGTCTTCCCCCCCCCCTCCTTTCATGCACACTGCTCTGCCAAGTAAAGGGCGTCTCAGTAATATGGTCCAGTCCAAGTCAAGAGACTGCCAGCACAGATGTGCTGTGTTACCCTCTCTACAAGATTATTCCAAATGACAGTAACGTAAATCATAATGCAAATTAAACAGAGTTAAGCCCATAACGACTTGTGTTCACACTCTCATGGTAATAGTCCATTTGTGGTAAACTGGGGCAGTTGGAAAGTACTGCACTGTTTTCAGGCTGCAAGGAAATGTTTGGTTTTAAATATAAAGTAACCTCGCACTAACCAGCTTCACAGTGTAACCATAGGAGCATATACATACTTCAAAACACATCTTCATAGTTGACTTCCAACAGAAAAAACAATTATTATACTCTTTTCAACATTAGATATACTAATATGTACTTATATCTAGTACATCAACAGGGTTGATATACTAAAATTTCAACCCTGTGTAAAAAAAAAAAACGAATTCTGAGGAATAAACTCAAAAAAAAAAAAATTTCAAATTGTTTTCATAATGGCTTTACAAGAGACAGAGCAGGTCCATCTGGTATAGCAGTACCAAAGATGCCTGTTGATTTATCTCTGAGAGCTCAGTATTTACTAAGAGAGTCTCTTTTTTCTACAGAGCAAACCTTTGCTTTGTTTGAAAAGGTTATTTCCATGCAGTTCCATGCAAATCGTTTCCAGTTAATTCAAACAAACAGAACTAGTCCAAACAGTATAGACAACAATGCCTTCAGGGACACTTTCACTGGAAGAGCCTGTTTCTTAGAGCAAGTGCTTTGTTGGACAGTTCCATGAAAATCTTTTGGATTATGGTGTAACGAAGAACAGCAGGGTAGCTGAAGTCCAGGGCATACATTAGTCCCAACAGTATAACAACAGCTAATGCTACATTATCAAGACCTTGCAACACCTTCATGCCTTCTAGGACAATTCCGACGTCCTCTGGTTCATCACTTGAAGCATGTTCTTTAAGAACATAAATCCCAACAGTGGTGTCTTCAACGGCCTCGTTGATGGCGTCTTTATCCATGCTCCGTTAAAAAAAAGACAGTAAATAAGCCCAAACAAGAAACAAAAAAATGAATGTTAAATGACAGAGACAACACATTTTTGTCAGAACAGTAGTTGAGTGTGTATAAACAGTGGGTGGTCAGGTTTTTTGCAGTTGCTGCCTCAAGACTCTGGAGCAATTTACCCCCTGTATTCCATCAGTGGGGATATAAGCAGAAGGGGTGGCTGGTCATGGAGCTAAGAGAATCCACAGACCATCTGGCCCCCCTCTTCTGGTCAAATGCATCCAAAGAAGAGAGGAAGGCTATGGTGGCAGCAGAGGTGATGAGAGCTGAGCGTGAGAGCCTTACCATTAAAGCTGACCCGAGGGCAGAGTGCAGAGAGACTGGTTGGAGGACAGTCACATACCCTGTGGGGGTGGGGTGCCGGGGGTTTGTGGGCTCCTTAACTTCTGGCCTGCTCCGCAACATGGGTGCAACAGGAGCAAGGCACCGCAAAGACATGAAAGGGCTGGCAGAAGAGGCAGAAAGACTCAGTGTTCGGTTGTGGCTGTGAAGGAAGGCAATGAGTTGGGGTCCAGTCACCACCTAGGGCATCCGCAGGGGGGGCAGGGAGAAATCCCTGCCATCACTCTGCCACCATGAAGTGTACTGCAGTTATAGCAGCAAAACATCTGTGACTGGTGGTTGCCAGCTGATGACCCATAATGCCCCCCTGAAATGTAAACCTCAGTAGACCTAAATCGCTTAGGCACCGGGGGAGGTGCGTCAGGCAGAACTTTCACCACCTACCTGTATTCTAATCTAACACTGTTTTCGCATTGTCCTCACTGAGGCAGTCTGACTGTGTTGGCATTTAGCACATTACTGCCACCTACACTTCCTGGTGCCCTTTCATTGAAATATATCATTTCCAGTAGTGACCAAACTTAATTTTATTATTTAAAACCCAACCCAAAAGGAATCATACAGTTAACATACTTCAAAAACAACTGAAGATGATTGCACCATGTTCTTGAAAGGAATATAAATTCTTGAAAGGAATATAAATGAAATGTGTAGCATATTCTAAATTTATTTTTGTAAATTCAAAGACCTGCTATTTCCCATTTTTTCAGTGTAGTCTCACATTGCCAGCTATTCCTCCACAGCATGATGCCTGATGTTTGTGGGCCAAAGAATATTTTTTCATGTTGCTTGTTGAATATAGGGATAGTGGTTTGAAGGCTTTTTATGGTTGCACACGTGGATTAAAATTGAGTTTTCAAGTGTGTAAATTGTGAAACACATAGGCCTAGCTTACATCTATATTTGATGTTTTGGCAATTATTGAAATCTTTAATGAAAATGTAAAAAACAGTATTATTGTTGTCTGTTCTGATTGTTATGGGTTTTTAAAATGATGTTGTTAATAAGAAGACTTGCGTTGAGCATGTGTCTGATCATGGCAGCAGCTTACACGGTGCCATCAGCTCAGTATTGATCCAGCAGCATTACTTTGTGTGTGGGGTCCAGTATTTGGGCTGATCTAATCAGTTGCGGTTTGAATGTGTGAAGGTAGGTCTGACCGGGACCCGCACACATAAAGGTGGAGTGACGTCAGAGGAGGCTCCAGTCAGTAGAAAGACAGCACCCCGTCCTCCCAGCGCGCTGCTGCCGCTGCTGTTGGCCCCCTGCGCACCCCAGGTAAGATGAATGCTCTGCAGCGCTCTGCCTCACATTGTCAGCAGTGTATAGACTGGGAGGGATAGTTGTTCAAGTTACTGACCAATCATTGGCGCTTGTCTCTCTCCAGGAGCTTCTGTCGTCCGTGCCATTGCCCTGCTCTTTACGGGACTAACACCATGGGGAGACTGGATGCGCTTCGGCAGTTTAGTTTGATCAAATGGCTCCGAGAGGAGAGACAGTCGAGGAAACTGAGTCTCTTCATTGTTTTCGTCGCTCTTCTCTTGGATAACATGCTGCTGACTGTAGTCGGTAGGTACACCCCTGCTTTTCTCACCTCTGATATCTCTGCAAAGTCTTTTCTTTTCTTCTTCGTGCAACAGGTAGTCCAGTTCCCCAGGTCTGTCCGGAGATGCCCAGTGTCTGTGTAGCTCCAGTCAGTCAGTCAGCCAGCAGGTCAGCGCTGTGTTGGGACTCAACCCCCCCATCAGACCCTCATAGTCATGAGTCCATATTATATGTCGAGAATATGGAGCAAGTGGCAGACAATTATTTATTTTATCATTATGAGGCTACATTTTAAATATCCGCTTGACATAAGCAGATGTGAGCTCAGGTCGTATATCTATCTCTCTAACCTGCATCTGACGCTGGCAGGTAACATCCCCTAATACTATTCAAATACAGTGTATTGGTGTCATTTTCCTAAACTCAGTCTTGTATAGGCTACAAGCGCGTGATTGACGCCGGGGACGGGCTTACGTCATCTCCAATATGACAACGGAAAAGTGTCCCCTCCAATATTTGTTATTATCATATCAAATTCCTCCAAGAGCCAAAATAAAGCCCAGTGTCAGTTAAAGCGGCCCCAAAGCTCTCGATGCTCACTGAAGCAGCTGTCCGCGTGCACGTTCCCAGCTGATCACTCACGGGTCTACATCACAGCTCAAACACTCTCATGTTCAATTTATACTGTAACCCAGTGTGTGTGTGTGTGTGTGTGTGTGTGTGTGTGTGTGTGTGTGTCATTATCTTCCCAATTAGTCATTTCCACAGCGCCCTTTGAAATACCTTTCATTCTTTTCTAAAAACACACCATATCATATATTAGGTATTTTGATTATATAAAATCTATCAAGTGAGAACATAGAAAATGTTTCGGTGAAAAATAAAAAAAAAAGGTAGATATTTTCTAATACCAGTTCCCTCTACCTGGTTTGTCTCCCTGAATCCCTCTGAAGGGTCTTGCTGTCCAAATGTCTTTATGTCCTGTTAGCAGCAGGAACATTGGCCCGTGAGCGTGATCCTGCATCACGTCATGAGCAGTGCTGTTCCAACAGTATAATAGAATGTCAGGGTGTGGGGTCGCCCCGGGGCCTTGGGGTTTTGGGTGCTGACCATGAAACGCAAACAAGAACCTTTGTTGCATGTTTCTCTGACCTCTCCTCCTCTCATTTAATGTCACTTCTCTGCTTAAAACTCACTTATAAAGCCATACAATTCAGAAAAATGCCATAAAAACAGAGTGCCAGCTTATTGCACAGTAGAAGATAAATATGAGACATTTTAGGCTGAAGCAGTGAAAGATCAGCCCTATGGCTACACTTATGGCCACACCATTCCATATAAAGGAAATGATTTAGATAGAATCTGTGTTGTTTCCCCCAAATTCAGCCTGAACTTCTGAAACGTCTCCCACCACCCAATACAGTGGAGGTAAATTGAATCTTCTGTGGTGTCAAAGCTGTGAAATGTCACGTAGCGTTTTTATTACCAGCAACATAATCCACCGGGCTCACTGTCAACAGTTCCTATGATTACTGTGAACACCAAGGATGGTTTTCTAGAGGAGGCGGGACATTGTTTCTGGAAAGGCATGATGTTTGTCTGCATTGGTTCAAATGTTAAAGATCAGCTATTATACAACTTTTCTGGTCTGAGTTTTTGGTTCAGACTCCTATAGAGCAGCCTGTCATGATTCACTACACAATAAACTTTGTAGCTTGTCACGAAACTCTTACTGTCATCTGCAGCTCCTCTGAAAGCTTGGCTTAGGTTCCTCATCCCCCTTGCACCAACCTCCTCTAACCTCTTGTTGCCCTCTAGTTCCCATCATCCCCAGCTACCTGTACAATCTGGATGAGTCAACAGACGTAGTGTTGAAGAACATCACTGCGTCCCAGCCGGCAGCTCCAGGAACCTTTCACAGCATTGTGTCCTTATACGACAACACCGTGAGGTCTTCAGGTTTCAACGCCACAGGCTGGTCTCCAGACCTGGTCCCTATGGCCGCTGCTGCCACAGAGCTGCCACTCAACTCCTCTGACTGCCCCCAGTCTGCCAGCAGGCTGGTCAGTGAGAATGTCAAAGTGGGAATGCTGTTTGCCTCCAAGGCCATCGTACAGCTGATTACCAACCCCTTCATAGGCCCACTCACAAACAGGTAGGCTTTTCTCCCGTGTCTCTGTGTGGATACATTTATTATGTAGCAAATTTTTACTGGTTCAATCAGCAAACAGAGGGAGTGGCTGAGAACGATGACATTGAGGTTCGGTAACCTTAGGCGAGTTACGATAATGGCGGCGGAAAAGTTAGATTTTCCAGCTCCTTCCGTTAGTGGTGAAGGAGTTAGCTAAGGCTAATGCTAGCGATGCTGAGCTGATAGATGTTGTCGTCTCCCCTCTTGTTAGCCTGGTCCTACCAGACTACCAGAGTGGCTCTGAACAGATCCAATAGTTTTAAACTTCAATAGAGTACCCGGCTTCACGAAAGTTAACACTGGTCAATGGAGAGTGGCCAGACTCTCTGGGGCTCAGTGGTAGAGCAGTTGCCTGCCAATTGGAAGGTTGGTGGTTCAATCCCTGGCCCTGCAGTCCCATGTTGAAGTGTCCTTGGGCAAGACACTGAACCCCGAGTTGCCCCCAATGCTGTCTCATTGGAGTGTGAATGTGTGTGAGTGTGTATCTGATGAGCAGGTGGAACCTTGTAAGGCAGCCTCGGCCACAGTGTATGAATGTGTGTGAATGGTGAATGGTTCCTGTATGATGTAAAAGAGCTTTGAGTGGTCGTTAAGACTAGAAAAGCACTATATAAATAAATAAAACAGCACATTTACATTTAATGAAATGTACCAAAGTCTGGTAGGCTACTGGACCAGAGGTCTGGTAGGACCGGGCTAATGGACCAGAGTCTGGTAGGACCAGGCCAATTGAACAGAGTCTGGTAGTACCAAGCTAATGGACCAGAGTCTGGTAGTACCAGGCTAATGGACCAAAGTTTTATAGGACCAGGCTAATGGACCCAAGTCTGATAGGACCAGGCTAATGGACCAGAGTCTGGTAGGACCAGGCTATCATAGAAGGCCAATGTAGCTTCAATAGTACTAGGTTAAATGCTGATTCATTTTACAAAAAATTGCAAGCGTGAGCCATTATCGTGGATTTTAGGTTGGATTTTTACTTCTTCACATTTTTCATTTTTTTTGTTGCAAGTATAGTGGCACCTAAAATCTAGAGGACAACTTATTAACAATGGGTCAAGAAAACAAAAGGAATTCTGAAGAATAAAAGCTACCAGAACAGAGCCAGTCCGAAGATTTGAGCAGAATGTGAGATGAATGTTCAGTGTTCAGAATGTTCAACATTATTGGTTCTCACGTCAAAAGCAATATTTATTGTCTCCGATGGGCACTCAGATGCTGTAATTGAGGCAAGGAACATTACCTGTTGTTAGTCACCTTCCCTCCTGACAGAGGACAATACAAGGCTAGTCAAGCATGTCCAGTATCTATGGGGCATACAACAGCTCGGTGTGCACGGCAGCTTTTAGCATTTTAATGAAAGAAGATGTTGTCATATTCCTCCTGTTAAAATGTCAGGCTATCAACGTGTCATGCAAATACAGAATTTCTACAAATGCTTTAGTCTATGGCATTAAAAATACACTTATTTATGGAGTTTATTTAAATTATTCTAGTTCTAGGGTAATGAATCCGTACTGGTTGTGCCTTCCTTTTTGAAACTTCATACACAGTTGGAGAAAATCTACATCCTCCATAACTGCAATAATGAAATCAATAATGTACTCAAAGTGACAGCGGATTTTAACCGTTGTACAGCAATGTCACCCTCACTGGTTGAAGCATTTACCATTTAAATAATTAGCAGTCCTCCATAACTTCTAACATTGAATCTTTATTGGTCGCACTACTTTAGAAAGGGACAATATGCTGAATAGAATGTATTTCCCATTTTAATGAAGCCATTTATTTAACCTACGTAGAGTATCTGTGTGTGTAGACACCTCAAACTAATTATAAGCCTAAATAAAGTATTTTCCTCTCTGTCCCTTTAGAATTGGATACCAGCTTCCCCTGTTTGCTGGCTTCTGTATCATGTTCCTCTCTACTATCAGTAAGTTCCATCCAACGTGTCGTCATTATCAGAAATCTGAACGCTTGCACCATGCCTGATGTTTCTGTCTGTATTTCTCTTGTTCCTGCTGCTGTGAAGTGTTTGCCTTCTCATCGAGCTACGCTCTGCTGTTTGTGGCCAGATCCCTGCAGGGTGTGGGCTCGTCCTGCTCCTCTGTTGCTGGTAAGACACCCACCCCTCCACACTTTCTAATTCTTGCTCATATCCAGTCTGTTATCTGTTCAGCTATTCAACTGAATACATTCATATTAATTAAAATACTGTAGACATTGATTAAATATCTTGTGTTATTGAGTGAGCCTGTTATTTAAATCAGTGTTGCATTATGGGTTGTTTAGAGACAGGGGGTGAAGATTCCCATCCTGTCATCAGATGGAAAGAGTGCATATGAGTGCATAAGAGTGTTTTTTTTTTGCACCCTATAATTCTCTTGATGAACAAGCAGACACAAGTGGCTTTCTTGCTACTGGTTTATTCAACGAATCTCTCAAAGCATGCCAAAAGGACTTGCAAAGACCTACACCCTCCCCACAAGGGCCGACTCAAGAGCCTCTGGGGGATGAAACATGAAGGGATCTGTGAATGGTCCTCTGTACCGTAACCCTCCCAGTCCACCAAGAACTGATTCCCGCAGCCACAACGGCAGAAAGCCAGGAGCTTCCTGACCGTATACACAAGACTACAGTGATGACCCGGGGGGGCGGAGAGGGAGTGGTCCCTGACAAGCATGATCTTGCTGACATGGAACGCAGAGTGGACCTTCAATGAGCTGGGAAGGCGTAGACGCAAAGAAACTGGGTTAATGGCCTGGCCTGTAGGAAGGAGCTGGTCGTCTGCCCAAATCCGACGACAGGGGACAGTGAATTGCTTCTTATTGGCCGAGAACAGGGGATGCTGGTAGCCGTTGGCGCACTGGAAATGTAAGAGGCAAGGCATCAGAGGCAGGTCTCAAGCTTCAGTGGTAGCCAGAGGACAAGCTGACAGTGGCGCCAAGGAGCTGGCAAAACTCTTTCCAAAAACGTGAGATGAACTGTATCTGTCTCCTGTCTGAAATGATATCACTGGGGAACCCATGGATCCTGAAGACATGATTCATCATAACATGGAGGTGTGAGCCCAGTGGATTACCTTAGAGCGTAATGGCACAGGAACAAACGGTTATGTGGACACCCACTAGGTGCCGGAGTCATAGTATTAGCCTGCTTCACATCGGATTCTATCTGCCGTGAAACCGCACCAACCACATGGTTCAGTGGATAGGATTGTCTCAGGTTCCTTGGCAATATGTTCAGGGTCATGAAGGCGTGACGGAGCATCTGGTTTTGCATTTTGTGAGCCTGGTTGAAAAGGAAGCGTGACGTTGAACCTGTTAAAGAACAAGGTCCATTTAGTCTGACGTGAAGTAAGTCTGAAAGCTTTTCTGATGTATCCCAGGTTCTTATGGTCTGTCCAAACAAGAAAAGGTTGCTCCGTCCCCTCCAACCAGTGACTCTTCCAGCGCGGCCTTGACAGCCAACAGTTCTTTGTTCCCCACATTATAATTTTTAGCAGGAGTCCACTTACGCGACAGATAGGCACAGGTGTGCATCCTGTTGTCCTTAGCAGACCTCTGAGACAACACCACCCCAAAACCCTCATTGGATGTATCGACCTCAACCATAAACTGAAGTTTGGGGTCAGAAACAGTGAGAACCGGATCTGTGGTCAAATGTTCCTTAAAGTTGGCAAACCCCAGGAATTGCTGTATCTTTTTCCTACTGCTAGGAGTTTGCCAATCGGCCACAGCATTGACCTTAACCGAGTCCGTGTGCACCTGGTTAGCAGAGATGATGTAGCCCAGGAATGATGAATGAGGACAGACGGATAATTCAGAACTTCAGAGATGAGGTGATGTACTTGTCCATGGCTGCCCTCTCCAGTCCAGAGATGGAGTACAGACGCCCCTTGGGAACAAGCACACCAGGTAACAGCTCAATGGCACAGTCAAAAGGTTGATGAGGGGGAAGTGACATGGCTTTCGTTTTGTTAAAGACTTCTTTTAAGACATGATAACACGAGGGTACCTTAGATAAGTTTGGTTAGTAGCTGCCTGAGCGTAGTTCAGTCACTGGAGTCTCAAATGAGGATTCACATGGTTATTTTAATGAGTGTTCACACTCTCCTCCCCACCCCTTAATGTGCTGAGTCAAACAAATTAATTAGCATGATCTCTGTGTGGTCGGCAGTAAATGATACCTGAAGAGGTTCAGTACAATGAGTCACCCTGAACAATAAATGACCACCCAAGGCAGTCTTAACAGGATGGGTCAGCGGAACAGTCTTAACCCGGAACTGTTGGGCTAAATTTTGGTGCATGAGACTTTCGTTAGCCCCAGAGTCACTTAAAATCCTCTGAGTAACAGTCAGATCATTTATGGAAAGTTTTACTTGGGTCTGTGATCGAGGAGGAAAAACAGAGGCAATCCTGCTTACCAGCAACCTCCTCTTATGGCGTTTTTCCACTGCGTGGTATCTACTCGACTCGCCTCGACTCAACTCGAGAGATCTTGATCCCTCCCAGCTGCATTGGCTCCTCCAATGCACAGGGTGGCGTTGTCGTCCCGGAACTTGATGACGTGGAGCAGAAGGGCATGCCCCTGGTGACTGGAAGAAGGACTGCAGTCCGACAGCGCTCTTTCTCCCAATCCCATAGCCTGTTATCCCCTTGAATCGACATGGCTATGATGGCTTCCAGATCTTGGGGAAGCCCAAACAGCACTAAATGGTCCTTAAAGCGTGACCCAAATTCAACCTAGGGTACCCATCCTAAATATGCTTTTAAACTAAAGGTGACTCAGGTATATTCACAAAAAAGACCCTAGGTTGAATTTTGGCGAGAGTTACACTTTAATGGGTTCTGAGAGTCCATTCATTAAAGCGTCTATTAAAGCCGGTGGGTTCCACCCGCTATCTGCGGCTATAGTGCAGAACTGAAAGGCATAATCTACCACTTGACATTGGCGCTGCATGATCTGCATGAGGACCGTAGAGGCTTCACTGGCAGGTGAGGTATGATCAAATATCTTGCTCATGGTTTCTTGGAAAACGGAAAGTGACTGGCAAATGTTAGAGTCTCTAGGCCATTCAGCAGTGGCCCAAGCAGCGGCTCTGCCAGCTAAATGGGACACAATGAATGCCACTTTAGCCTGGTCTGACACAAAAGCTGCCAAGTAATGCTTAAAGTGCAGGTCACACTAGACTCAAAAAGTTCCACAGTCACCCGAGTCCCCTGAAAACAAATGCAAATACAAAGGAGCTGCATGATTTCTGGTTGATGCATCTTCAGGATTGTCAGCAGGTGGTGTATCCAAAGGTGCAGGCCCCAGGTGAGTGAGTGAGGACTTGGTGTGGTTGACCTGCCAGGTGGTTTATCTGAGTGGTGACTGAGGTTTGGAACTCCTCTTGACACTCAGTGAGGTCCTTCACCCCACAGCGTCTCCTTATGCTGGGAGATCTTGGTGCCCTGTGCAAAGAGGGCAGTTTGGAGTTTCTTTGGCTCGACTGAGTCCATACTGTGGGCCAGTTCATTCTGAAACGGCCCATTTTCTTTTTACCAAATAAAAATCATGTATCCATACCAAATGCCACTTATTTGAATTCTCAATCATGACTTTGGTTGAAAACAAATTATACATTATTATATAATGCAACAATTACAGGCTCCTTAGCTGAAATAGAAACAGAGTAGGAACCCCTACTATAAATACTGTATACAATTGAGGTGCATATTACACAGAGGCTTGAGAATGTTTATGCCCCCATGCTCAAGTTGATTAAAAAGAGGAATAAAAAACATCTTTTGGAAATTGATCTTAATGCCTCAATTAAAAAAAATAGGAAAATCCAACCTTTTAAGAACACCAATTTTCTTTGTGAAATAAATAAATGTTCTTTCTTAAAATGCAGGGGGTATCAGTATACACCTCCTTATGCTAAATTCCCATAGAGGCAGGCAGATTTTTATTATTAAAGGCCAGTTATTTCATGGATCAGGATACTATGCATCCTGATAAAGTTCCCTTGGCCTTTGGAATTAAAATAGCCCCCCATCATCACATACCCTTCACCAAACATAGAGACCATCCATAATTTCCATAAGATCATCTTTCAATGCAAATCAAACCAGCTATTAGGCTAACTGAAAAATCTGCTTGAACCAGTGATAAGTGGTGCAGGATCTTTTTATATGTTTGTTTTCAGGGATGGCAATGCTTGCGAGTGTGTATAAAGATGATGAAGAGAGAGGCCACGCCATTGGAATCGCCCTGGGGGGGCTGGCATTGGGAGTGTTAGGTATGTAAACAAGCATAGTCCAACCAGGAGACATTTATTAAATGTGACAACAGACCAAACATGGAGCGCATGTACCATTAATACTGAGTCCTCATTACTACATTTTTGGAAGAAAAAGAAAACACAGCCATAAAACATTCTTATCCTCTATGAAATATTAATCAAAACTTCAAGAAACCATAAAGCTGTGACCAAGGACATACAAACTCATCATTCTACAACCAGTCGAAGTCTAAGCTAGTAAAAATGTTTGAGGCTCAATGGGGCCATTTCATGAAACTTGTCACCCCAACATTTTTAGTACACAAGTGAAAACATATATTCCATGGTTTTAGTATACGTTCCATACACATATCTCATTGTAAAAGTTTTTCAAAACTAACCTGACACACTGGTTGCAATGTGAGCTGTCTTAATAAGCTAGGTTACAAAGCTGCATTAACTGTAGTGATGTTAAAGTTTATCTCTCCACAACTGCCCATGCTGTGTTTTGTCCACAGTTGGACCCCCATTTGGCAGTGTGATGTATGAGTTTGTTGGGAAGACGGCTCCTTTCCTTATTCTGGCCTTCCTGGCTTTGTTTGATGGAGGTACAGTTACATTGTCTCTAACTGCACATCCACACCAAGAATAGTCACTGTAGAGGGAATGTTAAAGATAATGTATGAGCTCAACATTGTTGAACCCAATTCCATACATTTAAAATACTAGGTGTTCTTATAGATATATAAAGTCTTACATTAAATTCATTCAATGTGTGTCTTTACAGCTCTGCAGCTCTTTGTTCTTCGGCCCACCAAGGTGGAACCAGAGGTGAGTTTGTTTGCATGATCCTTCATTTCCTAGAGCTCATCTTACTTCATTAAGATGACCTTTACAGCTGCAGAATATTTCAATTTAATTGGATCATACATTCAGGAAGTGTGAAGAGAGACAGAGAAGGTGGATGACATGCAGCAAAACATCCATGGCCTTTTGTGTATGGTACATGGACAACACGTACTGTATATAAAACCTTTAACCTGACACTAGTGCATAATACAAACCTCAGCCACAAACTTCCAAAGTATAGACAGCATATTAAGTGTCACACCAGGGACACTAATATACTGGACCACTGCTATACTACATTAAAGGACGCCTATCGCTCTGTCCCACGTGCAGCCTTGGGATTCTCTGATCACTGTCTGGTTCATCTTGTCCTGACATACAGGCAGAAACTAAAATCTGTTGGATGGACCAACGAGTCAAAGCTGGATTTACAGGCCTGCTTTGACTCTACTGATTGGAGTGTTTTTGAGGCTGCAGCCACGGATCTAGACCAACTAACTGACACTGTGACATCTTACATCAGCTTTTGTGAGGACATTTGTGTGCCGACTAAAACCTTCTGCACATACAACAACCAAAAACCTTGGTTCACAGCAAGACTCAGGCAGCTCCGTCAGTCAAAAGAGGAGGCCTTCAGAAGTGGGGACAGATTCCTATATAACCAGGCCAGGAACACACTGACCAAAGAGATCAAAGCAGCTAAGAGGAGCTATGCTATCAAGCTGGAAAACAGCTTTAAAAACAACGATCCTCGGTCAGTGTGGAGAGGCCTGCAGACACTCTCTAACTACAGGAGACCATCCCCCAACACTACTGGTCCTCAACGACTGGCTGACGAGCTGAATAGCTTTTACTGTAGGTTTGAAAAGACCACAATCACACCCCTCCCCCACACTAACTTACCAACTCATACTTCAGTCAGTCACCTTCCCCCACCTGTACGCTGTCACCTTACCCCCTCTGACCCCTCACCTGCACTCACGATCTGTGAAGTGGATGTGCACCAGCTCTCCCAGAGGCAGAAGACCAGAAAGGCTCCTGGCCCAGACGGTGTGTCACCATCCTGCCTAAAAATCTGTGCAGACCAGCTGGCCCCCACCTTCACTCAGATCTTCAACAGATCTCTGGAGCGATCTGAAGTTCCCTCCTGCTTCAAACGCTCCACAATCATCCCAGTCCCCAACAAACCCTCCATCTCTGGACTAAATGACTACAAGCCTGTCGCCCCAACATCTGTAGTCATGAAGTCCTTTGAAAGACTGGTGTTGGCCCACCTGAAGAACATCACAGTCCCCTTGCTGGACCCCCTGCAGTTTGCCTACAGGGCTAACAGGTCTTTAGATGATGCAGTCAACTTGGGACTGCATTACATCCTGCAACCCATTGACTCCCCAGGGGAATATGCAAGGATCCTGTTCGTGGACTTCAGCTCGGCATTCAACACCATCATCCCAGACATCCTCAGCACCAAACTCTCCCAACTCACTGTGCCAGCCTCCACCTGTCAGTGGATCACAAACTTCCTGACTGACAGGAGTCAGCAGGTAGGCTGGGGAACATCACATCCAGCACACGGACTGTCAGCACTGGCGCCCCCCAGGGGTGTGTGCTCTTCCCACTGCTTTTCTCCCTCTACACCAACGACTGCACTTCAGGAGACCCATCTGTTAAACTCCTAAAGTTCGCTGACGACACAATGGTCATTGGCCTCATCCGGGGCGGTGATGAGTCGGCCTACAGACGGGAGGTGGATCAGCTTGCTCTCTGGTGCAGTCAGAACAACCTTGAGCTCAACAGGCTCAAAACTGTGGAGATGATCGTGGACTTCAGGAAGAGACACCCCACTCCTCCCCCATCACCATACTCAACAGCCCTGTGTCTGCTGTGGAATCCTTCAGGTTTCTGGGATCCACTATATCCCAGGACCTGAAGTGGGAGCCCAACACAGACACCATCTTCAAAAAGGCCCAGCAGAGGATGTACTTCCTGCGCCAGCTCAGGAAGCTCAACCTGCCTAAGGAGCTGCTGATCCACTTCTACACAGCCATCGTCCAGTCTGTCCTCTGCACGTCCACCACTGTCTGGTTTGGATCTGCCACCAAAAAGGACCGGAGCAGACCACAACGGACAGTTAGGACAGCAGAAAAGATCATCGGTGCCAACCTGCCCTCCGTCCATGACTTATACTCGTCCAGAGTCAGAAAACGGGCAGGAACCATCACTGCAGACCCATCTCACCTCGGACACAACCTGCTCCAGGTTCTCCCCTCTGGGGGGCGCTACAGAGCACTGTTAGCCAAAACCAACAGACTCAGGAACAGTTTCTACCCACAAGCCATCTCTCTGATGAACAGCTGACTACTGATCCACAGTGTCAGGTTCAATTCAATTAGATAGATAGATAGCTTTATTTGTCACATATGCACAAGTACATAGCAAGATGATGCTTTTTGTGGAGCAAGCCTCCTTAATTCTGGTCAATAACCCAGTAACACTGTCTCTCTGTTTGTCTGTCTGTTTATTCATCATTCTCATTTCCTATTTCAGAACTGTTCATATGTTCATACTGTTCATACTGTTCATACTGTTCATATTGTAATATAATACTATTTATCCCAGCATCCTTTGCACTATATTCCACATTTAAATAATTTTATTGAACTCTTCATTGCACTCATGCCTCTATATTGTTTCTGTTTATAGTATGTATATATTGTGTATATATTAGTGTGTATATTTTGTTTTGGTTGTTTTGTATGTGTAAGCACAGTGTGAGTAACGATGCTCCAAAGAAAAATTCCTCGTATGTGTCCTCATACCTGGCAAATAAAGATGATTCTGATTCTGATACTTTACAGTGCCTGACATTCAGCCAAGCAAAGTGTCCTTACTCAGGGACAATTTAACATTCAGGATCCAACTTTCAATTCTGCAATCCATTTCAAGCTCAAGTTAAAATTACTGACTTAAACCTGTATAAGCCCACATAGCCTGAACGAGAGCAACAAAGGGAACTGGAAGTAATTAAAGTAATCTTTCGTCAGTCCCGGCTCTATTCTTTGATCTGTGGAGTTGATATGTGTCTTTAACAATGGCTGCCAAGAGGCACCAGGCAACAGCCATTTAGAAGGCTATTTGAAATAAAAGTACAAGGAAAGGAGTAGTGATGTAACGGATTCAGAGTGAACTGCAAATTAATTGCAAAGTTTAACCATAATAATAGTTTGTGCCCCTCTTTTCAGCCAGATGTCTGCTCCTTCCTTTTCTTTGTGTTGGTGTTCTAAACTCTGGATTTCTGGTGGATTTCTGAGGACTATGGTTACCTGGTCCTCAGATCTCTGCAGGGTAAATCCAGACAGCTAGCTAGACTATCTGTCCAATCTGAGGACTATGGTTACCTGGTCCTCAGATCTCTGCAGGGTAAATCCAGACAGCTAGCTAGACTATCTGTCCAATCTGAGGACTATGGTTACCTGGTCCTCAGATCTCTGCAGGGTAAATCCAGACAGCTAGCTAGACTATCTGTCCAATCCAAGGAAGTATAACAATTATTGTTGTAACTGAGATTGGTAACCTGAGTCTTGTACAAGTGGGCTTGGTTGATTGATATGGTATAAGCTTTTTGTATTTAATATAGAATGTTGTTCTTGTGCCTTTGTCCTTCACAGAGTCAGAAGGGGACCCCGCTGTTGACGCTGATGAAGGATCCATACATTCTGATCGCAGCTGGTGAGAAAATAATAGCAGCACAGTATTATGAGAAAACCTAATGTCACCCCACTTAGGAGAAGCATCAGTGGAATATTTCCTTTTATAAAGGGGCTGGGAAAAGAGCAGCGAGAGAAATTGACCTACATCTTTTTTTTTTTTTGTGTTGTGAAGTGAGTTCGGCATGTTAAAGAGAGTCATCCATCAATCAGAAAAACACTGTGTTCTCTGTGTGTGTGTGTTTGGGGGGGGTCAAATCGTAGCACTAGCGTAAGAACTTAAACAATTATTACAGAAAACCTTTCTTTTAAGCACCATTTAGTTGTAACTATATTATTTATTAATAATGTTCTTTGTCACACATATTAGTCACTATAGTGCCATCCATCCACTCTTTGTGGCCCCTTAAGCTTTTGCCAGAGGGATCCCAACAGGTTCCCTGGCCAGATGGGATCAATACTCCCTTCAGTGGGTTCTGTGCCCGCCACGTGGGTCTTGTCCTAATTGGGGGGGCCTAGAACCCATCCACAATCAAGCATCCAGGAGTGGGGGGGCATCCTAAACGCCTTTTCCTGTTCCTACGGTGGAATAAATGAATAGTTTATTTTGAATAACATAAATAAGAATAAACAAAGAAACTTACAAGACACCAAAGTATTTCACTGTAGAAGAAGAATATGCAAAATAAACAAATACTCTTAAATAAATTATTTTGGCCAAAAGGGTAAAGGATAAGAAAAAGGCTTTTCGGGTCCTACCCTTTTTTAAATGAACACACCTTTACATCTTTAATCATAAAATAATCATTAGGGATCATTCTGTATTTATGGAATGGACCACAAGAGGAACATTTTATTTTTTGTTGAGGGGAGGGTCATCCAACTTTTTTTAGTCTAGGCAGGAGGGGCACCCAACCTTTGTATTCATGAAAACAGCAACATTTCAAAGTGGCTTGTTTGGTGCATATTTTTCCATGTAGCTCTGTCAGCCTCGGCCCCCATCGCTAGCAGATGGGTCCCTCCCTGTTTAGTCAGCCAGACAGTTTGAGCTGTAGCTTTGTAGAGACCGTGGGGTTTCCAAAACTGAATGAATCCCTCCTGCAAATATAAACACAAAGCTGCTTCACTAACGTACGAAAACATAGCGGACCAAACACAAGCTTTTATTTTGAAAACTCAAAGCTCGTGAACAACACGCGGCTGTGGGGGAAGGAGACGGGAGGTTAGAGTTGCATTTCCCCCCCAACTCATTTCCTGGTTCTCCTTCTCCATAAACAACATGAAATCAAGGAGAGGGAGAACATTTGCTGCTACAGATTTCCAGGGCCGGAGGTTGGAAGGAAAAGGAAACAAAAAGATACCAAGAACAAAAACTCATGCCCAATCCTCCTCCTCAGGTGCCATTTGTTTTGGAAATATGGCCATTGCCGTGATGGAGCCAACGCTGCCAATCTGGATGATGGAGACCATGTGTTCCAGTGAATGGCAGTTAGGTATTTACAATGCTCTCTTCAGGACTCACTAAGAAAATACACATTATGCACACACAGTATGTTGTATAATTTCTTTTTAACATTTAGCACCTAAATGTTAAAAAGAAATTCAGTCAGTACTTCAAAATGCACACACAAATGGTATTTATTTGTTGACATTGTCAGAAATGTGTCAATTCAAATCAATTATGTGTTTTATTGAGCTCATAGCTACAGGTGTCACATGACACTAGTGTAATACTGTGTTTCTAATTTTTGGTCCTTCCATTTACATAGATGAGGGGGCCAGATTATTAGAAACACCTGTGACTATGATGCCGTCCAGAACACCAACACCACTATGATCTGTTTGCTAAACATATGATTTCATTCACACCTCTATGACAGTGAACATTGAAGGGCTGTAAAAGTGTTTAGCTTATATTACGAAATCAAGTGTACTTTACATTACTGGAAACCATTTTCCAAAGCATGGTGCTTCAGAATTTCAGAGTTTCCATCCCTTCTAGACAAGTGATTTCCATTCATTTTAAAATCCACCTGGGAAAACTTTTAAAATATTTTAGCAACATCGGAGTGAACATTATTTTTAAAAAATCCAAAAACCTGATCACATGCTACGTAAAATGTATAGCTCATTTGTAGTCAATTGGTGGAAAAGTACAGAAAGGTTTGTCTTGCAAGGTCAATCCACAGCTTTTGTTGGCTGATTGTGTTCTGGTGAGGCTTCACATCATTCCAACGAGGCAGTACTTCTCAAGCCTGGCGTCCATGGACTCCAGTGGGGCTGCTTTGAACAGTTTTTTTAAGTGCTTCGAAACTGGGTGGTTATTGGATAAATGCTGATATTATGTCCCGCCCACGGACTCTCAGCGTCTCTGGGTGGTCAGTGGAGGAGTGGGCTGGCCTAGACGCTGGGCTTCTGCTTGATGATTGGAGGGTCTGTCGAAAGGTTGCATCTCCTTTTGATTGACAGCGATTTTGTACTATAAAAAGTTGGCAAAGCCACAAGCTCAGTTCCATTGCGGATTTTGCAAGTGTAGTCAAGACGGACTGCTGCAACCTGCTTTTTGGTATTTGCTTGGGGATCATACATTTTATACAAGTATACACCACATTCCTTGTTTCAGTTTAACCTAATTCCCATATGTCCTCCTTCGAGTTTGAGATCGTTTTGTTTGCTCGTTTCATTCTTTAAACAGTATGCTAGGCTATTGCTGTAGGGTGAACTAGCTCCTAGCAAACTGCACACAACGGCAGACAATGCTAATATTGTGGACCTGATTTTGGCAAAGCCATTTGAAAGTCTTCATTATGAGGAGAAACTTAAAATTAAACAGCAGGGCAGATCAACACCTAAGGTTGATTTATTAACATTTATGATTGATTTATTAACACCTAAGATTGATTTATTAACATTTATGATTGATTTCATGACAGATCTCTGTCTCTTTATAGACATTGTCATCACTCTTAAGAAATAAACACTCAGTTTAAATTCATATTGAACCCTGTGATGATGATTCTGGGGTTTATGGGATGAATAACTGATCAAGATATTGGATGCTTTTCGGCTACCAGCAACAGGCTACCAGCTACCAGCTACCAGCTACCAGCTACCAGCTACAAGCGACCAGCTACAAGCTACCAGCTACAGTGTACCAGCTACAAGCTACCAGCTACAAGCGACCAGCTACAGGCACAAACAGCTCAACACAAGCGTGCAGTGCTTTTAATTATTATGAATGCCGTAGCTGTGTGCATGCCTGGATTTACTTTTCTACTCACTTTATCTGCATTATGTGATCCCTTTCCTGGATTGGCGCAGAGGAAAACAACTTCGATATAAACTTCCATCGGTTTGTGCTGTTGTGAAGACGACTAGCTTCACGGTGGAAGAATGGAAATCTGACTCCAGTCGTCTTGGTTGGTCCAGGGATAGTACCATCCTAGATTCAGTAACATTTGCTGCTAGAGACTTCCCACCGTGGTCAGAAAGAACCTTTGTTTCTCACACTATGACTCTAGTGTTGCTACTCACTCTGAAGCTAATCACTGTCACTCTCTCTCACTCTACCACACACACACACACACACACACACACACACACACACACGTTGGCCCTAATATTCTCTTGAAGGGATCACAAACAGACCAACGCATAAGTACAAACTTCCGGCCACTTACGTAGGCAGAGAAAAGCTCTGTGTGGAGACTCCGCCGGACTATAAATCAGGGTCGGGGGGGTCAGGACCTACCCCATCTCAAGGTTGTCCCTTAACTCATTAACATGTTACTAAAACCATGCTGTGTGTTGTACATAATATAATAACATTATAATCTAAGTAAGACTCCATCCATGTCAGAGCATTGGGAGAGAAATTAATCTTTGACAGTTTGGATAACAAAACATTAAGATTCACTGTATCAAACGCCTTCTTAAAGTCGAGGAAAACAGCCCCACCAGTCTGGCTTCAAGGCTGGCCAGTCAACAGAGACTGCCCTGCTCAGTAGTAACACGTATCTCGGCCTGTCTAACTGACGTTTCTTCTTGGATGTCCACACACCATCTGAAACTCAACCTTGACAAGACTGAGCTCCTTTTCCTTCCAGGGGAGGGCTCTCCTACCCAGGACTTAACTATAGCAATTGACAACTCTGTGGTAGCCCCCACCCAGACTGCTAGATACCTGGGTGTGACACTTGACGACCAACTCCCCTTCACTGCCAACATTGCTGCAACTCCCTGATCGTGTAGATCCATGCTGCATAACATCAGTAGGATACGTCCCCTCCTAAAGCAGAAGGGGGCTCGGGTTCTGGTTCAGGCTCTAGTCCTCCCACGTCTAGACTACTGCAACTGCCTCCTGATTGGCCAGCCTGCATGTGCCATCTCACATCTAGACTACTGCAACTGCCTCCTGATTGACCCCCTTCAGTGTTTGAAGTTTGCAAATGAACATATAGACAAGCCTGATGCATTGTGAGAACAAGTTCTGTGGACCGATGAGGTAAAAATAGAAAATTTTGGCCGGAATGAGCAAATGTACGTTTAGAAGAAAGGGCCCAGAATGTAATGAAAAGAACCTCTGTCCAACTGCTAAGCATGGGGGGGGGTCAATCATGCTTTGGGGTTGTATTGCAGCTAGTGGCACAGGGAACATTTCACGAGTAGAAGGAAAAATGGATTCAATAAAATTTCAGCAAATCACCAAACTTTCGAGCCCCACTGTAGGCTTTCAGTCATCCTGATGCGGGGGCATCTTATTCAATTTTATAGCATTTGAAAACAAATTGAAGTGTATTTGAAATTGTATTGAGTAAAAGTTGACATATTCCAGTCTGGGATTATCCATCAACATCCATTCCTTTAATTTTAGTTCCTAATTTCTGCTTTTCTAACTCAAACATTAGGTATAATTTACTAAAAATAAGGTTTATTGACCATAAATTTCAAAAGTAACTGTAAAACTGAAGTTAATAAGTAAATGTTACGTAGTGTTGAATGTCAAAAAAGTGACAAACATTGAAAAAATGCATCAAATTTTGAAAAAAGGGACAAAAACGTGCAAAAAAATACTCAATAATACCTCTGTCCAACAGCTTCTAGTCTTTATATTTGTACAAGTATCTCTTTATAGTGGAATGGTGTAGCACAACTCCAGGGTCTGCAGGTCTTTCTGGATGGATCGGGCAGTCTAACGGGGGTCTGGACTTGCTTTTCTCCCAATCCTGCCAGCTGTTCTGTCTGATATTGTTCTTGGTCGTCCAGATCTTCTTTAACTTCCACTGTTCCTGATGACGGCCATTTCTTAATTACATTCCCAACAGAGGATATCGGCATCTGAAAACGCTTTCCTATCTTCTTCTAGTCTTCTCCTGCTTTGGGATCGTCAACTATTTTCAGTTTCAGTTTTCTAGACAACTGCTTAGAAGAAGCCATGGTGCTGATTGTTGGGGCAAGGTCAGATGAGTCTGGGCATTTAAAACCTTAAGATTGACATCACCTGGTCTTTCCGACGATGATTGAGAACAATCCATGACATTGTCAAGTGTAAATGATGGAAATAAAATCTAACTTTTTTCTGACATATTATACAAATGTCTAATCTGTCATTTGATGCCTTTTGGAGATTTTTCCATCTTTTCTTGGATTCTTTATGCACATTAATACAATTTTTTACTTGGGGTGCCCAAACATTCAAGCCACACATCTTCCACCAATGGCTAAAAACACATCTCTTCTGACTACACTTCGGATAAACATGAACAAGTAAAAGAAGAGAGGAGGGAAAAATATAAAATAAAAATCTTGAAACTGCACTTTTACAAGTCTCTTTGTAGTTTTGCTTATTTAAAGCTAATGCACTTACTACTTGTTGTGTGGATTTCGCACCTACAGGGTTGAAAGCACTTCATTGGAAGTTGCTTTGGATAAAAGTGTCAGCAAAATGACATGGAATGGAATGGAATGGAATGGAATGGAGTTCCTCTAACTGTTCTTTGGCTTGCCCAGCTATAGCCGGGGTCAACAGATCTCCTTCACTGATAGAAAAGCCTTGTGCTACCCTGACAAAATGAAAGTCATATTTTTGAAAAGACATAATTCTTACAATTTACTACAAATTATTATATAGAAAGTAGTGGTACATACGTACATATTTACCTTGTAATACAGACAGAAACCCCAAATTATCATGTTTCACTTTTCTGAAGAATGTATTCAAAAACCTGTAATGCAAGAACACATTGCTAGGAGTTGTAATCAGTTTCTCTGGTTACTATTTTTTATATTTTAACAAAATAATATCATCAGTCATTGGTCCACATGTTCTAATTTACATTATATACAGTATATGCATCTTTTACTTAAAGACTTGCCAGAGTGCAGAAGTGTGTCTCCTCTATCCTGCTAGATATTTCCTATCCACAGGCTTGCTGCAGTCTTTGGTGTTATTAGTTTGTTCCAGTTGGTTGTGTATGAAGTCTAGCTCAGATAAAAAGGATGAGTGGGGAACAGGATATTAGGGTGTCATGTGCTGGCAGGTGGAAAGCACAAGTCTTTATTACAGACAATGGAAGATGTACGGAGGCTCAGTGATGAGGCGCTGATAGAGATCTGCTTATCTTAGAAAGCCTGCCCACACCTCCAGTCTCTCATCTCTCTCTCTCTCTCTCTCTCTCTCTATGTGTCTGTCTGTGGCCCAGGTGTCGCTTTCTTACCAGCATCCATCTCCTACCTTATTGGAACCTACATCATCTCCAAGTTGGCGCACAAGATGGGGAGGTAAGGAGAGAAATTATCCTTCTAAATTATCTATCGCTATCTCTCTCTCGCGCTTGCTCTCTGTTGATGTGATATCTGTTTCCACCCTTCTAAATGAGTTTTCAGTGTTTTTAGTGTTTGAGAGGCTGGCTTTATTGAGGCCTTGATGATACAGCGCTGGGGGAGTTGTGTCTGTATAACGAAGGTGTCTTGTGAGAGAGAGGGAAGAATGTATGAATGCAAAGGACTGTTTCCTGTGTAGGTGAGGCGATCTCACGCTTTCTTGGACACAAAGCGCCAGGTGGGTGCACACATTTGTCCTTTTTAATTCGTGGTGTATGTGCTTTCCTCTAATATTGTTTTTATTTTGAGTCACTTTCTGATATGCTGTTTAAGAGTTTTACGGAATTGGAGATAAGTGTTGTGCATCAAAGCACACTTTCTTTGCTTAGAGCCTGCATCAACGGGGCATAAGTATAAGCATTTGTCACGGACGTTACTTTTCTGTTGGCTAAGTGCCTGATTGTATTTAAACACTAGTTATACATGCATAGCATGTTATAGTTATGCACTTATAGTTTCATTATCCTACAGCGACTGCCTTGCTGATCTCACAATTGTTTGAACGCTGTTAGCTACTCTAGCTTAGCCATTAGCAATGGCTAATTCCTGTCACTCTCCTGCTCTCTCCTGCTCTGTGTGTCAAATGTTTAGCTATTTCTCTTCCTCCTTTAGTAATAATGCTACATGTAATGAAGGTAATATATTCACTGCCCTGGAGGCAAGGCTTAGTGAGTTTGAGGCACGGCTCCGAACCATGGACTCTAACCCTAACCCAAATGCAGTAGCACTAGAAAGAACGACAAGACCTGAAATATACTTATAGATTGGTTCTGTCCTATTGACCTTCAACAATTAATGTCAAAGGTGTCTTTAGCTAAGCCATCTACCTGTCTCTTAAACCACATCCCAGCAAGGCTGCTTAAATATAACAATGAAAGTTAATTGAGTGTTTCCTAATAATATTGCCTAGAGGAAGCATATGTAAGGAGAATAGAACTGGTCCAAGCACTGAGCCTTGTGGAACACCATGGCTCACTTTAGCTTACTTGGAGGATTTATCGTTAACAGTAACAACTGAGTAATGAGGTAAAATATAATGTTAATCATGTGTATGTACATATGTGTTATATGCATGAAAAACATACATTCTTTTCTAACTTTATCAAAGACTATTGTGGTTGATCTTTGTCAAATAGGTTTCATTTTGATAACACTGACCCTGGCTTCTCTCCCTGACAGATGGCTTTGTGCTCTCATTGGAATAGTGCTGGTTGGAGTCAGTGTAATATGTGTAAGTATGAGGCTGACAACTACACCATTAGTGGGTCTTCAGATATCAGATAGTTGAGCACTGGAGGGTCACTAAAGAGTTTAGGGAATGGAGCAGAGATGTTGCTGCTTTAAATAAACTCTAAGGAGGATTTGGGTGGTGGGTAATAATAGTGCGTTTCATTTACCTCGGAACTCTTAAGCAGAAACTGGGAATGACGTCACACTTAAGTTAATCTGTCTACAGAAAAAAAACCTGTTCACTCCCCATTAAGCCCCACTACACCAAATTTGATTGCAGTTGCACCACAGTTCCACTGTGTGTGATCGCGGTCCAGTGCAAAACGAATGGGACTCTCTTTCGCCTGATTGCTGTTTAGAATTCTTAGATTTGATTGTAGTTTTTGCAAATTCAACATGGATTACAGGTCAACAGTTGAATGAAAAAGTACTTATGTACTTCACAACTCTTGATTTTCTAGCCCAGGCTCGAGACTGTCCAAGTTCTGAGCCCAGCAGTTCGAGTTGAGGGGCCATGTTTCCAAATTTGACATAAAAACATCTGACTTCCAAGTACAAATGGAACGCACTATAATATTACACGACAGGGTGAGCATCACCGTCGTCATTGGCCGCATCACTGAAGGGCCAATGACGGTAAAGCTCACCCTGTCATATAATATACGGTTACCAACAGAATAAGCGATTAATGAAACCATGTTTACTACTCCAGAAAGTAGGCCGAACCAAATAACCTGGCAACAGAGACAATGTCTAGACCCTGCAGAGTCAGCCATCTTGACCTAATATTAACACTTTGTAGAGAGATTGTGCATGTGATATCTGTTTCTGCCCCTCTAAATGAGTTTTCAGTGTTTTTAGTGTTTCAGAGGCTGGCTTTATTGAGGCCTTGATGATACAGCGCTGGGGGAGTTGTGTATGTAAAACAAAGTTGTCTTGTGAGAGATGCATACCTAAAATAGAGTAAATGACCTTATTGCTTTAAAGCTATAGTACGTTTTACTAATACTTTCTGTCTCCCCCATGAGGAATTCTAAGTAATGACAACAAAACTTATGGCGTGCCCGCATGTTACAAGTCTTCCATGACTGCGCACTCTCATATTACGATTCATCAGTTCTGACATATATTACATTCCTCAGCCAGTAGAAACACAACAGTAGATCGACTCCATGCAGAATGTAAAGCAAGTCTAAAAGGTTTATATTCTCAAAGCCAGGTTAGGCTTTTAATGTACAAAACAGCATTGAGAAGGTTGGAACTGTTGTTTGAGGGTTGAAAACATCTAGGCTGTCCAAGTGATCCCGATTATAATACTAATATCAAAAAGCAGCCAGCATCGCTCCCACATGGAAAATGTTTGTTGTTTACACTCCAATACAAATGAATTAATTCAAATTGAATGAACGTAAATATGCATTTTTGTACATCTGTTCTGTTCTAGGTTCAATTTGCCAAAAACATCTATGGTCTGATTGTTCCAAACATTGGTGTTGGCTTTGCTATTGGTAAGTCATACATGTAATACTATGCTTATCAAGTACAGGGTTTTCCTGCAGAAAATGTGTTAGTTAAGGGAGTAGGGTGGGGTTTGCTGTCAGACCGGGAGGGGTGGGGTCGACAGGCATGTCGTATCAAACCTGTTGAAACGGTGGTTGTGTGTCAGAAGGGGGCAGAAGAGAGATAAATAAAGAGGAAGCAGATGTGTAGATGCGACCGGAGCAGAATTGGTGGAATACGTTTTGTTGTGTGGTCCCTGAAATAAGCCCCAGACTAAAAAGCTCATTCATTTGCTCACCAGAAACAGGATTTAAACCCCAACCTTATTTATTTCATAATGTCAGCCTTGGAGGTAACGAAGCAATTAGGAAAGTTTAACAGCTTGATTTTCTAAATGCAAGATGAACGTCTTACCCCAAAATATTTTTCTTTTTCTTTTTCCACGGATAAAGAATGTTGTAGAATGTTTGGCGAACAATTATCAATGACATTCAACCACCAGACGCATCACATGATTCGGAGGCATATCACATATTTAAAGATTGTAAAAAAATTCCAATTCATGGCGCTTACTTCCTTTTTTTAATGTATTCTGCAGAGAAGGGAGACTGGCGTTGGTCACGGTTTGAAATGAAAGGGAAAAAACAGGACAGATTAACACGGTGGATATCGCTCATAACTAATTAGTTTTTTTTGACAACTTAGTTAAGGCGGCAGGCGTGTGTTGTTTAGGCGGCCGCCTTAACTGCTAAAGTGCTGCAGGAAACCCTGAAGTACTGAAGTGTTCCCATGGCTGAGTGTGTATGAGCTGTATTGTCTGTGCTGTGTTACAGGCATGGTGGACTCGTCTATGATGCCTATCATGGGTGACCTGGTGGACCTGCGCCATGTGTCTGTTTATGGAAGTGTGTATGCCATTGCTGATGTGGCTTTATGCTTAGGATTTTCTTTAGGTAAGAAGGAACCATGAAACATTATTTATTATATTATAGACTATTATGATTATTTGAATTTGAAAAGCAACAGAAAGTGTCCAATCTCTAGAAATCATTGGCTCATCTTGATTTTGGCCTGACTCATTAGTTACTATAAGGACATGTGTTTCCAGCTAATGGTTGTGTTACTTGGTGTCTCAGTTAAAGCAATGGAACCATGACATTAAATAGAAACAGCTGGTTATGCATCTTATAACACTAATTTGTAATTATTGTACCGTATGTGTTTCCATGTAACAAATCACAGCATTTAACCTAGAATATTGACTCAGAATATTTGGAATAGAACTCCCTTGGAAGCCCCTTTTTCAGGATACTGTATTTTAAAGATACTTTTGTAAAAATCAAAATAACTTTATTGTAAACAACATTGTAAAGGATTTAAACAAGGTTTTCCGTGCTTGTTCAAAAAACCATGAACAATAAATAAACATGCACCTGTTGAACAGTCAAAAAGACAGCTGACATGCCCTCATGCAGTATCCTCAGTATTCTGACGTATTTGATAGTATGCTCCAGCAACTCGTTCTCACTCCGAATGACAGTGGCTGAACGAAGCTTGGTGAACCAGTGTCTTTATTTTCTGAGCCACTAGTCATTACATGACATAAATTCAATTCAATTCAATTCAATTCAATTTTATTTATAGTATCAATTCATAACAAGAGTTATCTCGAGACACTTTACAGATAGAGCAGGTCTAGACCAGATAGAGTAGGTCTAGACCAGATAGAGTAGGTCTAGACCATACTCCAGAATTTACAAGGACCCAACAGTTCTAGTAGTTTCCTCCAGAGCAAGCAACAGTGCGACAGTGGCGAGGAAAAACTTCCTTTTAGGCAGAAACCTGGGACAGACCCAGACCCAGACCCAGGCTCTTGGTAGGCGGTGTCTGACGGGCCGGTTGGGGTTAAAATGAAGAGTGGCAATAACAAAAATAGAAAAAAATAGTAGTTTGTAGTAGTTCTTTGTAGCAGTTCATGGCATAGCAGGGCACTGTGCGGCATTACAAGGCACAGCAGGACGTAAATCTCAATGTTTTCATCGTTGCCATAACATTACTATAGGTCTTCCTCTATATCATATGTATTTACACTAATTGAACCTGTTGTCACACATATGTCTGCTCTGCAAAGGTCTGCTCTAATCAAACAAGCCCAACTAAAGAAGTGCTGTATGTGATCTGTCCCTGACTGATCCAGGTCCATTAATCGGAGGATCAATAGCTGAGAGTATTGGCTTCCCCTGGCTGATGACCATCATTGGAATAGTGGATATTATTTTTGCTCCTCTTTGCATCTTCCTCAGGAGTCCACCGGGACAAGAAGAGAAAATTGTAAGATTCAAAGCACACATACATACAGTCAGTGAAATCCTTTATGAACATAAAGAAATATGGAAGCCCTGGAAGGCAAAGTCAACAAAATGTTACAGCTCACAAATCAAAAATGACCCATGTGGACCAACAGGTGCCACCATAATCAAGGTAGACCGGTTTCCACGGTTACACATCGCACATTTAAAAACCTTACATTTCCACTTTTCTTGAATTAAGCTAAATCACATGACATAGGATACGCCCATTTTCCCGCAAAATATGCAAAACCTACTTTTCTGAACTCTTCCTGGGGTAACTTTGCATATCACATCTTCAGACATACAACAAAAAACTTTTTCAAAAAAAGTGCTGAACTGTCCAAAAGGTACCAGTATTCTATTTCTAACCATGTCTGTATTTAAGAAGTTAGAACAGGCCAAATTAAAATGTTAAAATAAAAGAACAGGCTGACCGAGGACATGGGACACTGAAGGATGGACCAACATGGCTAATGTGTTATTAACAGTTTCTTATTCAACTCAAATTTTATTGATATTGTCATAACCTAACAGGAGTTATCTCAGGACACGTTACAGATAAGAGTAGGGTCTAGACCAGACTCTATGATTTACAAAGACCCAACAACTTCCTGCCAAGAGCAACATAAGCTATGGTGTTCTACTGAAGTAGAGATTTTGCATTATCATTTTTTCATAACTGCCATCAAGGCTGGAAGTGAGTTACAGGATCCTGCTTATACCATGACAATGAAATTTTATTTAATTTTGATACAAAAACGTGTTTAATAAAATAATGTTTTCATATAACTGCAGTAGGGTTAAGATTAGCAAAGTCATCACTATGTTGTTGCCATCAGTACACAGCTTTAAGAAGTTAGGGCAAAGTCAAATGTATGTTGCCATTTGACACTGGTGTTCATTTAGCATCATCTTTCTCAGTTCCATAACCAGCCAAACCCATTGTTCATGCAGTGATTCACTACTTGTTATTGAGCTTACCTCATTCTGGTTTACTATGACTACGGAGGTAGACCCCTGTTGCACTGGTGGAACTCCTGAGTAAATGATTTTGGATTCCAAAGGCAATGCAAGAAACAGCTTCCATGAGGTTTATATGTGTATCTTACATAACACGTGCAAATACCTCTTATCAAGGTGTTGCCACTTTGTCATTTCCACATTTCTGTTAAGAGCTTTACAGAAACACATACTCTCTTGTGTTTTACAGACTTTAGTGATGGGAGAAAATCCATGAATTACCTCACCATCATTGGACATCAGTCGGCTGCATGCATATCTCCATCTGGCCTTCGTGTCCGTTTGTCTGTCCCCATACAGCATCTGCCAGCCTCCACTACCTCTCGCATTACATTCTGTCTGTATTCACCACCATGTGGTCATCTTTTCTGCCATTTTACCTCAATCAGTATTTGCCTCTTTTAACCTTTTACTAGGGATTCTCCAATCAGTCGCATCGGGATTGGCCCGATTCTGACCCTAGTAAGTGATTTGAGTATTGATCCACATTAAATACTTTATGGGGACATATCATGAAAACATACTTTTTCATACTTTTTCATCTGGAGTGTCTGGGTCTGAAAACATGTAATTTAACAAGCCATTCAGATTTGGCTTCCCTTCCACTGTGACATGCAGGCTCATTAGAATACTCCACCCACATCTTGAAAACTACCTAGAAGAAGGAGACAAACTTTATACTTTAGTGATCCCCAAGTGGAAATTCAACTTTTACACTCTGAAGTACATTTACTAACAGTACCGTAGTTTACGCTGCATCTGTGTATGCCAGTTCGGTAATTTCCCTGCTATGCTTCCTCCTAGTATTTATCAAACCCGACACCCATCAGGCAATCAGTGCATACTCCGCCCTCTACTGTAATTAGCGCACGCCACGTTATCCCATTTATTAATGTTATTTCCTCTGATATGTCCAAATGTCAGCTGTGGAAAAACTCTGTTGTGTATATGACAAGGGTTATGTAGTGTGTGTATTTTCCGTTGCCAGTATGTACAATATGTACTTGTATTTCAGTCGTTCTCAAACCTTTTCAATAGTGTGCCCATTTTAAAATACTTTTTCAGTCAGGAAGCTCCTGAGCAGCACAACACACATGATGAAGACATCACAGTGGTGCAGCATCAGTTTAACGACAAGCATCAACACACTAATTCAAATGGATAGAACCCATCTCTTCATCACTATTATAGCAAGTATTTTAGGAATTATGCATGCCCAATATTTCTTTTTTATTAACTTTTGTTTGTTTAAAAGTCCCACAAGTTTAAGCCCCCCAGCGCTGTTAACTGTGGTCAGGGGGTGGTCAAAGGTTATATTGAGAGTCGACCCAAAGGACAAACTATAAAAACTAATTGTTTCTAGCACAATTGTGTTCTTGGTGGGTAAGTGTCTCATTCATACTAAGGGGGTTTAATAGGCAGTCATGCCCATTTGTAGCATAATAATTGAATCATATTGCATTCTCTGCTCTCTGTCATATGGTAAAATCCCAATATGACCTTGGTGATCGCTGGTTGACTCCTGTTCTGAAAGATGCTACATACGCTGCACTAATCCATACAGCCTCTTTCTTCCTAATGTTAAACAGCTTTATTGGAGGTATTTGTTTTTGTATTTATTGTTTCATTTTGATGTTTGATATTATTATGGACCAACCAACAAGGCAAATTCCTTGGAAGTGTGTCTTACTTGGAAAGAAATCCTTTTCTGATTCCGACTAAATAACTGACAACACAGACTCTTTTCACCAGTCATCTTCTCTGTTTGGACCACTGATAAGTAGACGCAGGAGTGGCTTGTGACCCGGGGGTAAAATAATTGCCCCACAACCACAGGTCATCAGGACAACAGGACATCAGGACACTTTGACAGGACATGTCAAAGTGTCCAGGAGCAGACTGGGACAAAGATTCAGCCCTGGCACTGTAGGCAGACCAGCCCACATTACCACGCCCATGGTCCACGAACACGTGCATTCATTTATTACATTTGTGTACAGATGATGAAATGATATTAGCAGTACCTTATGTAACAGATTTTTAAACATTTAATATAAGTAACTGTCGAACAATGCTTACTGCTTTTTATAACAAATTGCCACATGCTGCCGTGTGTATACTGTTACTGTCATTCTCTACAGCATGTTGGTCTCTGTTGTTTCTGCCAGTCTGTTTCTCTCTATGGACACTGGACCTATTGTCTGTCTGCCCCCCATCTGTTTTAACTCTCTAACTCTGCAAATAAAATATGTTTTTATAGCTGTCTATGATTATACGTAATGGTTTTTCCTTAGTCAGAGTTGGCCTTTGGGGAACACAAAGCATGGGGGTTCTGGGGTTCCTCCCCCAAGAAATTTTGAGGGTAAAAGACTTCAATTCCTGCATTCTGATACATTTTAAGGCACCAATTTATGGTAAAAATGTCTATATTTATGACAAGGAAATCACAAAATTATGGTGGCGAGTAACAATTCAAAATACAAAATATAATGGAATATTATTACATTCAGTAGTCCAGGAAGGGGGCTTTCACATCTGGGACGTGGGCTGGACATGAGAATACTTGTTTAATTAGCAAGAACAGGGCTGATGGGAACTTATTGTCCCCAGGTTGGTAAGTGTAGGATTGACGTACACAGGCTACTGCTTTTACTGTTAAATTGTACAATAACCCAATCATGTTATGGGCACAAAAACGTTGTGAAGTGTGAAGTTTTCTACATTCAAACACAAACATGGCCAAATGCTTAATATTTATTATTATTATGAATTTAATTATTATTATCATATTTCTTAGTGAAATTGTGCAAGCGATAAAAACCCGTCCTATACGCTGTTGGCCTGAAAAATAAATAAATATCTGATTTAAAAAAATTGTCCGGCCCCTCTGGCATTTGCCAGTATTGCCAGATGGCCAATCCGCCCCTGAAAGGGTCCCTGAGTAAGACACTGAACCCCCCAAGTTGCTCCCCAGAAGCTCCTCTGCTACAAATACCTGGAATGGGTTAAATGCAGTAACACAATTTCACTACATTGTACTGTGTAAAGTTTTTTTATTTAAAAGATTCTTATTATTAATAAAAAATATGTTGTAATATTTTAGCTCTGTTTTTGGCTAGTTAGCACGCACCCTGTAGAGAGTGAGTTCTTATCCATTATAAGTTGTTACATTACTCAATATGAGTAAGAGCGTTGAGTACTTGTACACCACGTCTGCAGAGGCGCTACCAGAGCACAAGATGGCGCTGCTGTAAAGCAATGAGGAAGAGAGGGAGCCAGACACAGTTAGTGAAGGATTTCCAACACTGGGCCGCTGCTTACTTAGTTTGGTCTCTCTTCCTCTCTCTCTTGTCAATTCCTAGTCTATCGTTCTAACATGCTTCTTTCAAAGACACGTACTTTCAGCCCCGGAACTAGAAATGTCATGTATCCTTTGGAAGAAAACAGTGGGGCTGTCCCTAAACACATTTAAAAGATACCAAGATCAATAATCCAATCCCACGCCTCTTGTGTCGCTTGAATGCGTTCTTTTTCTTTACTTGAAAAAACACGTGGACACATGAAGTAAAGAATGGAAATACTTCTTCCACCACTGGTATTGGGATCTTCTTTTCATCCTTTAACAAAAAACAGAGCTGATGAACACACTTCTAGAGACAATATGATATGAGACATTTCTAAAAACAGTTTTGTAAGAAAATGCACATCACACGTCAGTCAGTCAGTCTGACATGTATTCACTTTGTAAAGAAGAACATAACATGGATTTCTGATTTTCCTGTCAGCTCTGATCTGCTGGAAAAAGATCTGATGTAGTTAAGGTCAATCATTGGGAAAAGGAAAACTAGAAAATGGCAATTCTAGCTAAAGGAAGACATTTTTTAAAATTGTGTCAAAAACAATCATGCCCTACATGCCTCAGCCTTACTTTCCACACAGGTGTTTTATTTTTTTACGTAGTGACAGGTTGTACGCCACACCGAGTCTCTGGACCTCATCTCTGTGGGCGGACCCGTCCTCTCCCCAGAAGAGTCCCACCAGCCTGTCATCAGCCAATGGAATCCCAGAGTAGTGGGAGGTCAGGGGGCACGCAGCCTTGGGGGGAGCCAGTGCTGAGGGGGAGGGGGGCAGGCAACCAATGGTGTTAAGTAAAAGTACTAACACCACACTGTAAAAATACTCTGTTACAAGGAAAAGTCCTGCAATGAAAAAGTTACTTCAGTAAAAGTGTGTAAGTATCATCAGGAAAATGTAGTTAAAGTATTAAAAGTATTTTTAGAAAGTGTGAAGGATCCAACCAGCTGTGTGTTTAATGACATCATCATCTCAGCTGGACCTGGAGCCGTTATATTGTTGCTAGGTTACTTTATAATAAAACTTCAGATTATATAAACTACATATGGTTAGTGAGCAGGAATCTTAATGTGGAAACTAACTAGTAATTAAAGTAACTAGTAATTCAAGCTGTCAGATGAATGTAGAGAGTAACTAAAGTAACTAGTAATTAAAGTAACTAGTAATTAAAGCTGTCAGATGAGTAAAAAGTAGAATATTTCTCTCTGAAATGTAGCAGAGTAGAAGTAGAAAGTGGCTCACGTAAAGTACCTCAACATCTGGACTTAAGTACAGTACAGTAGAGTACAGTGGAGCATCGTACAGTAGAGTAGGGAACAGTAGAGTAAGGAACAGTAGAGTACAGTAGAGTACAGTTCAGTAGAGTACAGTACAGTAGAGTAGGGTACAGTAGAGTACAGTACAGTAGAGTACAGTAGAGTAGAGTACAGTAGAGTTCAGTACAGTAGAGTAGGGTACAGTAGAGTACAGTACAGTTGAGTACCGGTGAGTACAGTTCAGTAGAGTAGAGTACAGTAGAGTACAGTACAGAACAGTACAGTACAGTAGAGTACAGTAGAGTACAGTTCAGTACAGTAGAGCACAGTAGAGTACAGTTGAGTACAGTAGAGTACAGTACAGTGCAGTACAGTAGAGTACAGTTGAGTACAGTAAAGTACAGTAACGTACAGTACAGTACAGTAGAATACAAGAGAGTAGAGTACAGTCCAGTACAGTCCAGTACAGTCGAGTAGAGTAGAGTACAGTTGAGTACAGTAGAGTAGAGTACAGTAGAGTATAGTACAGTCGAGTACAGTACAGTACAGTCGAGTACTGTAGCCTACTGGAGTTACATTCCCCCATTGGCAGACACCAATGGGAATACAGTATATATTCAACTCTAAGGCAGTGGTTCCCAAAGTAGGGTCTGAGGTCCCCCAGGGGTCCTTGTGGAGGTTCCATGGGGTCCCCAGCAAAAAGGGGGAGAAAAATGTTTTCCTTTACCTTTCACTGTAATTCTATCCCTAAGTAGCACAGTGACAGAATGTATGACTATTTGGGTCATGGGTTTCAAAAACATCTATAAGCAAACACTCTATCAGATGGGGGACCCTGGGGCAAAACCTTATCAAAGGGGGGTGGTCTAATTTGTGTCAGATTAGGGGTCCTTTGAATGAAAATGTGTCGGAACCACTGTTATAGGGAATGTGCAAAGATTCATAGTATTGAGAATTCAATCATGCAATGAACAGACATAATAGTCCATAAAGACATGTGTTTATGTAAATAGGTCTATTAGTACACTGAACTGAGCATAACAGTTGGTGGTGATTCCAGAATTTTTTAAGTGTGGTGACACGGGGGGGGGGCAATAATCCACCCTGTAACAGTTTTAACCAGAACCTAACTGAGCCCAGCCTTTGTGCTACTGATCTGCCACCTGTACACAGTGTTGAGGGTTTCATGTTGTATTCTGACTCACTGTTGGGATTTGATCCTCCCGTCCAGTGCCATCCCATCGCTCGCCCAAGAGAGGGCACCATCTGGACAGTATCAAACCTTGAAACAGTGAACCGTCTGCAGCATATCCAAGTTGATTTGTGACATACTCAACATATGTTTACATTGTGCAGTAAGAAAGCTTTGTTGGCCCCTCCTCTACGGTGCTCAACATAAATAACAAAATATCAAGAATGAAATATATGCAGCAAAAGATATTAGAGGGAAGGTTGGAGAAAAATCAGAGGTGTAGATTATCTTGATCTGTCCACGTTTAGGATGCGGTCAGCTTTAGGGGAAGTAACTTCTCTTTAGCTAAAAACCGCCATTGTTTTTCTTTGGCCAGAGCGGTGGACACCACTCAGACAGAGTGCTACCCTTGGCCTGGCACACTACCAGAAATGGATGCTGAGCACTGTGCTCAAAGATCAAATTAATTTCTATTTTATTAAAGAGTCATATAACAGAATATTTTCAGAATATTATCTCAGGACACTTTACCGATAGAGTAGGTCTAGACCACCCCTACGTCCTCAGACAGAACCTGGCTCTTGGTGGGCAGCCACTTGCTGCTGAAGGTCGGGACACAAACACTGACACACATATACAGATATAGATAAATATGAATCATAATAATTATAACAGTTGGCATGATGCACAGTGGCAATTCAATTATTTCAAATTTGACTGTGTTACCGCTGACCTTTCAGAGCGCAACCATGAGAGGAGGTAGCCAGAGGATGATGATGATGATGATGATGATGATGATGGTGGTGGTGGTGGTGGTGGTGGCGTGTAGCTGCTCTAAGCTTTGCCTTGCCTGCACACGGTTTACCTCACATTATGTTTAGGTTGTAGGACTGTGGTAGAGCTTCATGATGGACCATTGGTCCTGCTCCGCCTGCTGTGAAGGGCTATAGGCTTGGGAGAATGCAGCTTTAAGGCACTTCCACAGTCACTTTGGCTTCACTTTTCATACCTGGAAGCTTTGTCCTTTATTTTGTGGTTATGGTTCTAACATGTCTAAAAACAGCAGCTTTAACTTAACTTGTTAAAGTCCTTAATCCCATATTCGTGGGTTTGGTGTGGATCTCATTCAGCAGTTTTACCCAGTATCACTAATCTCATGCACTGTTCACCTTAAATAGGATGAGTTGTCCTACAGTGGGACACTGCCTAGTCTAGCATTTCCAGACCATCAACAGCGCAGCGGAGGAAAGTAACTAATCACAGTTATCGTGGGCGGGGCTAATTTCCGGACGGAGCCACGGTGCCTCTGCTAAATAGTCTCAGGAAGGAAGTTGTTTTGGTGGAACATGTGTACGTTCAGAAGTAGTTTTAGTCATCAACAGAAAACTCTGATTGGACAGATAGTCTAGCTAGCTGTCTGGATTTAAGAGATCTGAGGACCAGGTAACCATAGTCCTCAGATTGGAGAGATAGTCTAGCTAGCTGTCTGGATTTACCCTGCAGAGATCTGAGGACCAGGTAACCATAGTCCTCAGATTGGACAGATAGTCTAGCTAGCTGTCTGGATTTACAGAGATCTGAGGACCAGGTAACCATAGTCATCAGATTGGACAGATAGTCTAGCTAGCTGTCTGGATTTACCCTGCAGAGATCTGAGGACCAGGTAACCATAGTCCTCAGATTGGAGAGATAGTCTAGCTAGCTGTCTGGATTTACCCTGCAGAGATCTGAGGACCAGGTAACCATAGTCCTCAGATTGGAGAGATAGTCTAGCTAGCTGTCTGGATTTACCCTGCAGAGATCTGAGGACCAGGTAACCATAGTCCTCAGATTGGACAGATAGTCTAGCTAGCTGTCTGGCAGAGATCTGAGGACCAGGTAACCATAGTCCTCAGATTGGACAGATAGTCTAGCTAGCTGTCTGGATTTACCCTGCAGAGATCTGAGGACCAGGTAACCATAGTCCTCAGATTGGACAGATAGTCTAGCTAGCTGTCTGGATTTACCCTGCAGAGATCTGAGGACCAGGTAACCATAGTCCTCAGATTGGACAGATAGTCTAGCTAGCTGTCTGGATTTACCCTGCAGAGATCTGAGGACCAGGTAACCATAGTCCTCAGATTGGACAGATAGTCTAGCTAACTGTCTGGATTTCCCTGCAGAGATCTGAGGACCAGGTAACCATAGTCCTCAGAAATCCACCAAAGGTTAGAACGCCAACACGGAGACAGAGGACGGAGATGGACATCCGGCTGAAAACAGGCGGCAATCATCAACAGTTTAGCTCCTTGTGTGAAGACCGCCCAAAGGCCAGTGACATAATGTACAGTTTTGACAAACTTGATAATAAGGAGTAGGAATTAATTTTTAACAAAATAAATCCTGCTATTTGTTGGCTTAATTCATTTTCAATTGTGTAAATTGTGAAACACATTGGCATAGCCTACATCTATATTTGATCTTACATGCAAATCTGTTAGGTAATGACTGGGCTTTTGGTAATTGAAATCTTTAATGAAAATGTAAAAAACAGTATTATTGTTGTCTGTTCTGATTGTTATGGGCTTTTAAAATGATGTTGTTAATAAGAAGACTTGCGTTGAGCATGTGTCTGATCATGGCAGCAGCTTACACGGTGCCATCAGCTCAGTATTGATCCAGCAGCGTTACTTTGTGTGTGGGGTCCAGTATTTGGGCTGATCTAATCAGTTGCGGTTTGAATGTGTGAAGGTAGGTCTGACCGGGACCCGCACACATAAAGGTGGAGTGACGTCAGAGGAGGCTCCAGTCAGTAGAAAGACAGCACCCCGTCCTCCCAGCGCGCTGCTGCCGCTGCTGTTGGCCCCTGCGCATCCCAGGTAAGATGAATGCTCTGCAGCGCTCTGCCTCACATTGTCAGCAGTGTATAGACTGGGAGGGATAGTTGTTCAAGTTACTGACCAATCATTGGCGCTTGTCTCTCTCCAGGAGCTTCTGTCGTCCGTGCCATTGCCCTGCTCTTTACGGGACTAACACCATGGGGAGACTGGATGCGCTTCGGCAGTTTAGTTTGATCAAATGGCTCCGAGAGGAGAGACAGTCGAGGAAACTGAGTCTCTTCATTGTTTTCGTCGCTCTTCTCTTGGATAACATGCTGCTGACTGTAGTCGGTAGGTACACCCCTGCTTTTCTCACCTCTGATATCTTTGCAAAGTCTTTTCTTTTCTTCTTCGTGCAACAGGTAGTCCAGTTCCCCAGGTCTGTCCGGAGATGCCCAGTGTCTGTGTAGCTCCAGTCAGTCAGTCAGCCAGCAGGTCAGCGCTGTGTTGGGACTCAACCCCCCCATCAGACCCTCATAGTCATGAGTCCATATTATATGTCGAGAATATGGAGCAAGTGGCAGACAATTATTTATTTTATCATTATGAGGCTACATTTTAAATATCCGCTTGACATAAGCAGATGTGAGCTCAGGTCGTATATCTATCTCTCTAACCTGCATCTGACGCTGGCAGGTAACATCCCCTAAAACTATTCAAATACAGTGTATTGGTGTCATTTTCCTAAACTCAGTCTTGTATAGGCTACAAGCGCGTGATTGACGCCGGGGACGGGCTTACGTCATCTCCAATATGACAACGGAAAAGTGTCCCCTCTAATATTTGTTATTATCATATCAAATTCCTCCAAGAGCCAAAATAAAGCCCAGTGTCAGTTAAAGCGGCCCCAAAGCTCTCGATGCTCACTGAAGCAGCTGTCCGCGTGCACGTTCCCAGCAGATCACTCACGGGTCTACATCACAGCTCAAACACTCTCATGTTCAATTTATACTGTAACCCAGTGTGTGTGTGTGTGTGTGTGTGTGTGTGTGTGTGTGTGTTTGTGTGTCAATCAATCATTTCCACAGCACCCTTTGAAATACCTTTCATTCTTTTCTAAAACACACCATATCATATATTAGGTATTTTGATTATATAAAGGACGTCTAATATATAATAAACATTTCTATTGATTCTTCCTCTAAAACATAGTTTACATCATTACTCATGGCTATCCAATAATAGTTTAAAGGTAAAAAAGCTTTATAGTAAGCGTTAATGACTGAGAGCAGCATCAACAGCTTACATTGTTGGGTTAGGTCTGTAGCCAATCAGAGACGCCTGTGTTGGATCACTGAGTCAGACCTGCAGCTTCCACACACTCTGCATCTGGTTCTGACAGCTGGAACCATTCTCATCTATTCATAGATTTTTATAGAGACAAGATCTTGAATTAAGGCTGTTAAAGCAGATCACTCCACTAGTATGAAGCAGATCTTGGCACGTGATGCACAATTATTAAAAATGGTTGAATTGAATCATTTTGGTTCCTACCCTCACCTATGGTCATGAAGGCTGGGTCATGACCGAAAGAACAAGATCCAGGGTACAAGTGGCCGAAATGGGTTTCCTCAGGAGGGGGGCTGGCGTCTCCCTTAGAGATAGGGTGAGAAGCTCAGAGCCGCTGCTCCTTTGCAACGAAAGGAGCCAGTTGAGGTGGATCTGGTAAGGATGCCTCCTGGGGGGCTCCCTAGAGAGGTGTTCCAGGCACGTCCAGCTGGGAGGAGGCCTCGTGGAAGACCCAGGACTAGGTGGAGAGATTATATCTCCAACCTGGCCTGGGAACGCCTCGGGACCCCCCAGTCGGAGCTGGTTGATGTGGCTTGGGAAAGGGAAGTTTGGGGTCCCCTACTGGAGCTGCTGCCCCCGCGAAGATGGATGGATGGATGGAATTGAATCATTGAATGTAACCTAAAGACAGAAAATGTACATGTAGCCTTTAAAGTCTGAATCAACGTAATGTTCAGTCTCTGCAGAATTCAAAATCAAAGATCACATTTCATGTCCACTATCACAAATCAATATATGAATGTATTATTCATGATTTTTATAATTCCTTTCTTTCTGTTACAAAATTTAAAATGTAAAAATGATGTAAAGTTATTTATCATTTTATTTTTGTAGCTTTAGTTTTAGTTCTTTAGCCAAAGCCCCCGTTGAAATTGGTCATCTCCCGGGTCTGAGCTGGAGTAGCATGACCATGTAGGAAAGTCTGTTTCATTGACGTAGACAAATCCAGGAAATTTAAAGAGCCCACTGAGACAAGCTGCCTGCAGGACTCACATCTAAATGCATTTACATAATTATTGGACACTTTGGTATTGTTTAACATGACTATACAACATTATAACAACATTTAGAGGTCAGAAAAGACAAAAACACATGATTTATGTACAGTATGTCTGTTTAAATTTGACATAAATGAAGTTTGTCCTCACTGCTGTCACACCAAATGCTCTGGAGGGAACTGTTGGGTCTTTGTAAATTATAGAGTGTGGTCTAGACCTACTCTATCTGTAAAGGGTCTTGAGATGACTTCTGTTATTATTTGACACTATAAAAAAAGTTGAAAATGTATATATTCTTTTTCTTTAATGTAATTTGTGGTGATGTCGTCATGGAGGTCTCTTTCTTGCTTCTGATTAGCCCTCTTCAGCTGACATATGTTGGAATAGCATCATGCTAGTGAATCACTCAGTGGGCGTGTCATATTTCATTGCACCAACCTCCTCCAACCTCTTGTTGCCCTCTAGTTCCCATCATCCCCAGCTACCTGTACAATCTGGATGAGTCAACAGACGTAGTGTTGAAGAACATCACTGCGTCCCAGCCGGCAGCTCCAGGAACCTTTCACAGCATTGTGTCCTTATACGACAACACCGTGAGGTCTTCAGGTTTCAACGCCACAGGCTGGTCTCCAGACCTGGTCCCTACGGCCGCTGCTGCCACAGAGCTGCCACTCAACTCCTCTGACTGCCCCCAGTCTGCCAGCAGGCTGCTCAGTGAGAATGTCAAAGTGGGAATGCTGTTTGCCTCCAAGGCCACCGTACAGCTGATTACCAACCCCTTCATAGGCCCACTCACAAACAGGTAGGCTTTTCTCCCGTGTCTCTGTGTGGATACATTTATTATGTAGCATTTACAGCTGGGGAAATAGCTGGATATGGGGTTTCACAGGGAACCTGGAACATTATTGTTTCTTTTTTAATAGCAGCCTGGAAATTAGTCACAAAGTCAGTAGAAGCAATCCAAATCCATGTAGTTGTCACATAATGAACAAAAAGCCAAGTTACCGTTTATCCTAGAATATAATTCGCCATACTTTCTTAATTATTCAGTCACAATCAACATGAGGATAGATCTGGCTTTTCGTACTGGACTCTGTTTGTTGCTGTCACTGTATTATGTGTTAAACACTGACTTGTTAGTGACCACCATCACACTCTTTCCTACTGGTCACTTAAGAAATTGCCAATTGTAACAAATGCAATGTGTCTACAGTATATAACTTCAGTGATTAGCTCCTTTAAATACATTTTAAGAACATATTTACAATAACTACAATGATGCTGTATGTAGCATTTTATGACATGATGCAAGAACTGAACCCACATAAAATACATTGGAGAGGAAATTATTTCATTTAAAGCCGAATAACAAAGGAGAGAGCAAGACAATCAGAGGATGAGAGCTTTCCTTTCAGGGTGCAGAGGCTTCTTGCTAGCCCAGGGCCAAATTCCCCTTTGTGTTTTAGAAAGGCCGCCAGAGAGCAACACAGAATAACATGCTCTTCTCGAGTTCAACATCCAACAGAAATTAAAGAGCAAGACCAGCAATAGACTCCCTTTTCAAGTTTTAGAGAGGGAAATCAGTTTAATGTCATGTTGGTGTGTGATTGCATGTATGTGCATGTGCATTGTCGTGCATGAATACCTGGATGAGTTACTCAAATGGCAGGCAGCCGATCAACAAACTGCCTCCAAAATGTCTCAAAGCTTTAAACTCCATTAAGGAGAACACTACTCTCATGATCACCACCAATGCAGACATTATAAATTGAATATGTTATTGAGACCAAAACAGAGCTAAAATGGGAATAATGGACTTTCTTTTGTAAAGCTACCAGAAACATGACTTCAAATGAATGCTAATGTCTAAATTGGTTATTGTTTTATCATGTCAGCCTTAACAACTTTATACAAATATGGTATAATAATAATAATGGCTTTGCTTTAATGAACTACCGGTCTGCATCTGTTAGCCATGCAGTCAGCAGCAGAGAGACTGCTGCCATCATAGAAGGCCAATGTAGCTTCAGTATTGCTGTTGTAGTACTGTTAAACACTGACTCTTTTGGAATAGAAAATGCAAGGTTGAGCCATTATCGTGGATTTTAGGTTTGATTTTTATTTCTTCACATTTTGCATTTTTTTGCTGCTGAAAGTTGATTGACACCTAAAATCTAGAGGAGAACTTAACATCACTGTATTACAATGGGTCAAGAAAACAAAGGAATTCTGAAGAATAAAAGCTACCAGAACAGAGCCAGTCTGAAGATTTGAGCAGAATGTGAGCTGAATGTTCAGTGGCGAGGGAGAAGCGTGGATGCTCCAACATTATTGGTTCTCACGTCAAAAGCAATATTTATTGTCTCCGATGGGCACTCAGATGCTGTAATTGAGGCAAGGAACATTACCTGTTGTTAGTCACCTTCCCTCCTGACAGAGGACAATACAAGGCTAGTCAAGCATGTCCAGTATCTATGGGGCATACAACAGCTCGGTGTGCACGGCAGCTTTTAGCATTTTAATGAAAGAAGATGTTGTCATATTCCTCCTGTTAAAATGTCAGGCTATCAACGTGTCATGCAAATACAGAATTTCTACAAATGCTTTGTGTCTATAGTAGGGGTGTCACAATACCAGTAAAATAACACGATTCTTGATGCCTAATATTGGAGATGTATTTGAAAGATGGAGACAGCTTAGAGCCCATAAGAATGCTGAGTTGGCTAATTTCACCCTGAACATGTAGCTAAACATTAGCTTCAGGCTTATTTATCACATTAGCTACATTTCAACATTCATGTTCTCACATTGATTTATATAGCTAGAGTTACCCGAGTTGGTTACTCGCAAAAACACTTGGATCACTACCAGTAACGTGGTCCCAACTGGTTCTGGCTAATCGTGGCTAATGTCGCCAGTATCTGTGTGTGTAGACACCTCAAACTAATTATAAGCCTGAATGTAGTATTTTCCTCTCTGTCCCTTTAGAATTGGATACCAGCTTCCCCTGTTTGCTGGCTTCTGTATCATGTTCCTCTCTACTATCAGTAAGTTCCATCCAACGTGTCGTCATTATCAGAAATCTGAACGCTTGCACCATGCCTGATGTTTCTGTCTGTATTTCTCTTGTTCCTGCTGCTGTGAAGTGTTTGCCTTCTCATCGAGCTACGCTCTGCTGTTTGTGGCCAGATCCCTGCAGGGTGTGGGCTCGTCCTGCTCCTCTGTTGCTGGTAAGACACCCACCCCCCACCCTATGATGCTCATATCCAGTCTGTTATCTGTCCAGCTATTTAGCTCATCTGAATACATTCATTCACATTAATTAAAATACTGTAGACATTGAATAAATATTGGCTTGAGCTATTGAGTGAGCCTGTTATTTAAATTAGTGTTGCATTATGGGTTGTTTGCAGCCTAAATGTTGCAACACTAGACACTGGGTGAAGACCTCCATCCTGTCATTTGATGGAGAAAGTGTAGGGCAGGGGCGCCCTATAATTCCCTCAAAGAACAGGCAGACACAAGTGGCTTTCTTGCTACTGGTTTATTCTGAACATCACTCCAAATCCACCGTGAAAACTAAACTCACGTAACGATATAAAATAAAGAAACATTAGCTTAATATTAGTCTCAAATTGCTAGACACACAGCGCTGCAGAGGAAGGTCTGGCTAGTCCACACAGCATTCCTGGATGGGAAATAACGTGCTCTGGTTTATCGGCATTTCTTTAAACCAGTCACAATCGTCGTGGGCGGGGCTAAGTGCCGGGCGGAGCCGCCGTGCCTCTGCTAAATAGTCTCAGGAAGGAAGATGTTTTGGTGGAACATGTGTACGTTCAGAAGTAGTTTTAGTCATAACTTAATATGAACATAGAATGACATGCACAGCATATAGAATGTCATTAACCAAAGTAAAGTACAGACAGACTGTACCTAGTACCTTAAGAGGTTTCCTGATCGCTGACATCCATTGTAACAGTTGTAAAACTTTTCATCACAGCATTAAATTGTCCGTGCTTTCTGGAAGCTTACTGTGACTCTCTCACATGTGCGCATCCCAACAGGCCTTGCGTGGAGATCTCATGAGTACTTCCCTTTTACCAAATAAAAATCACATATTAATACCAAATGACACTTAAATTAATTCTCAATCATGACATTGGTTGAAAACAAATTATACATTATTATAATGTAATTGCAACAATTACAGGCCCCTCAGCGGAAAGAGAAACAGAGTAGGAACCCCTACTATGTATACTGTATACAATTGAGGTGCATATTATCAGAAAGTCATCATCATCATGGAACTAGCTACAGTAGCACTCATATCAATCACACAGTATTTCTTGTATAATTCTAATTGGACTAGCTGTATCAGTAATGGTTTTGTTAAAATCTGCTTGGACCAGTGATAAGTGGTGCAGGATCTTTTCATATGTGTGTTTTCAGGGATGGGAATGCTTGCGAGTGTGTATACAGATGATGAGGAGAGAGGCCACGCCATTGGAATCGCCCTGGGGGGGCTGGCATTGGGAGTGTTAGGTATGTAAACAAGCATAGTCCAACCAGGAGACAGTTCTTAAATGTGACAACAGACCAAACATGGAGGCTAGATACATACAGCTACATAAGCTAGGTTACAAAGCTGCATTAACTGTAGTGATGTTAAAGTTTATCTCTCCACAACTGCCCATGCTGTGTTTTGTCCACAGTTGGACCCCCATTCGGCAGTGTGATGTATGAGTTTGTTGGGAAGACGGCTCCTTTCCTTATTCTGGCCTTCCTGGCTTTGTTTGATGGAGGTACAGTTACATTGTCTCTAACTGCACATCCACACCAAGAATAGTCACTGTAGAGGGAATGTTAAAGATAATGTATGAGCTCAACATTGTTGAACCCAATTCCATACATTTAAAATACTAGGTATGCTTATAGATATCAAAGTCTTACATTAAATTCATTCAATGTGTGTCTTTACAGCTCTGCAGCTCTTTGTTCTTCGGCCCACCAAGGTGGAACCAGAGGTGAGTTTGTTTGCATGATCCTTCATTTCCTAGAGCTCATCTTACTTCATTAAGATGACCTTTACAACTGCAGAATATTTCAATTTAATTGGATCATACATTCAGGAAGTGTGAAGAGAGACAGAGAAGGTGGATGACATGCAGCAAAACATCCATGGCCTTTTGTGTATGGTACATGGACAACACTTACTGTATATAAAACCTTTAACCTGACACTAGTGCATAATACTTTACAGTGCCTGACATTCAGTGTATATTTTGTTTTGGTTGTTTTGTATGTGTAAGCACAGTGTGAGTAACGATGCTCCAAAGAAAAATTCCTCGTATGTGTCCTCATACCTGGCAAATAAAGATGATTCTGATTCTGATACTTTACAGTGCCTGACATTCAGCCAAGCAAAGTGTCCTTACTCAGGGACAATTTAACATTCAGGATCCAACTTTCAATTCTGCAATCCATTTCAAGCTCAAGTTAAAATTACTGACTTAAACCTGTATAAGCCCACATAGCCTGAACGAGAGCAACAAAGGGAACTGGAAGTAATTAAAGTAATCTTTCGTCAGTCCCGGCTCTATTCTTTGATCTGTGGAGTTGATATGTGTCTTTAACAATGGCTGCCAAGAGGCACCGGGCAACAGCCATTTAGAAGGCTATTTGAAATAAAAGTACAAGGAAAGGAGTAGTGATGTAACGGCTCATAGTTTATGCGTGGTCTGTATGAATAAACACTCACAAATCAGAGTGAACTGTGGATTAACTGCAAAGTTTAACCATAATAATAGTGTGAAATACATTTTTGCTGTTGCTGTTACTTAATGGAGGGTTGTTGTGAAAGATACAGGCAACGCAATTTTCTGTTGAAGTGAATGGAGCATGTTAAAAGCAGTTGACGGAGACGGTCATGGCTACTGGAGGAGCGGAAGAACTCGAAAAGTCATGACGCTGGCTACAGAGCTCCGTCGTGTCAGTGGCAGTTGGTAGTTGACTCACCCGAGAACAGGGGGCTAATAGGGGACTTTGAGCAGGGTACAGGGCGCTAAGAGCTGTACTCGGCTTCATAGTACGTCTATGTTTCAGAGGACACTACGGTTGAGTTTAGGTGACAAAAAGTAAGCGCCATGTGGCCACGACAGTTCTTTAAGCAATTAATGGAAAGCATTAAAAATCTTTTTTGGTGCTAATCGGAAAATGTATCCGATCTGTGACTCAAGGCTGATTTAACAATGGAAGAGCCCGTGGATGTCAGTTATGTTTGTCTGCTTCTCCATGCTTATTCCTCTGCATGCATGGAGTTTTAATTCTAACTGTAGCAAGGTGATTGAGGCAGGGTAGATAGTATGGGGCTATTAGGATTAAAGAGAGTGAAAAACACTACAATTAACTCATTAGACATAGTTTTTGAACACTAATTTATGACTGCTTCAGAAACGAGAGAGAGTGCTCTGCTGCTTCTTTTCAGGATGACACATGATCTGATATATTAGCGGAGATACTAGCCAAACAGATCTGCTGATGGAAGCAAAGTTTACGAGATACTTAGCAGATACTTTCACCTTTTCAGTATTCTTCATCTAATGCATTTTAAAAAATGCCCAAGGGCCTGATTAGACATTTCAATTAGGTTCCACAGAGGCAAGCAGCAATGCACAATAGAGGTGTGTACCGAATGTGTTACTTTTTAGGGTACCGACCTGCATGTTCAACACATTCTTACTCCCAGAGCGTCAAAAGCAACGCTTGGTCAGGGACCTTTGGCGTTTGTTCCTGACGCAAAAGTCTCCTTTAGCATCTAGTCCTCTGGCGACAGATGTCCATCCAAAGGTGATGTAAGGAAAAGGAAGTATAACAATTATTGTTGTAACTGAGATTGGTAACCTGAGTCTTGTACAAGTGGGCTTGGTTGATTGATATGGTATAATAAGCTTTTTGTATTTAATATAGAATGTTGTTCTTGTGCCTTTGTCCTTCACAGAGTCAGAAGGGGACCCCGCTGTTGACGCTGATGAAGGATCCATACATTCTGATCGCAGCTGGTGAGAAAATAATAGCAGCACAGTATTATGAGAAAACCTAATGTCACCCCACTTAGGAGAAGCATCAGTGGAATATTTCCTTTTATAAAGGGGCTGGGAAAAGAGCAGTGAGAGAAATTGACCTACATCTTTTTTTTAAAGAATATCTTTTGGGCTTGTCTGCCTTTACTTTTTGACAGGACAGTTAGGTGAGAAAGGGGGAAGACATACAGGAAATCATCACAGGTCGGATTCAAACCCTGGACCTCTGCATCAAGGGATTAACCTCAAAGTACATGTGCGCCTGCTCTACCACTGATCCAATCCAGCCACACGTTGACCTACATCTTGCTTTTTGTCTAAAGAGTCATCTATCCATCAGAAAAACGCTGTGAACAACACTGTGTGTCATCATGTTATATCACAAGAATGATAGCAGGCTTCTCTTTATTGACAACAAGTAACACAAATGTACTCACTCTCACTTGCAAAGGCTTACATCCAGGACTTGCCACAAAGATTGTCTTAAAGTCTCAGATCACCAGAGGGACAGAATCACAAGATTTAAGCGGTGTCTTTTTCTGGCTTTTGCTAGAAATTAGAGAAAACGTGGTCACTACATGGTTCTCACAAGAAGCGTAATACAAACGTATGTGGCAGGAAAATTGCATTTGTGTGCGAGTTAGCCTTTCCCATCACGTCAATTACTGTGACAACACAGCGACAAAGAGAGCAGGGTGTGTGTGTGCGCGTGCGCCTGCTTGCGTGTGTGTGTGTAGTGGCAGGAAGGAACAAATAGGGACCAAGAACAAAAACAGAGTATAATTGACACTTTGTCCACTTATGCCCAATCCTCCTCCTCAGGTGCCATTTGTTTTGGAAATATGGCCATTGCCATGATGGAGCCAACGCTGCCAATCTGGATGATGGAGACCATGTGTGCCAGGAAATGGCAGTTAGGTATTTACAATGCTCTCTTCAGGACTCACTAAGAAAGTACACATTATGCACACACAGTATACTGTATGTTGTTGTAGCACCTAAATGTTAATAAGAAATTCAGTCAGTACTTCAAAATACACACACAAATGGGGGTGCTTAACATGCCACAAGTAGATGTAATCTTGGTCATGAGTGAACTGTAAGGGCCGTCACTCTCTCACTCACTCACTCACTCACTCACTCTACCACACACACACACACACACACACACACACACACACACACACACACACACACACACACACACACACACACACACACAAAGATCACAAACGCACCATAAGAACAAACTTCCGGCCACTTATGTAGGCTGCAGAGAAAGCTCTGTGTGGAGCCTCCGCCGGACTATAAATCAGCCTTAAGTAATGATATTAATATTGATATGCTTCACTAATAACACAAATCCTATACTAGTACAATTTTGGTTGTATTATCTTTGCCCCCTTCAAAAATTACTCTTTTGACTAGTAAGTAGTGTACACGTCAATATCATCAAAAGTCATAACTACACCAACTTTTCTAAGATTACAGACATATCCGACATGGGAATTAATAATACATAAGTGCCTTAAAAAGTAAAAAAGCATGGATAAAGTTTGTCATTCAAAGGAAGGTATATAATGATATATTGTCTGCACAATATTTTTACCCCTACTCAACCAGCTCTGTAATCATATAATCTCGAGTAGTCCAACAATGTGAACACTCGCAAGTTGTAAACAGGGGAATCTTCGCCATCGCTACGATACATCCCATATTGTGTGAACCACACTTAAGCCTGCACTTGTGAAGGTTTGGGCTTAAAGACTTGTTGACCTGACAACACTTCTAATAAAGAAAACTCAGTTACAGGGCCCTGAATCTGAGGACCAACAGTTAGCCAGAGGCTTCTTTTCTGCCACCCAGGCAAAAGCCTTCAAGAGAAGGTTGAGCAGTGTGACATCACCATATTTGACACACCTTCCATTCCCCCACCCATGTGACAGTCCAGAGTACTCTAGCAGCATTGGGCATTGAAAATGCATCCAAGGCTGTCTTCACAAAGGGCAGACAGTACAGTCAGGTTCAGGAGATCCTCAAACTGTTCTTTGGCTTGCCCAGCTATAGCCGGAATCAACAGATCTCCTTCACTGATAGAAAAGCCTTGTGCTACCCTCACTAAATAATAGTCATGATTTTGAAAAGAAGAAGAAATTATTAAAGTCTTGGTACATACATATTTACCTTATAATAAGACAGAAACCCCAAATTAGGTACTATTTTTTATATTTTAACAAAATAATATCATCAGTCATTGGTCCACATGTTCTAATTTACATTATATACAGTATATGCATCTTTTACTTAAAGACTTGCCAGAGTGCAGAAGTGTGTCTCCTCTATCCTGCTAGATATTTCCTATCCACAGGCTTGCTGCAGTCTTTGGTGTTATTAGTTTGTTCCAGTTGGTTGTGTATGAAGTCTAGCTCAGATAAAAAGGATGAGTGGGGAACAGGATATTAGGGTGTCATGTGCTGGCAGGTGGAAAGCACAAGTCTTTATTACAGACAATGGAAGATGTACGGAGGCTCAGTGATGAGGCGCTGATAGAGATCTGCTTATCTTAGAAAGCCTGCCCACACCTCCAGTCTCTCATCCCTCTCTCTCTCTCTCTCTCTCTCTCTCTCTCTCTATGTGTCTGTCTGTGGCCCAGGTGTCGCTTTCTTACCAGCATCCATCTCCTACCTTATTGGAACCTACATCTTCGGCACATTGGCGCACAAGATGGGGAGGTAAGGAGAGAAATTATCCTTATCTATCTATCTCTCTCTTTCTCTCGCTCTCTTTCGCTCTTTCTTTCTCTCTCTCTTGCTCTCTGTTGATGTGATATCAGTTTCTGCCCCTCTAAATGAGTTTTCAGTGTTTTTAGTGTTTGAGAGGCTGGCTTTATTGAGGCCTTGACGATACAGCGCTGTGTGTATAACGAAGGTGTCTTGTGAGAGAGGGAAGAGGAAGCGAGAATGTATGAATGCATAATACGTCAATAGGTTCAAAGAGCATCAAATAGAATAAATGATCTTATTGCTTCAAAGCTATAGTACATAGTTACTGCTGCACCATGAGTAATTCTAAGTGTTGACAACAAAAAACATGATGGTCCCTTAAGTAAAGGTCATTATTTTCACTCAAGTTTCTGCGTGGGAAAGTCACCGGCCGCCACGATCTTCTGAACATAGTCATACTAAGAAATCCAGAGAGCTGATAGTCTTAATTAGCTTTGTAGCAACTCATTTGGCAATGGTTTGAATGTAACGGATGTTTATTAGTTAAGTTTATACGTTTCTCACTAAAGCTGTGTTAGGGCCAACACACATAGTGTAACCAATAGATTTAAGTCCCCAAAGCCTTCTGGAAATACAATATGGGCTACGTCACAAATTGTTTGGAAGTAGAATTCTGGCTGTATTACCTGAAAGAAAAAGGGGAACGTTTTGAATGGTGGGGGGAACTTCAGTAATATCTTCAGGTAAGTCATAATGGGGATTTCCTGTTACATTAGTACCTTATATATCTATTTCCTTCTTCTTCATCAAACTATTACACCACCTCCACATTTCCCCCATGGAAAAAATAAGTTAATTTGACATGGGCTGCCAATAAAAACTACTGGGCAAAATAATGAATACACATGCTTATAGAGATTTGTTACATACACTGTTCATTCCCATTAAGCAACATCTGTGATATATTGATGATATTGGGCGGTACATAATGTTAATCATATGTATGTACATATGTGTTATATGCAAACATGTGTTGTATGAAAAACATCCATTCTTTTCTAACTTTATCAAAGACTATTGTGGTTGATCTTTGTCAAAGGGGTTTCATTTTGATAACACTGACCCTGGCTTCTCTCCCTGACAGATGGCTTTGTGCTCTCATTGGAATAGTGCTGGTTGGAGTCAGTGTAATATGTGTAAGTATGAGGCTGACAACTACACCATTAGTGGGTCTTCAGATATCAGATAGTTGAGCACTGGAGGGTCACTAAAGAGTTTAGGGAATGGAGCAGAGATGTTGCTGCTTTAAATAAACTCTAAGGAGGATTTGGGTGATGGGTAATAATAGTGCGTTCCATTTACCTCGGAACTCTGAAGCCAAATAGTTGTGTCATATGGTTCCAACTTTTATATTTTACCACTGTGTGCTCATCAGAATGACTTAAAACAAAATGGAAAACAAGGGCAGAGTGCAACGCAGCGATACTGATGTCATTGCAGAGGCAGTACTGGAGAAACAGAAGAGCTACTTCAAACCACGCTTCTCTGAGATTCAACAGGTGCCACGCTTTACAAGAAAGGCTGGCAGATATGGAGGACAGAAACCAAAAATGAGGCTTGGAAGGCTCCAATGCTATTCACTATCTCTCCCCTTTATGCCTAAAGGAGGCAGCCAAGCTATTCTTCAGGCTGCGCGGAGATCTTTGCCCGATGTCTCTGGCAGTAAAATCTGCTTTTCCCTGGACTACAGCAGCTTCACGGTCAAGCGTCGCCAAGCCTTCTACCAAGCCATGGATTCAGCACGTGTCAAGAGTCTGAATCTAATCCTGCTTTAACCAGCAACCCTGAAAGTCAAGGAAGGTAGCCAGTACAGAGCTTTCCCCCCCGCCAAGGCTGCCGATGAGTACGTGGAGCGGGCTGCTCTCCGTCAGCCTGCAGCCACGGAGGCAGCTTATGCCTGGTATCCTACCATGGAGAATACCGTGGAAGAAGACCAGGATTAAAACAACTGCCTGAACCCTTTTGATTGGTCTTAATCTCTTAATTTGTCCTAGTTTTATTGCACTGTTATCTGATATGATTACAGAAACTGTGTTTTTGGATGGCATCTCTGTGGCCTCTTAGCCAACAGATTTTATCACACAGTTACATCCTCCTCTGCAAGCTCAAAAACAAACGGGTGGCCATTGTTGTTAAACACAATCTTCCGCTTAAAGTTTTGTCCTCTTGGTCTGATACAGGTAGAATTGTGATTCTACAGTGGAATATGGTTCTAAGAAAATTGCACTTTGGTCAGTTTATGCACCTAATGTTTTTGATGGCAATTTCTATGATACGCTCACCAATCAAATGCTGGAGTTGACAGACTGTTCTTTTGTTGTTGAAGCCGACTTCATTGCTGTATGGGACCCAAATATTGATCAGTCAAGGCAAAGGACACTGGGGTTCAGACTCAAGCCACAAATGCTCTGAAATCATGGGCGAGCAGCTAGGGTGTTATAGATATTTGGCGTGCAGTTAATCCCACCTGTCAGGAGTATTATTTTTCTCAGCTAGACATAAATCTTTTTAAAGAATTTTTGCATCCCCTCAATTATTTAATTCAATTAATAAAGCTTCCAATGGCACTCTCCAAAAGTAACTATTTTGCAGATGTTCCCGCTTTTAAATCTTCAGATGGTAATGTTAGAACTGACCCTGTCAGACATTTTATTCCAATCTGTCATTTTTTGTCTCTTTCTTGTCTTTCCACTCTGTATTTTTTTTGGCCCTGTAATTGTTCTGAATTTCTAAATAAAAATGTTATCACAAAATGTTACATTTACAATATTTTACATTCCTCAGCCAGTAGAAACACAACAGTAGATCAACTACATGCAGAATGCAAATCTCCCAAATGGAAAATGTTTGTAATTTATACTCCAAATGGATAAATTCAAATTGAATGAACATAATTATACATTTTTATAAATCTCTTCTGTTCTAGGTTCCATTTGCCAGAAACATCTACGGTCTGATTGTTCCAAACTTTGGTGTTGGTTTTGCTATTGGTAAGTCATACACGTAATACTATGCTTATCAAGTACAAGTGTTCCCATGGCTGAGTGTGTATGAGCTGTATTGTCTGTGCTGTGTTACAGGCATGGTGGACTCGTCTATGATGCCTATCATGGGTTACTTGGTGGACCTGCGCCATGTGTCTGTTTATGGAAGTGTGTATGCCATTGCTGATGTGGCCTTCTGCATGGGATTTGCTTTAGGTAAGAAGGAACCATGAAACCTTAGCAATATTATAGATTATTATGATTATTTGAATTTGAAAAGCAACAGAAAGTGTCCAATCTCTAGAAATCATTGGCTCATCTTGACTCATTAGTTACTATAAGGACATGTGTTTCCAGCTAATGGTTGTGTTACTTGGTGTCTCAGTTAAAGCAATGGAACCATGACATTAAATAGAAACAGCTGGTTATGCATCTTATAACACTAATTTGTAATTATTGTACCGTATGTGTTTCCATGTAACAAATCACAGCATTTAACCTAGAATATTGACTCAGAATATTTGGAATATTTAACAAAATGTATATCTATCCCAGATCCACATTACCCCAAATACAACTATCAAATCGCAAAGATTTTAAAATTACATTATTCCATTTTTATATACACAAGGTCAAGAGATACACACACACACACACACACACAGACACACACATATAAAGGGGCATAATAACAATACCACCAGATAAAATAAAAACCAAATAAGCAATAAATTAGAAGAAAGAAGGAAAAAAATAATAATAGAACATTTACCTTATTGTTTTCCTATTATTCTGAGCAGATAAACCTTTTGGTATGCCATTATTTCCATTTTATTACTGACATTACATGACATAAATCTCAATGTTTTCATCGTTGCCATAACATTACTACGGGTCTTCCTCTATATCATATGTATTTACACTAACTGAACCTGTTGTCACACATATGTCTGCTCTGCAAAGGTCTGCTCTAATCGAACAAGCCCAACTAAAGAAGTGCTGTATGTGATCTGTCCCTGACTGATCCAGGTCCATCAATCGGAGGATCAATAGCTGAGAGTATTGGCTTCCCCTGGCTGATGACCATCATTGGAATAGTGGATATTATTTTTGCTCCTCTTTGCATCTTCCTCAGGAGTCCACCGGGACAAGAAGAGAAAATTGTAAGATTCAAAGCACACATACATACAGTCAGTGAAATCCTTTATGAACATAAAGAAATATGGAAGCCCTGGAAGGCAAAGTCAACAAAATGTTACGCTCACAAATCAAAAATGACCCATGTGGACCAACAGGTGCCACCATAATCAAGGTAGACCGGTTTCCACGGTTACACATCGCACATTTAAAACCTTACATTTCCACTTTTCTTGAATTAAGCTGAATCACATGACATAGGATACGCCCATTTTCCCGCAAAATATGCAAAACCTACTTTTCTGAACTCTTCCTGGGGTTTTTGCCCGATCTGCCTTAAACTTTGCATATCACATCTTCAGACATACAACAAAACAAAAAATTATCAAAAAAAGTTTGCTTAGTTCAAAACTGTGCAAATTGTCAATAAACAAATCTTCGTAGCTAGCATCAAAAACACAAACGTTTGCATATTTTGTCCAAAATAAATGCGAACCACGCAAAACATGAGATTGTTAATCATGCGACTCTGAGGCTCTGGACCAGATTTGGCAAATAGTGGCCATTGGGGAGCACTACAGATATGAACTTTGAATTTTATGAAATTTGGAGGTTAGATCTAGGGCCCCGCCTGCAATGGTGTACTGATTGGTCAAAATGGCCATGGCCTATTACCCCCCAGGAAAATGCATTAATGCTGTTAGAATGATTGTATAAAACAAATTTAAGTTTAAGTGGGTCATCAGGAGGGGCTCGCGTGGACGGCTTGGACCCAGTTAGAACTGCGTGCATTATCTCTAGGTCTGAAGGCCATATAGCTCCATAACCGAGCGTTTAAACAGCTGCGTGAAACATCCCAAAGTCCGTATTCTATACAATAAATGGCATATCCATTCTACTGAAGTTTTATTTTTAGGTTTTTCAATGTTAACAGAATTCACCAAACAAATAAAGAGACTCTTTTAAAAGCCCTTTACATCCCAACCCACATTTTAAAAGAAAAATAAACACAAAAACAGAAATAAGTTTTTTTTAATAAAGAATATACCAACCATATCAATCATAGAAAAACGTATAATACTTATTTGTTCAATACCTATTAGGTAGAAAACAAATAAATTGGCTAACCTCATCACTAGACAAGAATGTAACTAATTTGATACTGAACGATTGTGCAAAAACATGGAACTTGCAAAGGTTTTTATTTCTACACGATTAACCAATCACAACTGCAGTATGGTTAAGATTAGCAAAGTCATCACTATGTTGTTGCCATCAGTACACAGCTTTAAGAAGTTAGGGCAAAGTCAAATGTATGTTGCCATTTGACACTGGTGTTCATTTAGCATCATCTTTCTCAGTTCCATAACCAGCCAAACCCATTGTTCAGGCGTTGATTCACTACTTGTTATTGAGCTTACCTCATTCTGGTTTACTATGACTACGGAGGTAGACCCCTGTTGCACTGGTGGAACTCCTGAGTAAATGATAGATGAAGACATTTCCACATTTCTGTTAAGAGCTTTACAGAAACACATACTCTGTCGTGTTTTACAGACTTTAGTGATGGGAGAAAATCCATGAATTACCTCACCATCATTGGACATCAGTCGGTGTGTTCATCTTCCGCCATTTTACCTCCATCAGTATTTGCCTCTTTTAAATCTGCCATTTCACGAGTTTTTACTTTGCGATGAGTCGCATCGGGATTGGCCCGATTCTGACCCTAGTAAGTGAATTAAGTATCGATCCACGTTAAATACTTTATGGGGGCATATCATGAAAAACGTACTTTTCCATTTTGGATATCTGGCGAGTCTGAGCTCAGTTGCCCATAAAGAGACAGGCGCTAATATCGAACGCTTCAGACAGAGGGGTGCATCCAGACAGACAGGACGAAGGAAACAGTGTGTTGTTTGAACATCAAAGTCCAAACCTAAAACACACATATGAACCGGAAAATAAGCAAAATATGTCTCTTGTCTTAAAGATGTTGTGTTCTGTCCCACTCATTTGCTGCAGTGAGATCATTCGGATGCATTCCTGCTGATACTGAACACCCTTAGTTACTTTTGTTACTAGTTACTTTAGTTACTCCTCTACATTCATCTGACAGCTTTAGTTACTAGTTACTTTAGTTACTAGTTACTTTAGTTACTCCTCTACATTCATCTGACAGCTTTAGTTACTAGTTACTTTAGTTACTAGTTACTTTAGTTACTCCTCTACATTCATATGACAGCTTTAGTTACTAGTTACTTTAGTTACTAGTTCCTTTCCACATTAAGATTCCTGCTCACTAACCACATGTAGTTTATATAATCTGAAGTTTTATTATAAAGTAACCTAGCAACAATATAACGGCTCCAGGTCCAGCTGAGATGATGATGTCATTAAACACACAGCTGGTTGGATCCTTCACACTTTCTAAAATACTTTTAATACTTTAACTACATTTTCCTGATGATACTTACACAGTTTTACTAAAGTGAGATTTTAAATGCAGGACTTTACCTGTAACAAAGTGTTTTACAGTGGGGTATTTGTACATTTATTGAAGTAAAGGATACGTCTTCCACCAAACGTTGGTACTGTGTACGGGTGCTCCTCATGTTCCCCCCCCGTTCTCCCCAGAGTCCAACACTGTCAGCTGTCTGTTTGATTCTTTGCTAAAGTGAGTTACACATTTTACACATGGGGGCTGTAATGACGCAAAACATACATACAAGTACCCTGAATACACACATACTGTACATATGTAATATAACTGACTGTAAACCCAGAACCTCCTCAAATATGGAACATGTACTGAAGTAAGCACAACCTGTGGGTCTGGGTTTTACTGCGTAACAAAAAGGTATTTCACTCAACTTTGACACATTTTGTGGCAGAAACAACAGTTTCCTACAATTGTCTTTTCAGGCTATTTTGATGGACACCAACTGTTCAATGAAGACGAGGTCGTACTCCACACAGGGGACGTACTACCAGGGGGAGAACATGGATCCAGAATATGACGAGTATGATTAACAGGACAGTAGCCATGCAGGTTAACCCTTCAGAGGATCTATTTTGTTGTAAAAAAAAAAAGAAAAAAAGGAACACAGAAGAAAAAAAAAAACAAGGTATTTCCATGTGAATGTCCCGCATTCAGTCTTCACTGTCCTGTGTCTTCTTAGCAGTTGTACTGGAGCAAACCAAAGTTGTTCTTGATCTGTGGTTGCGAGCGCATTGTGTGAGAGATATTTTTTTAGCCAACAGCCTTATTCAGTAGAAAGATGTGTCAAAAAGCACTTTAAGGTAGTAGGAGGGTGCTGAGCAACAAGTACGCTTTAGTGGTTTATTTTGGATACAAATCTGTCTTCATTCATTCGTCAGCCATTAAAAGTCTCATTTCTATCTACTGTAAGTCCATGATGCTGTCTAGAGTATTATTACCAGACCTTGTGCACGTTGCTATTATATTGGGTAATTGTGTGGTATGTCAAGAAACTGTTGTTTGTTAAAGAAGAGGATGAGGAATGTATTCTAAAACACAATATAGATACATGCTCTCTTCATAAGAACAGAACCTTGCAGTATGGCAACTTTAGAGAAAAAGATCATTTAAATCTGCTGTTCGTACTGTTTTTATTGAATAAATCATGAATACTGTAATTTCTCAAACAGTGGCCTTTATTTCCTTGTGTAGTAGGGAGAACAGGCCCAGAACAGGGCCTGGCTGCATTCCCCCCTCCCTCGGTGACTTCATGCTGCTCTCAGTTTCTCCTCTTATCTGAACTACTGTTTAAATTCATTCATTAATTCTTGGCACTTCCACTTTGACATCTTCTAAATTATTGTTAAGCTACAACAAATTCAACTCAACACTTCCTGCTGAATTTTCACAATAAAAGACTTCCAGCCTTCTCTTTATTGTTGGGCTTTAGTGTGAAGAGTTTTCATCAATCTGGTTTCACTGACAGACGTTTAACATTGAAACTGGGGAAGTGAAAAGTGAATATGTGAATGTTATTGGTTGAATTGAAACAGTATTTCTGTCATAAAGAATACCTGGGAGCATCATGTTCATTCATTCCCTCCTACATGTTGTAGGAGGGAATGTTGTTTACATTTTTCTACCCTGCCTTTAAAAGTGACCAAGACTATGGTTACCTGGTCCTCAGGTCTCTGCAGGGTAAGTCCAGACAGCTAGCTAGACTATCTGTCCAATCTGAGGACTATGGTTACCTGGTCCTCAGGTCTCTGCAGGGTAAATCCAGACAGCTAGCTAGACTATCTGTCCAATCTGAGGACTATGGTTACCTGGTCCTCAGATCTCTGCAGGGTAAATCCAGACAGCTAGCTAGACTATCTGTCCAATCTGAGTTTTCTGTTGACGACTAAAACTACTTCTGAACGTTCACATGTTCCACCAAAACAACTTCCTTCCTGAGACTATTTAGCAGAGGCACCGTGGCTCTGTCCGGAGCTTAGCCCCGCCCAAGATGATTGGGATTGGTTTAAAAAAAAATGACGATAAACAAGAGCCTGTTTTTCTCTGAGCTGTTCTGGAATCTCCTGCTCTCCATTCCCTCATAGGTCAGCACTGTCAAGGCTGGTTGCTATTGGACAATAAATCTAATTTGTGTGTCAAAGTTAACAAAAATTGAACTTGAAGCAAAATATTTGCACAGATTCCATTTGTCCCTGTGAAAGCTTCCAATAACTGCACTGATTCTATCAAATGAATTGGGGGTAGTAGTGTAAACAGCTGTTTCCCTTCGCCTTTCTCCATCCCTTGGTCCTCCACCTTTGACTTATCTGGTCTAGATGTCCACCTCCTTTCTTCTTCCCGGCTCCAACATCTTTTCCCCACGTCCTGACGTACCTTTCCCTTCGTTGTGGATCATTTCTTCTTCTTCCCCTTCGTCTCTTTGCCTTCCTGCTGCTGTTTTTGCCGTTGTAGGTTAAGGTCCAGGCAATGCCCTGCTTTCTCTCCAGGACTAATTACTGCATCCTTTTAATTACTATGTAAATGTAGATAATACTCCTAAATATGTCAATAAACATTCACATCAACAAGAAAATGTGTTTGATATTAAGCAATATACAAAGAAATTTTGCTAAAATGTATTCAACCACGTACTATGAATTCCCCCCCAACGGAGTTGAAGACCTGAGATTGACAAAGCCCACATGCTTAAAAAACATGAAATATTTATAAAAAAAAAGCAGCTTACCACCTGTCACACCTGGCTTCTCTGAAGACTCTTATGATGTCATTTCCTCATAAATATGTCTGAAGGATTAAACCATTATTTCATTGTAAGGGGGGGGCTTGTTATTTCATTGGGGTAAAAGCCTACATTACTATAAAAATAAAATGTATTTTCCTGAGAATATGCATTATGCATGAATAGGTGCTTAAACTGCATTTTGATTGACAGCTTGATGGATGTACCCACCGGCAGTTGGGGAGGGGGCTCTTCCTGTGTGTGTGTCTGCCCTGAGCCATCATTAATGTCATTTGTTTTTCTTTTACAGTTTCATTTGCATATTTTCACAACTATGATGTGATACAAACACAGTTTGGCATCCTGCTTAAAAACAAAACATAAAGTCATATCATTTTAATGAGCATGACAACTTTACGTAATGATGACATAACAAAGAATAAATATTACAATTATGTATGTGTAAGAATTGAACACACTATATGTTTGTGTGCAAACCAACACACACTCAGACTCTCCAGCACACACACACACCTTATGAGTGATTCCACATAATAAATATCACATAATAAATATCTTGTCCTAACCTCATCCCCATGTCTCTATCAGGACTTTGTGGGGGGGGTGGCGGTAGTATAAACAGCCACTTCACTTCGCCTTTCTCCATCCCTTTATCCTCAACCTTTGTAGACCTAGATAGACCACGTTATCCCATTTATTAATGATATTTCCTCTGATATGTCCAAATGTCAGCTGTGGAAAAGCTTTTTAAAATGTAAACATTGCATCATTTCTTGTCAGTAACAACTAAAATACATTTGCTCTTCTTATATAATAAGCATTCAGCTAACAGGATGTCCCAGTAGCAACACTTTAACTGCAACAATAAGGCTTGAGAGGAACAACAGCATGGCATTATTATTAAAAGATTCTTATCACTATTAATAAAAAAGTATGTTGTAATATTTTGGCTCTGTTTTTGGCTAGTTAGCACGCACCCATGTAGAGAGGCTCAGTCCCTAACTCAGCGGCCAAAGGTTCGACTCCAACCTGCGACCCTTTGCCACGTCATTCCCTCTGTCTCCCCTCTCATGTCTTCATAATAAACATGCCACACAAAAATCTGTAAAAAGATAGTCAATTCCTATTAGGCTCCGCCCCCTGGGATTTAACTCAACCAATGAGACAAAGACTAATGGATGAACGGTAGTGTGTTGGTGCCTCTGGTGCAGCTCTGCGTCTCAGAACACTTTGGACAATTCCACCACAACCTGATCTATTCTTCTGTTTGATGAAGACTCCTGTCATGTGTCTTATGTTTATAATATGCAGTACTGTAATATGTACAATGTTGTAGTGGTTTGGATTTCCTCATAAACTTGCTAATGGGCTGTGGAAAACTGGACTGGACTACTGTATTGGATTTTAATAAAGTGGTAACATAATATAATGATATACAAAAGCATAGTCAACAGACTGGCTGGTCTGAGCTGGGCCACCAAATACTACTACTACTACTACTACTACTACTACTACTACTACTACTACGTCTCTGTTGGACACACAGGAACTGGGTGTGTGCATGTCAGTGTGGGATCCTTCTGTCATTGGCTGATCTCATGTTCTCCTGTTGTGATGATGTTTGGAGTGACCAGGAGTAACATACAGTTTTCCCAGCTGTATGGAAGATGTAGGTGAGTGAATTTAGCAGGGGGTTTTAGGCATCCTTCCTGAAGAAAATGTGACATATTATAAAGTGTTAGTGTCTCTTTGTGGGATTTTGCCTCTTGTCTCTCGTGTTTTTTTTTTTTTTTTGCATCAGCAGTCGTGTCTCCTTTTGGTCATTTGTGCTTTCTTTGGGGGTGTTTTGGATTTCTTTGTAGTCAGGTCGTCTCTTTTTCACATCATTTTGGACTATTACCATACTGTATATGTGTGTCTAGACCGTTGGAAAAGATAGAACAGATAATAAATCAATAACACTCAGAAAGCTAAAGGACAACATTTGCTAAGAAGTCCATGTACAGTACAATGAGTAGGTCTGGGAAAAGTTACATTCATTCGGTTTAGGCGGTGCATGTACAGGAACTGCTGGAAATATCAAACAGATAAGAACGTGTTTGCTGATGTTGATTGCTTGCGCTGGCAGGCAGTTGACAGCAGAATGAGTTGCCATGACGGGAAAATGTAGGAGCAGGCACTGTAATCAGCCTGTCCTGAGGGCTTCAATTACTTTGCAGATGCTCACACAATACCTTCCCTTCTTTCCCTCGCCACTAACGACCCAAACTGGATCTTCTAACAACAGGCAGCGCCGGCAGTATCCCGCAGATTATGGCGAGGGACACCTCTGGAGGGAAATCTATAACGCTAGACATTTTCTACAATTTGTTGAGCTAGGAGTGCGGGGGAGGGGGCTGCAATGCCGAGTAGCGAAATGGGACAAGACATCATTTAAAGTGTAACTCTCGCCAAAATGCAACCCAGGGTCTTTATGTGAATGTACCAGAGTCAAACTGTCGTTTAATGCATAATTAGGATGAAACGCCACTTTTAAGATTTACTGTGTTTTTGATTTTGGGTCAAATGTCCTTTTGAAAGGGAGCGCTAGGGGCGCTACTATGATAGCATCAAAATCACTATTTTTAAAACCCTAAGAAGGCTCAACACATGAGTCTTAGCTCCAAGTCTCACCAGGGGCTCTACACATGAACTCAGCATTAGAACAGTGTATCGCTCTCCAAATGCAACGTAACAGAGAGGAGAGTAAAGCTCCTAAAGCTTAGATCCATATAAATGCACGGATAATTTGTTGTTGTCGTTGCCTCATATAGTAAAATACTGTATTGGCGCCTATGGCATTGAGCAATCAGACCAAAAAATCCAAAATCCAACAATTTTGAAAGAAAAATAGAGGTTTCCTTTGGATCTCGGATTGTGCCTTTTAAGTTCTTCTGTGTAAGCTGAATAGACCACGAAGCAGAGGGACGGGAAGTTATTTAAGCTTGTTTATTTAGGATATGTACAATAAAGCTTCATCACATGAGCCTTTTGAAAACTGTGTACAACACCCCTCACATACACAGAATACAAGAAACAAACAGCATGTTGGCCTGCTGAAAGCCACGGTGTGCAGACATATTTTAAGTCTAGGGCTGAGATTAGGAGTTGTTAGCAGCAGCAGCAGCGCTCTCAGGACAACTCCCCGCAGGTTCTCATTGGTCACAGAGAACCCTCAGGTTACACTACAAGGCAGATGGGAACACAGACTACAAGAAAAAAGAAACAAAATCACAAACATGGGGATTCATTCCTGATTATCAGCTTAATTTCCTACAAAAATATTGCACAAAAAATCTGGATATACATAGACTGCGAGAGATTGACAAGTATAGCAGCCAGCAAGCCATTATCTACAGGAGCAACATGTCTCCTACACAGAGAACAGGAAACAGGAAATGGGCCTTTGCTTCCTTGGACTTCGGCTGATTACTTCTAGGGTTCCTCTAGCTGGGGCTAGTCCTTTTGGAGGTGTGTTACATTTAAGGAAAAATCTACCCTCTGCTGAGTCGCACTCAACTGGTGATCAATGCATTTTGGGTGATGTCTTTTTATTTTTGTACGTGTTGAATCTTCCATCAGATTGTACTTTATGCAGGAAAATCTAAAGATGTCTGAATAAAAGTGTAATCCTAGCCCTAATGCAGTGGTTCCTAACCCCCGGTACATGGGACACTGTCTGTGAGCGTGAGGGAACAACATGATGCTGCAAAAAGAAATATTATTTAGACTACATTATAGGCTATTATATTTTGAAGATGTCTTTTCATCACTCCCTTCCATGCTCACAATAGGAGATGTTGAAGTGAAGCAGGTCATCCACGTACACACTCATCAGTTCATCGCTATCCACATTCCCCCGGGATCTCCAGCAGGACTGGAGAACAGGTTCCAACTTGAAATCGTTTCAAAAATTACAATTTTTTTTTTACTGGAATCTTTTGGACAATTTGGTTTTGAATCAGATCATCTGTTCCACCTTCAAAATGCGCAAGCTTGGTTTCCTAGCAACCACCATTGTAACAGGCGCCGGCTGTGCTGCAGCCGTGGAGCACAGTAAGAGTATAAATCACACTTGAATTGAATTAAAACACAATGATCTGTTGAGTAAGCACTGCAGCCGTCAGAGAGTGAAGTTGGAGAATGGCTAAGATTCAGATTCCTAAATCGGATTTTAAAATTGAAAACGATGCCCAACACTAATCTCCAAGTACGAGCTAGCTAAAATGAGCAAAGGGGTGCTGTCGGATTGTCGGGAACAGTTAGAGAAATGATGGCCACACACCCCCATGGCGCTGTGGGACAGGAGCCCTCTGATCATGTTAGGACCTGACATAACCCACAGACCAGTCATATAAAGGTGATGTCATCAGCACAGCGTGAAAATGCAACTCCATCATTTTTTAAATCAAGCTACTCGAGGCGCAGCGGGGGTGCTGACACAGGGTCGTTCAGCGGAAAATTTAAACAGGCTCAACTTTTGCACTAAAATAAAATTAGAAGCGCAACTTCCTGATAGATTCCTCTGTAATATGAAGAGCATATTTCTATGTTGGACCAAAGATAAACTGATTGCTATTGAGATACCTGTCCTGGTTTCTGATATCCTTCCTTGTAGTATTCCCGCTGTGTTGTGTAGCCTTCCAACTCATCGACCTATTACTCCATCTGGACCTGCTCGCTCATGTTTCCTAATCTACTTTACTCTAACTTAAACATTGCCTGTACTTGTACATCTCTTCAGGCGTCCTCCCGGTCTGCATGCTGAACGTCGCCACGCTGACACCAAAAGCTGCTGACTGCTGTTGATAGGTTTAAAACGCCATCAATCTCACCGAGTACACACGAACATACGCATTTGTATTTGTGCTGGAAATATGTGATGTGGCACCAATTGGCTAAATAACAATCAGAATCAACCAAGAAAAGGACATCACCGCCTATACAGATTTCAAAAATATTCAGTGTTTTCGGGTAGATTTTTCATAAAATATGTAAGGGAGATAATCTCTTGAGAATTAAAGATATTCCCTCCTCACAAACAATTTTCTCCAGTGGCTCTCTGAGGGTCTAACAGATAGCATAGCATTTTGGCTCTGTAGCTGGTTATGATAGAATCAATGTAACAGGCTGCATTAATGCTAGATGTGTAGCGAGGAAAGAGAGGAGGCAGTGCAAAACAGCTGGATACACGAACTACTCAGAAGGGGCGGGACATACATTCATTTGGGCATGGAAACAAGTCATAAAGGCAAATGATCTGCAATAAATTAAATTACACACACACACACACACAAAGGTAATGTAAGAGGGTCGGGGAATAAGAGTCTGTATGATTCTAATGGGAAGAAATTGCCCATTAAATAAATTATTAATGACACACACACACACACACACACACACACACACACACACACACACACACAGAGAGAGAGAGAGAGAGAACTTGAAACACTCTCAGGGAACAGAAAACTTTGGGTTATATGATAAAACATGTTTGACCTAACCAATAACTAATAAACCAAAAGAACGGGGCAAACTATAACAAAGATTCCACTGCTGAAGTCCCAAAAGAGTGCTGTGAACAACGAGTCATTTCTAAAGTCAAATTATTTTACTGTAAAAAAGTGCTCAAAACAAAATATCCATATGAGCATTGTTGACTGAAATATTTCACCCTGTATGGGCTCGTTGCTCGCAGCAAAGCATACTGAAGAATTATTTTCCTTCCCCAAAGTTAAGCTGAATTAGACAAGTAGACCACAGAAATGTGCACATTGGGTCCTTATGTTAAAGCAGTTACAGACAAGAAAGCAAAGTGAATTAAATGCTTCCAATGACATTATGAAGCCACAGGAAACTGGTGGAGGATACACATGCAGCACTAATGAGGGCAGATAATATTGAAGCTGTCAAGCTTCCCTTTAAAAACCAAGAGCATGGAAACAGCATCACATTGTGCAAATTAAACATCAATAACATGAATCCTTATTGAGGAAATTCCATCACCCATTCTTTCTTTTTCATGTAAAAATTTAAAAACGTGAATCAAACACTGGACCCCAACATTCCCATTTTTTTTAAATGGACTGCTGAAATTCCCCCATTCTCAAAAACAAACGATTTTGTTGGGAGCCTTGAGCCCAAAGCACATGTTCCTCTTCTTATTCAGTGGAGCGCCTCCACACAGATCTGCTCCTCCGTGATGTCATCCAGCAGTTGCACCTCCACAGGGCTACATATGTCACTGTCATAGACCTCTGTCCCCATCAGGGCCTCTTCCTCCAGGCCTTCTCCTTTGCCCTTAAAGCCTTGCTGCTCTGAAGGAGAGGTGCTCTCCACTGACTCCAGGTCCTCAATGCCTGCCCGGTAGTGGATCATCAGCAGGGTGAGGGCCTGGAGTCTCTCCCCAGACTTGGCCAGGGCAGTACTAATTAGGGCCTTGCGCCGGGCATCTGTGGCTTCCCTCTCCTCCAGCAGAAGAGCATTATTGTGTTCCAACTCCTGATCAATTTCCTGCTGCAGCTTGTCCAGCATCAACTCAAGCTTCTGGGAGCGCTCATCTGTGGGCAGCCCCCGGTACAGGTCACGGCCTATCTCCTTCACAGCAATGAACACACTGTCATCCAAACCACCTTCCTTACGTACAAGTTTACTGCTGCCACCACTGCAGATGGGCTGCTTTGAGGGGCTGGCGCCACTGGTGTAGGTCTCAGTGTCGCTGCTCTCATTGTCTGAAGTGTTGGGGGTATGCTTGGGCGAGGGCTCCACCACTCCAGGCACCACGTCAGCTACCTGCTCAACCAGCCGAGTTTTGGGCACCTGGCGGAGGTTAAGCAGGCGGGAGCTGGTGTTGATGATATGGCGTGTTAGGCCAGTGGTGGCCCGGTTAATGGTCGATTTGGCCTCAGGGTCAGCTCCGCGACGTTCAGTCGCTGCCACACAAAAGGGATTTTCAGCGAGGCACTTGTCCTGGCACTTTTTGTGGCAAACGTAGGCGCAGATCATACATTGAGAGGCTGCCTTGGTCCAAACCTTCTTCTTGCAGTATTCACACCACGTGGGGTTTTGGAACTGGGTGTCCTGAAAGTTGTGACGAACCTCCACCAACTGCATGGTACCGTAGGCCAAGTCATCACGCTGTGCAGTGGGGATATGCTCCCTCTCCCTTAGATCCTCATCATGAAGACTGCCCTCTCGCTCTTTTTCTGCCAGCCCTCCTTGATACTCTAACTCACCCTCAGCTAAGTAACAGAAGTTGAGAGTAACATCTCCATAACACAGCTTCTCATTAAAGCCCTTGTGGGTGCCGAGGCTGCGTAGAGCAGTGCGGCTGACATTAGCTCTGGGCTCTGGAGGCCCTAACCTAAAGGTGCTCTGGTACTCTGCTGAAGCTGTGGCCATGCATTCCAGGGCTACATGCTCCAGCTGGAGGCTGACATGGCCCAAGCACAACAAACTGCCCAGCTTAAAGGGATCTTTGCACCACAGGGCCACATTAAGGTACTTATGGTTGCTCTCCACCTCAAACACAACAGAGGCCTTGGGCCAACGTGCTGTCTGGTTACGAAACATGGTTTCTGGGGATTCCCAGAGAGAGTGGTCCTCTAGACTGTCCCGTGTGTTGCAGGAGCTCTCTGAGGCCTTTTCCTTAGCTTGATCGGCTTTGCTGCTGCTGGTCACAGTGGAAGGGGCTGGCAGGTCATCACTGGACTCTGCTGGCCTGGTAGACTGCTTCGCCTCAGCCTGTTTGACACCTATCTTCTCAGTGCCGGCTTTGTCCTCGTTGGCCCCAGGAAGAGGAGATTTTTCTGGAGATTTTTCAGATGCACTGATAGTGGTAGTCACGGTAGGAAGAACCACAGTGGTATTGGTAGTTGTAACAGAATCAATGCCTTCCAAAAGACTGGTTTCTGATGAGGCTGATGTCAACCTTATCTGAGGTCTTGGGGGAACTGGGGGGCGAGAAGGTGGAGGTGGGGGAGGGACAGTGGGGCGTTGCAGAACGTCCACTGAATCACTACAGGTCTTATGTGGTGAGGGCTTTGGTGATTCTTTGGGATGGGGCTTTAGTGGTGACTGGAGACCCACCAGGTTTAACTTGCGGTTAAGGATGGGGGATATGGTACCAAGGGGCTTAGAGGCCAAGTTGGCCACAGTCCTTTTGGGGCTTTGGTTTACTGTAAGTAAGGAATCCTCCTTAGTATCACTGGTATTTGTGGTGCTAGTCTGGCTATGTTTGGAGTCCACAATCAACTCTTCAAACTCAGAGTCCATGTCTTTGCTGTCAGGTGTGTCAGAAAGGGTGGTGATGGGGGCTGGGTCTTCTTCATAACCCCCTGGCTGAGAAATAAAACCAGTTTCCTCAAGCTGCCCCAACCCTTCCTGAAGAGTTCCAAGGCTTCCAAAAGAGGGAGGCTGGTGTCGAACCGGTCTCTCGTAGAGTACCACCACTCTGTCTCCAGCCTGCTTCAACAGTTTGGGCACTTGGACTGAGGATGTCACTTTGACACCTTTCAAAAGTAAAGAACAGAAAAAAGGTTTTCTATCAGTAATGCAAATAACTGACCGTTTCAACATTTTCTGCTGAACAATAACTAAACATATCAAACCTCCAATGGCGATGAGCCGATCCCCCCTCTGCAGGTCTGCCAAGGCAGCAGGGGAGTTGGCTGTGACTGTCTCAATGCTGACGTGCACTGCATCCCCCTCGCTGGCCGGGACGTGCCGGAACGTCATCCCCACACTCCCACAAGGCCCCTTGACAACCTCCGTCTGATGAACACATGCAACAAGAACAATGTATGACACGGGTTTATATCTAAGTCATGCAGTGGAAGATACACATAATATAATCTATGATCTAAAAGTTAAATGATCTTCAGAGAAGAGTTTTCAGTTAATCTCCCTTTTTTACTAAAAAGCAGCAAATTCTGTATCTTTTTTCCGAGCGTTTCTTCTTTCTTCGATTTCTTAGATTTATGGATAATCCTACGGTTATTTTAGATATTAAAAGATAAAAGATTTGACCATACTGTGTTTTGAAAGACTAGTTGGTAGAGAGGGTTTTTAAAGAGTGGTTGTAATATCGTATGATTAATGTGTATGGTCATTATGACCTTCATCACAGTCATTCATATAATTATTGCATTTTGTAAAACGTACTATGGTAATGTTTATAAAATTATTATCTATGGTAATGTGTAAGATCATTTGAGTTGTTACACCAGGGTTAACACAACAACCAGAATGGATGTTAAATCTCCATTAATCTAACACTTTGGCTCAATAACATGAACACTAAAGGAATAAAGATTTAAAAAGTGATTAACAAGGAAAAGTATTCAGAAAGGCAGGCGGGCACATACAACACTTCTTTATACACACACACACACACACACACCTAAGTATAAAGTGATTAACCAGCTTAACCAGTACAGATTTAACTTCTACAGTATATATATATATATATATACATACAGGTAAAAGCCAGTAAATTAGAATATTTTGAAAAACTTGATTTATTTCAGTAATTGCATTCAAAAGGTGTAACTTGTACATTATATTTATTCATTGCACACAGACTGATGCATTCAAATGTTTATTTCATTTAATTTTGATGATTTGAAGTGGCAACAAATGAAAATCCAAAATTCCGTGTGTCACAAAATTAGAATATTGTGTAAGGGTTACATTTTGAAGACACCTGGTGCCACAAAGTAATCAGCTGATTAACTCAAAACACCTGCAAAGGGCTTTAAATGGTCTCTCAGTCCAGTTCTGAAGCCTACACAAACATGGGGAAGACTTCAGATTTGACAGCTGTCCAAAAGGCGACCATCGACACATTGCACAAGGAGGGAAAGACACAAAAGGTTATTGCTGAAGAGGCTGGCTGTTCTCAGAGCTCTGTGTCCAAACACATTAATAGAGAGGCAAAGGGAAGGAAAAACTGTGGTCAGAAAAAGTGTACAAGCGATAGGGATCACCGCGCCTAGTCAAGATTGTGAAAAAAGGGTGTGGACAGCTGCTGGAGTCAGTGCTTCAAGATCCACCACCAAGAGACGCTTGAAAGACATGGGTTTCAACTGCCGCATACCTCGTGTCAAGCCACTGTTGACCAAGAAACAGCGAAAAGCGTCTCACCTGGGCTAAGGAAAAAAGAGCTGGACTGCTGCTGAGTGGTCCAAAGTCATGTTTTCTGACGAAAGCAAATTTTGCATTTCCTTTGGAAATCGAGGTCCCAGAGTCTGGAGGAAGACAGGAGAGGCACAGGATCCACGTTGCCTGAAGTTTAGTGTAAAGTTTCCACCATCAGTGATGGTTTGGGGTGCCATGTCATCTGCTGGTGTCGGTCCACTCTGTTTCCTGAGATCCAGGGTCAACGCTGCCGTCTACCAGCAAGTTTTAGAGCACTTCATGCTTCCTGCTGCTGACCTGCTCTATGGAGATGGAGATTTCAGGTTCCAACAGGACTTGGCGCCTGCACACAGCGCAAAATCTACCCGTGCCTGGTTTACGGACCATGGTATTTCTGTTCTAAATTGGCCAGCCAACTCCCTGACCTTAGCCCCATAGAAAATCTGTGGGGTATTGTGAAAAGGAAGATGCAGAATGCCAGACCCAAAAACGCAGAAGAGTTGAAGGCCACTATCAGAGCAACCTGGGCTCTCATAACACCTGAGCAGTGCCAGAAACTCATCGACTCCATGCCACGCCGCATTAATGCAGTAATTGAGGCAAAAGGAGCTCCAACCAAGTATTGAGTATTGTACATGCTCATATTTTTCATTTTCTTACTTTTCAGTTGGCGAACATTTCTAAAAACTCCCTTTTTTGTATTAGCCTTAAGTAATATTCTAATTTTGTGACACACGGAATTTTGGATTTTCATTTGTTGCCACTTCAAATCATCAAAATTAAATGAAATAAACATTTGAATGCATCAGTCTGTGTGCAATGAATAAATATAATGTACAAGTTACACCTTTTGAATGCAATTACTGAAATAAATCAAGTTTTTCAAAATATTCTAATTTACTGGCTTTTACCTGTATATATATATATATATATATATATATTGAAATGGACATGTATTGTACATTGTATATTTCTAACTAACAGGTACTGCAAATCTTTACAGTCCACAATAAGAAAAATGAGAATAGACCGTAAATTGACAAATGCTTCAAGTACAACACTGACATCTGCCTCCAGCACTTTGATGAGAGACTCATACTGAAAGTGGCAATTCTGTGGCAAGAGAGAGAGCTGCAATTAAGCTCCCCCGGCTGCCATAATAACAGCCACTGCACACAGTTCAAGTCACATACCCCACAGCACACCTGTTGTGATGCAGTGGTGACCTGTTTTAAGCCTGACAGGCCGTCTATCAGATGACAAGTACATTTACAGAACCAAGATACTCGGGTCACCTTTGCTGATAATCAACGGTGTAGGCAAACCCGTGCAATCCAAACTGTGAATGGTGGAGCGTGTAAGCGTACCATATATATACGTACATGGTAGATATTTCCTGGTACAGAGAAACTGCTAGCTTAAATGAGGTGGAGGAGGAGGATGAGGAGATGAAAAAGGATGAAGATGGTACAGGTGTAAAGGTTTAAAAGAAAGAGGAGGACCGACGTGACATGGGCAGACGGAGACGGATGACTGTAATTTCCCCTGCTGCCATTTGTTACGCTTCTGGTGGAAGGCAGTAATTGAGTTAGGGCTGGCCAAGAATAAGCAGATGATCTATACAAGCTGGCACGGGGGTGGGGGGCTAAGGGGTGGTCCTGATCACCTAATCCTCTACACCTATGTATATTGACAATGATCTACAGCTCATTCATGTAGTTATTTTTGTTTTCTGAACTCTGGTACAGTACAAGAAACCAAGTGAATGCTTAACTAAACAATGCTGCAGTGTTAATGTTCAGATTAAAGTACGTCGGAAATTAATCATGAAATAATGACAAATATACCCTCTATAAAGCTTTTGACCCTGTGTGAATGCTTTTTGTGCATCGAGTTTCTACCACAGGATAGGCTGATTAGATATTGTCGCTGAGTGTACTATATAGAAGTCTCCCGAGCTTTCCCCCCGCTACATAATCTCAGACGTTACTGCACTGCATGGAATTAATTGTATCTCTAAATATCGGTAAGATTGTATATCATGTTCTTTATTGTTTTTGTGAGCCCTCACTCAAGAGACACAATATTTAATCTCACTCCTAGTTTTTATGGTTGAAATGACAACTTTCAATGTTAAATTCAACACAATTTTGTAATTCACAAAAAGCATCGCTACACAGTAATTCTGAAGATAAAGACAGGATAAATTAACTGAATATTTCACTCATAAAATCTTCACAATTAGTAAAATGTGTAAACCACGCACACAAATAAATAAATAGCCTTCAAAGACATCGTTCAGTTTCCAGAGATATTAACATGCTTTTTACGGTATAAAACACGAAAACAAAATAGAGGATCGATTTTTTTACATATGCCACAGTTATTTTCTTAAAACATTTTTATATAAAAAAAAAATAATAAAAAAAATTGGTCAATAAAGCAATAACCAATTTTGATAATCAATTGATTCTACGTTAAAATACCAAACTTCTGCTGTTAACAGCAGAAGATCCATGTGCAACATTAGGATTAGCAACACAAGAAGCCATTCAGTAACTGGAAAATATAAAGGTTTGGACAGTCCTAGCCAGAAATTAATCTGGACATCCAGAGCCAGACTGTCCATTTGGACTCTGGTAAATTGTGATGTTAAATGTGCGGTTATTCTTAATGAAAATAGTTCTTATCAACAAAAATAGTGGCCATATTGTCAAGTTGGTCATGTGGATCCAATAATGGTAGTTTGGTTTTCTATTTTCAAGAGCATTGAGGGACATAGATGGATTAAACCGCAATAATAACTTTTTTCAAAATTATTTTTGAAACAAACATCAATATACAAGTCCAATGTCCCATGCTATTGTCCAGAGTTGATTGCCCTGCTTATTTACAGAGTTGTTCTTATTCCAATACCAATATCAACGATGGCAATCATATCACATCTATATTAGAACATCTCTACTTAGTTATCAACTAAATATTTCACTGGCATTTGGTACCTGGCAGGTGGGACCTTCAGATCCTGATGCCAGTGCTAAGCGGGCCAGCTTCTGCTGGGCAGAGAGACAGTCAGGGCAGCTGTATTTTGCCCTTTGAGTAAGAACTGCTGAAAGGTGAATGCAGATGCTGAAAGTCCCTAACTGGAGCTGTGTGTATACAGCTGCACCAATGGCTGCAATGTGTCCATTGTGCCTACAATAGATTTACAAAAGGTGAGCATACGAGTCTATTGTTCTGAAGTGCAAATAGTGGCAATCTCCCTTTTACACATATTTGCACCAGCAATATATGCACAGTCACAAACACTCACGTGTACCTAATTATATGCTTATATTATATACTCAAGTGATAGGACTACGTTTCTTTGAACAACAACAACCTGGGTTTTATATTAATGTTTTGGCTAGCATTACTATCAGTAAAACAGCATTTAATTTACCATTTTGCATGAGACAACAAAGCCTGTTTAACCCTTGTGTTGTCTTCACTTTCGGGAACCTCTCGTATGCCTCGGGTCAAATTGACCCGGGACTTATTTGGGGTTTTAAAAACAATTCTGAAATAAAATTTTACATCATAATCTATTAAGAAATATTGTTTTCAATTTCAAACAATTGAGATAACATACGTTTAGGGAATGTAATCAGTCTCTACTAGAACACAATTAAAAATGGAAGTGTGGTTCGTTTGTCATAAAGTTAAAAATCCAAAATAAATGAAAATACATAGTCAGTAATAGTAAGTAGTCATATCCAGAATAATTTCTGAACTGAGTCAGGAATTCATGTTTATCACAGAAAATAAGGTAAGGTACAAAAAATGTGCTTGTAGGGCCTACCATTTTTCTTCTTGTAAAAATTTGAAATGGGTCGATTTGACCCGAATACCATACAAGGGTTAAGAAATTGCTTTAATTCAAAAATTAACTCACAGGCATTTAACAGATTGTAAACCACTATGTATAATAGTAGAAACTGAAGCCAGGGTTTCATGGACTGGAGAACAGGACATGACATCTTACAGCATAAAAAAAAAGACTCCTTCTAGAGCCTGCTCTACTGAACTCAAGAGAACGGCCTCTCTCTCTCTCTCCTTTGAGGGAGAGCAACTGGAAAGGTGACGGGATGTCATCGCTGCTGGAGTCCTGGCAACCAAATAAAGGACGAGTACGCGAGCAGTTTCTCCTCAGGCAGAGTGACAAACAGTGACACAAGCCTTGATGGCTGATTTATCATGAAAACCGTGAGAAACATGACGGTAACAGTAGATTGAAGAAAGAAAAAAAAAAAAGAAAGTGATATGGGCATCAACTTTGACGGATTTATGTTTATCAGACCCCAGATGAGCCGAGAAGCTAACGTTAGTTAACGTTAGTTAACGTTAGTGAACGCTGCGGTCACTCTGCCCTTGACTTCCCTTTGCAGGAAACATAGTATTAAAGTTGCCGTTTAAGATCTTTTTCAGATTAGTGGGGATGCACACTGCTAAAACCCAACATGAAAACAAAGTAATGTTCCTCAGAAGTTTGTTTTGTTGCTAAACTGTGTGTGAAATCCCCTGTTTCAGGTAACATTACCCTCAGTCTATGAGCTCCATTTCTCCTTAGCGGCGGTTAGCTAGCAACTAGTCAGTGGGCTACTGACGGCAACGTTATTGTTCATATTTCAGCACAATGTTTAGTAATGACAATAGTAGCTGTCATAGTGAGTGAAAATGAGATGTGAGATGGACGTTATAAAATGTGTTATGTATCTGGAATCGTTCATTAGCACGTACTGTATGTGTGCTATCTGTAAAGCTGAACAGACTCACAGTAGTAAAACCAAAGACTCTTTCTGTGAGAGAAAGCACACTATTGTTATATCCTGGAATTTAATAGTAAGACATATGATGCTTTTGAGAAACTATTGCAAATAAAGCAAACTGTTGCTAAAAAGGAACTACACGCTGTATTCACTCAGGCTACGGTACTGTTGACAACGCTGTCAGCTGTTTCAGGATCCCACTGCCAAAATTGAAATGGGGAGACTTCATGAAGCACAGTTCGCCTTTCATTGCTGCCAGCTGCCATTGTTCTGTCATTATCATAATGTAATGTTTGTACACCATACCACATAATCATGGTCTTCAAATCATGTGGATGGCTACTTCAGGGGGTCAAGTGTATTCTCACACACATTTCTAAAAGTTTTTTTACTTTAAATCAAGAAAAAAAAAAACTATTCTTTCACTGTTGTGGCAAATTGCCAAATTGATGAATCAAATTGGGGTTGGGTCAGTGATTAAAACCCCAACCCAGACTACAGTACACTTTATTAAACTGGTTGTTTTAGAAACCGGGGTGCTGTGGTTAATGAAATAATAACCCCTCTGCAACTCTTGTTTATAATTCTGATGTTTGGTGTATAAACACACTAATAAAAAGTGAGATATGACTCCTTTCTTCCCTTTCCCGAGAGACAACTGTGCTTGGTGTGTTGAGGAGCTTTCCTTCAGAGCAGAGCAGCAGTAACTGGACTAACCTTGTTAATGACAAGCAGCAGCTCTGCTTCCTCGTCTCGGAGCAGAAAAGACAAACAAAGAACATAGCAACCCCCGACCGGCCAGATGTAAATGGAGCAATTCACTTTCTATTTCAGCAAATCCATTCTCTCTTTTATCTGCACTGCCACTGAGGACAAATGAAAGGTTAATATGTTCTAATGGCAGCTATCACTGCTTTAAAGTTCTCTCTTTTACCTCCAAGACCAAAACAAGTCTTCCTTTGATCCCTGAATTATGATAAAAGACATTATTATAGCTGTTAACTTTGACATTGCATGGGCTTCCTCACAAATGGGGTACCACACACAAAAATCTACTTTATGAAACAGATTCATGTATTTCCTAAAAATATTTTACTTTGTCCTTGTAAATCTTGATTTCAAATTGAAATAGCTGGTGTGTTTGAATATGTACCAAGTTGGAAAGAGACTCCATCCAGAAATTGTGCAAGCATATAGTTTTATGAAATATATCCCTGTTCTTCTCTAGAAATCTTAAATCAGTTTGCATAAAGGTGCTCTAACAAAATTCAAATTCAAAGTATGAAATGTATGCTATAGTGCCCTTAAAACATTCCACACTCAATGTACTGCTCATTATTACAAGGAATGGTGAATGAGTGAAAACAGATCATAGCAGCTGAAAAGAAACTTGGGGAGCAACTGCACAAACCGGGCCAGCAAAACGCCCTAGAAATACTTTTCAAAACCACTTTCAGATATGGGTTGGAGTATTGCTGACAGAGTGAAGTGCATGCCTGAAAGGAGCTATGGGTTACTACATTCTCATATAAACATCATTTGAGCCTCACCTTGTCTGCAGCTCTGAGCTTACAGGAGGTCATCTTTCCACCAACTGTAATTTACATTGCGATTTAGTAAACTACTGTCTATCACTTCAGCCATACTTGTAAAGTTGCACATACATTTGAGTGGAATGGGTTAAACTGGCCTCCATGGGATAAGTCATCAGAGGGCTATGTGAATACTGATTTATAGGGAGGTGGCTAGCTGCAGGCTGGATGGAGCAGCATCTCCTGTTGCTTGGCTGAACATCCCCCTGCTCTCCAGCAGGTCTGGGAGGGTGTGTGAGACAGAGAGGTGGGGGGGGATGAGCAAATCCTTTTCCCTGTCACTGCGCTGCTTGGTAATTTAATCTAATACCACATGTCAGATCGATTTGTGTATGGTTATAGGGTACAAGTCGCTGCAAGGCAAGTGCGCAGCAATTCCCTGCCACTTCCAATTAGCAGCCCCGGTGGTGATGGGGGTGGAGTGGGCTGAGGGGCGGGGTGCATGCCCAGTACATGCTCAGGTGTTTACATGGGTACTTATTAGGCTGGTTAACCATGACGCACATTATAGTACGTGTTCTCAAACACAATGTCACAGTTTCTGTTAGAGGTTTGAGTGTAAGAATTAATGATCAATTATAATAAAGAAAAATAATACGATTTTTAATACCATATCATTGAATATTTGGGTCTAGCCCTAATATCAATCCTAAACTGCTTTCTGGTTAATTACGCCTGGGGTGTTATTTTGGACTTGTTGACCTTTTAATTAGTCGTTCATATTTTCTAGTCTTTGAGGGCTCGAGTGTGATCACTCAGCCAGGAAGATTATGTGATTTCTGTTTCCTAGTTTTAAATGGTGCAATTTGGTCGAGGATGGACAGGCACTGATCTTTAAGTGAATTTACCAGTGCATCTGGATTTAGAGGAGATATAGTAGAATTGCAGGATGCTGAAATAAAGACAACAGAGAATTGAACTGCAGAGCCAGCATTGTATAAGCGGCTTAAACAACATGTTCAGTTACATGTTCAGTTACATGTTCAGTTACATGCACATCTACCAAACTGAGTACCAAGTTGAAGGTGTGACCCCTTAAACAGTTTGAATGAAGTTAACAGAGTCTATAAGATCTGCAAAAGGAGAAGTGAGGGGATTGGACAACGTACATGAATATTAAAATCACCAAGAATAAGCACCCCGTCATATTAAGGCATGACAATGGTTATTTTATTTACTACTTGCTAGTTACATTTTGTTTTACAGCGTTAGAAAAGAGATGTTAAAGTCAAGCCTGATGTTTTCTCTACACATTAAGACCCCAGGGATTTCCACCCAGCGAGGTATACGGCTTATTAATCAAACACTGGTTTCAGATTGGTGCTCGGTATTGGCCGATACCTAAAGCCCAGGTATCAGTATTCCTAATTAAGGTGATAAAAATAGTGATGTGCTTAGAAAAGTATAATTGAGGCATTGTATTTTTTTTTTTTTACTATCCAGTAGTGTTAGTGTCCAACCGCTATCCGTCTGTTCTTCTTTGGCAGAACATAGACACTATTTTGTAGTTTGGTTTTGGTTTGGTTTTAGCCTGGTAAACCCTGACAAACGACCGACCAATTTAAGATTTGCTCTGCAAGTCAGTCTGGCCAAGAGTCCATTCAAGCCCATTTCCAATTTTTCCAAATTGAGGCACCAATCCCAACCGTTGAGGCGAGCTTTACACAATGACGACAGCGCAGCGACGGCAAGCAGCTTTTTGTTTACTTTCAACATGACGGCCAACGAAGCGCAGCGACCCGTTGATGTCGCTGCTGCGTCACCCGGATCGCTGGTCTGATTGGTTGAAGGACTAAATGCGCCCAAAGGCATTTGAGCAGGGTCCGTTGGTGACACCTCTTTGGAAATGAGCTGGGAATGAACCTTCCCCAGACCCCCTCTCAGTTACAACTGATAGATAGATTATATATATATATATATATATATATATATATATATATATATATATATATATATATATATATATTTATTATGGGGAATAATGGCATTTATTGTATTTCATGTTAAAGGGGGTTGTTGCATTGCACATTCTGGATCAACCACTATTAAAGAAAATGAATATGACCCTACAATGGCCCGCTAAGTCAATATAAAGACAGCAAACTATGCCAGTTCACTCTAGGTGTTGCTTTTGTGACACCACTATTACTCACTCACACTCTTTTTCCATTTATGATTTACTCAATATTATAACAATTTTCTCATTGACCACCTCCGCATACAATGTCAATACAGAAAATAGAAGAACCTGAACACAAACACATAGAATAATGGCCAGATATTAATGACGCAATACTTCTTTCAGAAAGGCACAACCTAATTCAGCCCAATTATATCGTAGAAAAATGGAGGGGTGAACAATGCAGCAGTGAATGGCATGTCTTTATTGAGTAAAATCACTATGAAGTTTAGTTTTACACTTGTGTTTGTTGTGTGGCTCAATCTGAATTTTCAAGTTGCCTTTTTATCATAAGAAGCAGGTTTCAAAAGCTTTAAGAACAAAGGAGTTGTTATGGAGACACGGGCAAACAAAAAGGTGCTTTGCCTAATTTGCACATGTATAGACAGCAACAGTGGTTTGGTCGCCCACACAGTCCTTTTATGAAGCTGTCATTGTCCTGGCATCAAAAAATAATGATCTGTCATGACTGTTATATCAGCCTAGTTTATTAAAGGACAACTACATTCTAAACTACTACAATTGGTTTCAAAATGAGCAACACACCATTTTCCATGTTATCAACTTGGCATTTCAGTCTTTCCTCTCCTTTGAACACCAATAGGCGTCTGTTATGCAAACACTGTGCCTATCTCCCTCCTCAGGGAGCAAACTAGTTGCTTTAGACCTTGGGATTGCCAAAGTGTCATTTTGCTTCTTGGAACAAATAGGGAGCAATCTGAACATTTGACCAAATAACATTTACTTATCCTTCATTTCACATTTGCACAGTTCTCCCCCTAATTTCAGTCAATAGGTTAACAAGCTACAGCTGATTGACATCACGTCGCCGCTGGCCCTTGGAAATAGGGATCGACCAAAATGGATTTTTTTAGTGCCGATACCAATTTTTTCTCATCAGCTGATGACCGATATGGGCTGCCGATTTTCTTGAGCCGATGCTGCTTTTGCTCCCTCAATTTACATCATAATAATGTAAACCCTGCCACACTGGATGTGTTTTTAGAATCTGCTCTTCTTTTTTCTTTTTTTTTAAATAATAAAGAAAAACACAGATCAGCGTCACTTCTGCAATCATCTTCCATTCATATCACCCAAATGATGTGTGCAATGTGCGTCATATGGATGGGTGCACTGCATATGGTTAACTGTGCATCAACATCTACAACACAGCCTTGATGATGCGTTGCTTCAGTGAGAAAGCTAGAGGAGAGATGCAATGCAAACACAGGCACGGCTTTATGGGTGGGTCATGAATGGTAACATTAAACTATAGCGATATAAACACCATTGTCTAATCCCATATCTTGTTTCAAAGTATCGATACAAGCTAAAATATGGATATACTGCCCAGGCCTAATTCAAAACAGCCAAGTGACAGAAACCCTTATCCCTCAGTGAGTCAGGGAAGAGCACGACGAAAATAAATGGTTTATTTCATTTGGCTCTGCTGCTGCAGAATACATCCTATATAATAGAATTTTTGTTAAGGAGTACAAACAGCAAATGTACTCAGTGGTTACCATCACTCTAAATAACACTGACATAGCAGAAGAAAAGCAGACAAGCCTACGTCATGGCAGTAGGCAGATGCAGCGTGATTACATACATCAGTTACTCAACAGTTAGAAGCAGTTTGTTAAACCAACATAAACTTTCTGTGCGACTTCCGAGGTACATAATCAAAAGGTCAAACAACGTGTTTGGTAACGCTTAATATTTCGAGCTGATTATATCCTTTTAAATTTCATATGAAATTTCCCAGAAAGACATAAATACTTTGGTAATAACTATAGGGGAAATGAAGGCAATGTCCAATGTTAAATGAACAATGAACGTCCAGTGAAACCTAGCCAGTGCTCAATATGCAAACACGTAGAATCTGTCCACAGGCACACATACAGTTTTATACATATGGAGAATGACATTTCCAATAATAAATGAATAAATATTTACATGGCTTTTAATAGAGCATGTCCCTGTGATCTGTTGCAAATAACATGTTAGTTCTTTTCAGTAAACTTAAAAATTACTCTTAAAATAATTGTAATTGAATAGAAATCATTTTAATAATTGAAGCTACTTTTCCGTTTATTCCCCACGAATATTCTGTATATTTAAATCTGAATACTTTAAAGTAAAAGACACGATGAAAGGCTAAAAGACTGAAAATATCCGGCAATACTAAATTCTCTTTTGTTTACAACATCTTTCCCTCATAAGCTCCACAATACAAATGGACTACATTGAAAAAAAAATATTCATCCTAGCATATTATTTACACTTGTTCCAAATACTGTATTTAGATTCAGAAACATATCTAGTGGAAAACACTGATGTTTGAATCTGGCTACTCATCATTGGGGCATTATTTGGTGTTCTCTATGGTCATTTTGACCCTCTGCAGTGACTAACAGGTCATTTCTTTTCTAATAAGAGAGCATGCTTATAGGATCAGAAAAATAAATCCCAAATGAAAACAGCAAGAAAAGTGTAATATGGCTGTGGCTCCGTCTGTCATGCACGTAGCGGCTGGTCTATTGAGCTTCCTCTGAGGTGAATTGATCCATGGAAGAAGCAATTAGAAACAAACAGCTTGTGGGACCAACCTCTCATGTCTTTAATCTGCTTTTTTCTGTGCGGCCGGCCGTTGTCAAACAGCATTAGAACGGGCCCGGCAAAGCGGAATCGAATGATGAATGTGTCACCTGTCAGAAGTCAATGTGTGCGTTACGAAAATGACAAAGGTGATAGGCCCCCTTGGGAACTATTTGATTATGGGCTGGACGTGCATGTTGACATGACAAACAATGCTGTTTTGGGTTTGTTTTTTTTAAAAGGAGGGACAAAGCATAATCACGTTGTCCAGTTTCAAGATGTAAGATCTTTACAGAGCATGAAACTGTGATTAAAAGTGTTTCCAAACATGTACACTAAAAGAGGATCTGTTGTTTTAGCCAGGGTGGGGTAATATGATGAAACATACCGGCGTGTGTGCATGCGTGCGTGCGTGCGTCCTCATCAACCAACTGTTTTTCATCGGGTGTCCGGGGCAGATTAAAGACACAAAGACACCCTGAGTGGAACATCAAACACTGTGACGGAGAGGTTTGTGTGTGTGTGTGTGTGTGTGTGTGTGTGTGTGTGTGTGTCTGTGTGAGATGCTAAAATCACCTGTTCTTCCTCGCCAAGTCTGACTGGTGCGTGCGTGCGTGCGTGCGTGCGTGCGTGCGTGCGTGCGTGCGTGCGTGCGTGCGTGCGTGCGGTGACATCAGGTGACAGCTGGGGACAGGACTCTTGAATGTTTTCAAGATATGACTGAACACCCAAACCATGATCAGCAGCCTCAGATGTAACAGCTCCAATCTGTCCCTTTGAAATTGCAATAGTTGCAGTATTTTATGATTGCTTTGGCCATTTGGAAGGAATAGTGTGATGTTCTGCAGTGTGGTTGTATGATCTGCTTCTCCACAGTCAGTGCTAGCAACAGTAGACGGCGGTTGGCACACCCTGAGTTTGGAGTAGCAGGTCCGAGTACGTGACCCTACTTCAAAATATCTTAACTATCCCTTAAGAGCCAAACCCACTTGCTAAATTCAAAAGTGAAAAACACTAAATAAAATGGCATTAAGTATTGGCACACGTTTCACTGCTTGCCACTAAGTGCACCAATGCAGTGTGTGTGCATGTGTGTATGATCACCTTGTATGAATTGATTGACTTTATGTTTTAATTTTAAAGGAAAGTTTGAATACTCTATTTTTTTAATACTGACATCTGCATAAATATCTGAATGGGTCTGGAAACACATGTATAAACAGATTGCAAAACAACTTTTCACCCAAATCTGAAACCTTGTTACACAATAATAATGTCATGAAAAACTGGAATATATCTATGAGTCTCCCCTATGCACTTGAGCTTTGGATGAACACACACACACACACACACACACACACACACACACACACACACACACACACACACACACACACACACACACACACACACACACACACACACACACACACACACACACACACACACACACACACACACACACACACACACACACAAAGCAGAAATACCAAGACATTCGGACCAGTTTTGGCTTTGACTGCCGCTTGCTCTCTTTATATTGAAACGTTGGGAAAATTGAGCCTAAGCAGTTGTTAAATACTGTAATACAAATGGACCTAATGTATAAAATATATATATATATATATATATATATATATATATATATATATATATATATATATACACACACACACACACACACACACACACACAGGTAAAAGCCAGTAAATTAGAATATTTTGAAAAACTTGATTTATTTCAGTAATTGCATTCAAAAGGTGTAACTTGTACATTATATTTATTCATTGCACACAGACTGATGCATTCAAATGTTTATTTCATTTAATTTTGATGATTTGAAGTGGCAACAAATGAAAATCCAAAATTCCGTGTGTCACAAAATTAGAATATTACTTAAGGCTAATACAAAAAGGGAGTTTTTAGAAATGTTGGCCAACTGAAAAGTAAGAAAATGAAAAATATGAGCATGTACAATACTCAATACTTGGTTGGAGCTCCTTTTGCCTCAATTACTGCATTAATGCGGCGTGGCATGGAGTCGATGAGTTTCTGGCACTGCTCAGGTGTTATGAGAGCCCAGGTTGCTCTGATAGTGGCCTTCAACTCTTCTGCGTTTTTGGGTCTGGCATTCTGCATCTTCCTTTTCACAATACCCCACAGATTTTCTATGGGGCTAAGGTCAGGGAGTTGGCTGGCCAATTTAGAACAGAAATACCATGGTCCGTAAACCAGGCACGGGTAGATTTTGCGCTGTGTGCAGGCGCCAAGTCCTGTTGGAACCTGAAATCTCCATCTCCATAGAGCAGGTCAGCAGCAGGAAGCATGAAGTGCTCTAAAACTTGCTGGTAGACGGCTGCGTTGACCCTGGATCTCAGGAAACAGAGTGGACCGACACCAGCAGATGACATGGCACCCCAAACCATCACTGATGGTGGAAACTTTACACTAAACTTCAGGCAACATGGATCCTGTGCCTCTCCTGTCTTCCTCCAGACTCTGGGACCTTGATTTCCAAAGGAAATGCAAAATTTGCTTTCGTCAGAAAACATGACTTTGGACCACTCAGCAGCAGTCCAGCTCTTTTTCCTTAGCCCAGGTGAGACGCTTTTGCGCTGTTTCTTGGTCAACAGTGGCTTGACACGAGGTATGCGGCAGTTGAAACCCATGTCTTTCAAGCGTCTCTTGGTGGTGGATCTTGAAGCACTGACTCCAGCAGCTGTCCACACCCTTTTTTTCACAATCTTGACTAGGGCGCGGTGATCCCTATCGCTTGTACACTTTTTCTGACCACAGTTTTTCCTTCCCTTTGCCTCTCTATTAATGTGTTTGGACACAGAGCTCTGAGAACAGCCAGCCTCTTCAGCAATAACCTTTTGTGTCTTTCCCTCCTTGTGCAATGTGTCGATGGTCGCCTTTTGGACAGCTGTCAAATCTGAAGTCTTCCCCATGTTTGTGTAGGCTTCAGAACTGGACTGAGAGACCATTTAAAGCCCTTTGCAGGTGTTTTGAGTTAATCAGCTGATTACTTTGTGGCACCAGGTGTCTTCAAAATGTAACCCTTACACAATATTCTAATTTTGTGACACACGGAATTTTGGATTTTCATTTGTTGCCACTTCAAATCATCAAAATTAAATGAAATAAACATTTGAATGCATCAGTCTGTGTGCAATGAATAAATATAATGTACAAGTTACACCTTTTGAATGCAATTACTGAAATAAATCAAGTTTTTCAAAATATTCTAATTTACTGGCTTTTACCTGTATATATATATATATATATATATATATATATATATATATATATATATATATATATATATATATATATATATATATATATATATGTGACCTAATTCTAGCAATCTTTTCATTCAATCTGCAATATTTTACAAAGGTGTACTTGAAGGTACCAGCATATCCATCCCATCAGATGTCTCTTCTACTGGTCTAACTGCTGAGAGTGTTCTCTGCCAGAGACACTAACCAGATCACAATGTCTGATCCATGTTTCCTCCACTCTCTGACTTCCTAATCACTGGTGGTACATGTTGCTGTGGAGCAAACCCTGCGCCTGGGAAGAGTCTGGGAAAGTGCTGCAGGCCACGAGATTGACCTCACACAACATCCAGCCTCGTACTACTATAAATACACACACTCTTTTCCTCCACACAAAGCCAGCCACCGAATACAACCGACGTTACACAGCGAGATGTTGAGCTGTAGTGTACGTGCACACACGCGTGCATGGCCCTTCGGTCAAGCTGTCAGCAAGGATCAGCATTCAGGGCTGACAAAGGAATCGACGGGGCAGATGTGCAAACACGCCTGACAGAGTGCCACCCCCGCCCCCAACACACCATGAATGAGTAATAAAAAAATAAAGAAAAAAAACAAAAAAACAAGGCCAATCTCACACTCCGTAATAGACCAGGGCTTCATTTCTCAGGTGGTCTGTGTTGTGCAGATGCAAGCACACACAGCACAATGAAGTGGCTGGAGTAGACACTGACCAATGGGAGGCATCTTCCTCTGTTTAACAAATATGGCCAAGGAGAATCCACTGAGAGCTGCTAGCATGGCGCCACCTAAAGCCCCAAAAAGCAATTTGTGTACTGATAAAATTACTTATATAAGAAGTGTTGGCTATTCTTACAAATACATATTCTTAGAAATAAAAATAAAAAATTATTGAATTTGATGCCTTTAATAAAAAAACCTTTTCGATCTGAAATTTCAAACAAATTTCAAACTAACGCTACAATTGCATTACATACGCATTAAGCCTGTCAAATACAAAACATATATGAAAATTAACCAAAACCCAAAGTTATGTTCTCAAATTGCTTGTTTTATCTTCCCAATTCTCAACCGTCCAAAAGGGGTTCCGCTTAAAGTGATATGGATGAGCAATAATAATAATTTTAATAAAAGCAAATCCTATAATACTTAAAGCTGTAAACAGAAAATAATTGGTCATTTTACGAAATAAATAACTCAACAGCACATACTTCTGAGGTTACAAAGTCTTTAAATTCTGCATCTAGATCTGCTTTAAGATACATTGACAATTACAGGAGATGTGCCAGATTTTTCTGACCTCCATATACAACCAGCTAACAAACAAGCAGAAGAAATAAATTTTATTCCTTAATCGTCACATACACAGAACAATGTAGTGGAATTGTATTACTGCATTTAACCCATCCTTGTAGTAGTGGACAGTTACACATGCAGTCTCTGGGGTGCAACTTGGGGTTCAGTGTCCTGCTCAAGGGCACTTTGAAAAGTCTCCGGAGGAGCCTGGGATTGGTCGGCCAACCGTGTTCTTCCTCTGAACCACAAGCCACCCCAAGTACAGGACCAAAGAGATAACTCTCTTGGTACGGATCATGGATCAGTCACTGATTCCTTTTCTTACACAGATCATTTTAGTGGCCAAACCAGTGGCTTTCAGTGACAGATGTTGTCTTGAGGGCAGTTTCAGAAGTGTTGCTGAGCATTAATGTAAGTGAGAAGAATAAGCACCGTGTGTTTCAGGCTGCAGGCTTCAGTTAAGAGACATTTAAGATAAATTAATGCTACAGGAAATACTCAAGCAAAAATGCAGGTCTTTCTGTTCGTTTTGAATGCCTGCAGAAAAAAAATGAAATCAGACTCAACTTCTGGAGAAAAGCAACACGACAACACCCTGCTGTGGACAATATGTAAAGTTAACCGGCTATCAGACTCGTCTGTCCGTACCGCGGTGGGCAAGTTCCGTAACTTTACTGTATAAAAAGTGTTAAACGCTATAAAAGGTCAAAACAAAAGAGCAGCACTGACCCGCCCAGGAGTCAGTGTTACAACCAGTGGCTGTGTCCTCCCAACAACAAAGGTCGCTTCATCACCTTTTATTTTCTCCATTTCCATAAAATGAAGCCGCCTTCAAGTGCAGTCGGAAATGTTGATATCCCCCGCTGCAGCTCAAAAAATGGTATTCGCTAGACATAAATACTGTTTTTATGTTAGTGCTCTAGTTAATACTGTTAAGCTACGCAACATTGATGTTCAAGCAAACTGTGACTGCAGATAGTAGATAGTAAAGCAAATAAACTCTACTAATATTTAAATACCGTATATATATTCCTCAAATAAAGACCGGTAGTCAATTAAAAGCCGGGCCTCTGACAGTGGTCGGGGGTGTGGTCAACACAGACAAATAAAGGCCGTTCTCAAATTAAGGCCGGGGAAAAGATTGTGTGGATAATCTCCTAAATTCCTTTCCTCCCACCTCCAGCTAGCTAATGTGCATTCAAGTTTACCGTGATGTACATTTCTACCAATTTAATTAAACAGAGTCAACCATATAGTCATGCTTTTTTCCACACTTTGTTTTTTCTGGATTACAGTACTACTGGCCTTTTAGTCAGTGTGGCTGTATTACTCAGCCAAGTGTAGTGTGTAGTAACGTACAGGCGCCAACAGATGGCAGCAGCTACATTGAATGTAACACGGGTCTCATTTAGCGACAGCAGAGAATGACGAAAAAAAACAAAAATAGTTTTAAAGTATGCGGATGAAAACTCGGGTGAGAAAGCTGCAAGACATTTTGACAATCGAACCCAGGAGGATCCGAGACTGGAAGAAACAGAAGGATGAGCTGATGAGCCGACAGGAGCAGAACATAAATAAAGTGGATTGGATTGGATTGGATTGAACACGGCTAGCTAGCTGGAGGTGGGAGGAAAAGAGTTAGCCTGGAGCTAGAAACGAAGACAGCTAGCTGGAGGTGGGAGGAAAAGAGTTAACCTGGAGCTAGAAACGAAGACAGCTAGCTGGAGGTGGGAGGAAAAGAGTTAGCCTGGAGCTAGGAACGAAGCTAGCTAGCTGGAGGTGGGAGAAAAAGAGTTAGCCTGGAGCTAGAAACGAAGCTAGCTAGCTGGAGGTGGGAGGAAAAGAGTTAGTCTGGAGCTAGAAACGAAGCTAGCTAGCTGGAGGTGGGAGGAAAAGAGTTAGCCTGGAGCTAGGAACGAAGCTAGCTAGCTGGAGGTGGGAGGAAAAGAGTTAGCCTGGAGCTAGGAACGAAGCTAGCTAGCTGGAGGTGGGAGGAAAAGAGTTAGCCTGGAGCTAGGAACGAAGCTAGCTAGCTGGAGGTGGGAGGAAAAGAGTTAGCCTGGAGCTAGGAACGAAGCTAGCTAGCTGGAGGTGGGAGGAAAAGAGTTAGCCTGGAGCTAGGAACGAAGCTAGCTAGCTGGAGGTGGGAGGAAAAGAGTTAGCCTGGAGCTAGGAACGAAGCTAGCTAGCTGGAGGTGGGAGGAAAAGAGTTAGCCTGGAGCTAGGAACGAAGCTAGCTAGCTGGAGGTGGGAGGAAAAGAGTTAGCCTGGAGCTAGAAACAAAGCTAACGTCAGTAACGTTAATCAGATACTGGTGTAACCACTGTACGATCTTATTGTGATCTACCAGCAGTACTGTAGAACCTGTATTTGAAATAAATCCCCGGTACATTTACAGGGTTCTGACTGAGACAGTGGTGCCGTTTGATTATTTCTGACCCAAATTGCTCTGTTGCCCTTTTGGCTGTTGTTGTATATGGGGATATTTTTGCAAATATTTCTTAAAAAATTAATTTCCTCTGTCCACTGGATCGCCATGGCTTTCCATTTAAAATGATTTATTTAAACCAATTATATTTTTTAATCAGATGGAATTAGAAATAAAGACCTGCCTCAAATAAAAGCCTGGTACCTTGTGCGGTTCAGGTAAATAAAAGACCCGGCTTTTATTTGAGGATTACGCTAATCACATCAAATAATATTAGGCAAGGTAAACACTGAGCAACCAGAATGCCTGTGAACTTGAACAGCTCATTAAATTCAACACCATTCATCAACGCCAGTATTGTGACTTTCTATTGTGCGTGGAACCACAAACAGTGATATCCGGAAGCTGCAAGATAGAGACTGAAAAAACATGTTGAAAACAGTCCAAGCGGAGAACAGGTCTGCTTTTGAGAAGATTGAAACATGGTGCAGTGAAAGCAGGAGCAAGTGGCTCACATTTGTTAAAATAAGGAAATATTCATATGGCATAAAAAACATTCACATATGCAAGCGGCTGTTTTCATAAGAGAAGAGAGGGAGGCTCATATCGTGCAATCATCATAGGGAAAAGGGAGAGAGTGGGAAAGATTTGGTGAACTGACCTTTTCCAGATGGTATAGCCTTTAATCCTTACTACAGAGTCCTGCTGGGGACATGCAGACTGGAGAAGTCTGATAAATCAGGCTCAAATGCCACCGTGAATCTGCATTTCTATGCGTATCTTAACAAAAAAGGGATACAAGTGCTTTGAAGTGGATCCACTTAGAGAGGGCAGTGCTGATGGCTGGATTGGTGAGTGTTGGGGAGAACGGCTCACATTTCCATTACTGGTTCTCATTGAATTGCTGGTTTCTACTTTACTGACCATAGGCTTTTTCTTAGGGGCCCATTTTTGTTTTGTAAAGGAGAACCTTATGCACATAAAGAACATTAACTTACTAAAGGAATGCACTACTGTGTTTCTTGTGTTACATAAAAGGAAAAACTCCTTTTCACTGTACTACTCTGTGTTGTACAATGGCAATGAATGAACAAATAATTATTAAATAAATATAGTTTGACTCAGAAATAATAAAAACCTAGTATACCTGTCTTCCTGTGTGCTCTGAGACATCAGGAGGTGAAATCACACTAATTTATACATCAGTGCTGCCTAAATGACTTGCAGCTCTGAAGCACACACGCACGCTTAGAATCATCAATTTGCTGAGCGAGTTGCCTTTCTCAAGAGATCACTTCCTGTCCATTTCCCTGTCAATAAGTCACATCAAATATGTTAAAAAATAATAATAAATAAAAAATAAAAAACAATGAGGGGGGGGGGGAATCCATGCACAATGCACATGCAGCTCCTGCAGTTCCAGGCTGGATTACTAAGCTTCTGGAAGACCCATGATCACGCGGAAGGCCTCTTTGGAAGGGCCCCGCTGTTAGACTAGCATCGGAACAATGCTAGCTTGATGTAATGTGGAGAGATCTAACATAATGTAACTTGATTTATGGATTCATTAGTATGGATTTATTGTACAATGACACTGCAGTTGCAGGCTAGAAGGCCTACGATTGCTCTGGTTTTCGAGTTACCTTAAAAAGAGAAATTCTTTTTCTTTTTGTTACATCACTTGTGAAGTAACACAAGGATCGGTTCTTGGGCCATTATTATGTTTAATTTATATGAATGAGTTATGTAATGTTTCTAACAAACTGCCTAATGTATTATTTGCTGATAAGTGATTGTTTTAACTGTAAAAAATTATGTATCTATTAAGAAAACATGTTCTCTTTGGTACTCAGCCAGGAAACGATGACCTGTCTTTAAATATAATAGTTAGTAATACTAATAATTTATATTGGAAAAAACAGATTAGTATAGTTACATAGCCCAGTCTTTTTCGTTCAGAAAAATAAATCAAACTGTGCCCCAACATTAAGCTTTACAGAAACTTGAATGCAAGTCTGACTACCCTACAGTGTAGTTTTGGATTTCAGTTGGAACCTGGCCAGATGTTTCCCAAAAACAATTACAGAAATAAACTAATGTATCATATTTCAGTTTGTGTTTGCAAAGTAAATGTTACCCTGAACTCCAGGACTAAAAAACAGAAACATACAGCATCTATTTTATAAACGTACAATGAGCAGGACAAGGACAATTACAAAGGAATATGGTGGTGTTAGTCTTGAGAGGAAGGGCTGATATTTCACTGCCCCCTGCTGGACAAGCAGTCAGGTCCTCCAAAGTCATTCAACATTTCATGAAAGCACAGTGCAGAACAATAACTGCTCAACGATACAAATAATCTTTGAGCCATTGCAAATGGCATTCAGGAGTGTGTGGCTTCGCTGGAGCCAGAGCCAGTAATTAGGGCTGACATTTCACTCTCAAACGGGCATTAGTCACTTCCAAACCAGCCTGATGTGATAACTGTAATATCTCTAAATTGCAGCAATTAGAAAAGGTCCGCCGGAGGGGCCTGAAAATGTTCTCGCTGCTCAAAATGTCAACAATGGGACAATCTCATCAGTGCAAAGGAGATGAAAATGAGTTTGTATTAATGTGTCAATAAGACAAGATGTCCAATATGTGGTAGTAGAGGAAGGGTTTAAAAAGCTCCAGTTTTGAAGAAAACTCAGCGGTTCCATTGTTAGAAACCTTTCTAAATGAATTGGCAGTAGTACCATCTATGTTATAACATATTTATAGATGTGTAATGTTTAAACAGCTTTTGCCATTTTTGCCAAGTATCGAGTATCAAAAAATGCCTCGTCATTCAATATCCAATTTCAATATCTAAGGAGTAAATCAGATTCAGTGAGCCAATCAGCACGCAGCATGTTTTTATACCAAGACCTATAATGTTTGTGATTGGCTGTATAAAGTTACACGTTGTAGAGCCACGCAGGTAAAACTCCAAGTATGGTGAAAAAAAACAAAAAAACATCTGTGCCGTAATGTTTTTTTATTTGTAATAATTTAAAAAAAAAAAAGTATCATTCATGTATTAAAGTTATTAAATAAAGGTATTGGTACCGAACATTTTCAACACATAAACCAGCTCCATTTATTATTATTATTATTATTATTATTATTATTATTGGGTGGAACATGGTGAAGCTGCTTTGTTGTACATTTAGTTTAGGTTCCTCACATGTAAACTGTGCATAACAACCTAAACCACAGGGATCATCTGTATTTTAATAACCCATAGAAACATCTGGCATCTGGATTTTGGTGAGAAAGTCAAAGGTTTAGGTAATATTTAACTATTCATTTTTGTAATTTTAAACACTTTGCATAGTACATCAGATGTATACTTTGATATAGCCTAGATGTGGAGAAAAAACAATTCTAAAACATGCTTTCCTGTATCTTAAAGCATGACTCCCTGCAATCCTACACCAGAGGAATGAGATGGAAAACAACGGGGAAAGAGAAGTCAAGTCAGATGTTAAGAGAGTTGAACCCACCCGTTTGATGGAGCTGCGAGTCTTCTCCTTCCACTGGTGAGGGCTCAGCTCCAGGGTGCAGTGGACATAGGTTTCTCTGTCATAGGAGCCCAGGATGAACAGTCTGCAGGCACAGGACAGAAGAGAGCCACTGTGAGCTTCTGCTCCAGAGACATTCAGAAGCAGCCAAGGAGTCTTTGTGCATTTGGTGCCTTGTGTTCCTTAAATATCTCGTATTGAAAAGGCCCTGAAAGCCCTGAAACCCAGTGTCATTTTCTCTGTGCTCCTTTCACTGGTTTGGAGTGACCAGAATGCTGCGGGAAAAAATTATTTCTTTGCACCAATCAGGATTTAACATTTAATTTAAAATCTGATGACACTTGAGAACTAGTTCGATCCATTGTAATTGTATGCCTCCAAGCTTATCATATCAATAATATTAAAAATATATCACTGTCATGTGACCCTGATAATGTAATAACACAAAGACACAGCCTATGAAGTACACATCTATTTATTGAGATTAAAAAAGATTCAACAACAACTTAAATAGATCCGTTTACTGGCAACAATCATTATCTGTTCATCTGCAGAATTTTTCGTTGATTAATCAATTACATGTGCGGTCTATAACTTGTCCGGCAATATCACAAGTTCCCAGAGGCAACATCTTCAAATTGTTTGTTTTGTCCAAACATCATTTCAAATATATTCAGCTAGCATGTTTTTCAATTTACTATTATAAGATCGTCACATTTGAGAAGCTAGAATGAGCCAATTTTTGGCATATTTGCTTGAAGAATGACTCACACAGTTAAGATTATGAAAATTGTTGTAGGTTAATTTTTGGTTGATTGACCAACTGATTGTTTGAATTGCAAAGGATCAAGCTGGACTTCAAACAGTACTTGATACCTGAATGTACAGGTGCTGGTTATATCATTTGAATATCAAGAAAAAGTTCAGTATCTCAGAAAATTAGAATTTGTGACAAAGTTCAGTATTGAAGACACCTGGTGCCACACTCTAATCAGCCAATTAACTCAAAACACCTCCAAAGGCCTTTAAATGGTCTCTCAGTCTAGTTCAAAGAGGCTGGCTGAGCACAGAGCTCTGTGTCCAAGCACATTAAAGAGAGGCCAAGGGAAGGAAAAGATGTGGTAGAAAAACCTGTACAAGCAATAGGGATAACCCCAACCTGGAGAGGATAGAACCGCACCCTGGAGAAGATGGTGAATCAAAACCCAGTCAAAAATGTGGGAGAGAGTCACAAAGAGTGGACTGCAGCTGGAGTCAGTGCTCCAAGAACCACCACACACAGACGTATGCAAGCCATGGGTTTCAGCTGTTGCATTCCTTGTGTCTCACCTGGGCTAAAGAAAAAAAGGACTGGACATCTGCTGAGTGATCCAAAGTTATGTTCTCTGATGAAAGTACATTTTGCATTTCTTAGGTCCCAGAGTCTGGAGGAAGAGAGGAGAGGCACAGAATCCACGTTGCTTGAAGTTCAGTGTAAAGTTTCCACAGTCAGTGATGGTTTGGTGGACCATGTCATCTGTTTGTGTTGGTCCAGTGATGGTTTGGGGGGGGCATTTCATCTGCTGGTGTTGGTCCACTGTGTTTTCTGAGGTCCAGGGTCAACGCAGCCGTCTACCAGGAAGTTTTACAGCACTTCATGCTTCCTGCTGCTGACCAACATAATGGAGATGCAGATTTCATTTTCCAACAGGACTTGGCACCTGCACACAGGGCCAAAGCTACCAGTACCTGGTTTAAGGACCATGGTATCCCTGTTCTTAATTGGCCAGCAAACTAGCCTGACCTTAACCCTGTAGAAAATCTATGAGGTACTGTGAAGTGGATGATGCGATGCGCCAGAAGAGCTGAAGGCCACTACCATAGCAGCTGAGCAGTGCCACAGACTGATGGACTCCATGCCACGCCACATTGCTGCAGTACTTCAAGCAAAAGGAGCCCCAACTAAGTACTGAGTTGCTGTACATGCTCATACTTTTCATGTTCACTTTTCAGTTGCCAAACATTTCTAAAAATCATTTTTTGTATTGTTTTAAGTAATATTCTAATTTTCTGAGATACTGATTTGGGGTTTTTCATTAGTTGTCAGTTATGATCATTACAATTAAAATAAATAAATATTTTAAATATATCACTGTGTGATAAATGAATATGCAAATGTCACTTTTTGAATGAAATTACTGACATAAATCAACTTTTTATGATATTCTAATTATATGACCAGCACCTGTTCTGTAATACTGGAAATAAAAGCTGAGATCACAACAGTGGATCTTCAGCCCTGTTGCCCCCTGCTGTGCAGAGGAGATGAATGCCACAGACACCGAAGAAAAGGAACTCCCCGACCTCCTCAGTCTGAAATGCAGTGTGCAATATTTCTGCAATAGTGTGATAACAGTATGATCTTACCTCAGAATGTGTCAACTATTTTCTTTGCAAGATTTCACAATTCATGCTAAATAGGCGGATACCTCCCTCTGCTGGACATCCACGCCATACTACACCTGATATGTTTGACACAGGAAACCTAACTATCACCTAGACAGCAATTATGTGATTGGATCTAATTAATACTCAAATTGACAGGTCTGGTAAAAAACAGCCCCCAAACTTGCTGATATAGAAGAAGGTAAGAGGGTAGGGGAGGAAGAGTCTGTATGATCCTAACGGAAAGGAATTGCCCATTAAATGAATTATTAATCACACACAAACACACACACACACACACAAATTAAAATTTAAACATGCCAGCTTTGGACAAAGAGGGAGTGTTTTTGTGTCAGAAAGGCGAGCCTGCTGAGAGAGTGTGGGCTTTGTAGATGCTATAGACGCTATATAATGGCAGCATGCACTGGTGCAAAGATGATAAGGAAAGAGTTACATTTCAAATTCAGCTTACTTTGAGATTCTTTAATCAGTGTTTGCCCTTATGTAGAATCCATATGGGTGGCCGTTTCACTTAGATATGTTTTTTATTTTATAATTTTGTCAGCATGGACAAGATTTTTAAATGCTGATTGATCAAAAAGGTTGAGACGCATATTCTGAATAAAGACGGTTACCGGAATATCACACGTCTTTATTGGAAAATGCTATATTTGGAAAAAGGCCTTATTATATAATAATATCCAACCAGAATTTGATTATATATATATATATATATATATATATATATATATATATATACTCATATTGGAATAGTGAAAAACTGGTGTACATGTAAACATACTCAATGAGAGATATGGGAACTACTAGAACTGTTGGGTCCTTGTAAATTCTGGAGTGTGGTCTAGACCTGCTCTATCTCTAAAGTGTCTCGAGATAACGTTTGTTATGAATTGATACTATAAATAAAATTGAATTGACACAGCATCCCAATTTGTTTTGTAATGGGGGTGGTGTCATTTTGTAAGAGGAAAAGGGCCTCCTCTAAACTGTTGCTACAGAATTGGAAGGACACTATAGTCTAAAATATAATTGTATGAATTAGCATTACATTTTCCCAAACAAAGAAACACAGCCCCATACAAAAACACACACATTTGTGGACAAGGGTGGGTGTGTGGGAAAGAGAGTCTCACCTGCTACATTCAGTGAGGGTGACTTTGAGTCGGCCCTCCACCAGCCTGTTGTCCTGGATCGACAGGTCCAAATCACACGCTGGAACCAGCAGAGGCTGCACTTGGAACGGGAAGAAGGGCTTGTATCTGAGAAAGACACAGGAAACACCCAAAGTCCCTTTTAATTCAGGATCTCCACTATGACACTGACATAAACTTCAACTTCTTTAACTTGATTTGTGTCCCCGAAAGGGCTGTGTGTGTGTGTGTGTGTGTGTGTGTGTGTGTGTGTGTGTGTGTGGGGGTGTACTAGAGTAAGCCTAAACAGTAAAAACTGTTGCAGTATGAGAACAAATAAATACTAGTACAAGGTGCATGTGTAGCAGTGTCAAAGTAGCCTACACAGGGTAGGAAAAATGCATGTCAACCATACATAGTTGACACAGTATAATCAACAACATGTGTATCCCTCACATTACATCACCAACCACTTTAGTCAACGTCTCTGACGTCCACAACACATAGTCAACAGACTTTTTTTTAAACCTAGGTCTGAACTGACACCCTGTGTGGAATGTATCAGCACTGATTTGCATTATTTGTAGATAACATAACCACACTTGTTGGGTGTTGTGCTTGGGGGAGAACTGGCTCCCTAAGGGCAGCAGGCCTGAGCTCTAATAAAACACTCATTGTAATGAACATAATCATGTTTGAGCACACACCCGTCCTTTGCTATTTTGGGCTCTTGGTGCTTCTGTTGTCAGCAGAGGCTCCTGCTGGTCTAAATAGTAGACTTTGTTCAAGCAAATCATCTACATTACTGAGAACACTGATGTAACGGTCTGTCCATACACGTCAGGCTTCTACTTTGAGCATGTCCACAGTAGAGCTGTCAATCTTCCTCTACAGTGTTTCCCCTTCCATTGTTTGTGTGTGTGTGTGTGTGTGTCCACTATAACCAATAAAACAAGCAACACCGGGCAGCTATTCAAGCATAAACAAAAATGTACTTTGCCAACAGAAACATGCTGCCAGTGCTTAAAAATATATGCATCTATCCATAGGATTGTGTGCAAAACAAAATTTAGCTTTTCCTAAAAAAGGAAACCTCTCTTTTTTATATTATAAATACTATAAAGCAAAAGTAATGCTTATCAGATTACTCGATTAAATAAATCAGTAGACTACTCGATTACTAAAGTAATCGCTACCTGCAGTGACACTACTGAGCTGACAAATCAACAGATCCATCTCCATGACAACTGACTCCTGATTTCCACCGGATCCGTAACGGCTGTGGACCGGCTCCGCAGCGTGTCGGCTCCGTGCTCCGCCGTCCGTCAACCCCCACCAGGTCAGGATTTGTTGCAGTACGGCTGCGACCATGACTGACTAAAGTCTCGAGGACCCACGAGATCTCGTGAGAGCTCGTAGAATAGAACCACAAAACCACCAACAGCTTGTTTCCATCCGGAGGAGTAGAGGGGGAACAACTCTGTGCTGTTTTCAAGGTGTAGTTCAGGGAGATATGATCTGCCGTGAGCACCATGTATTTTATTTTGAAAATTAACCCAATTTTTTATTTGTTTCCGTGCTCGACTTCCTGTCCCGCACTATCTGCCACGTGCTGAGTTGCTGCAGAGCTCTCCGGCGTCCAGCCAATAGGAGCTCTGTGTATGTGCTCTGGAGGGCTGGGGACCACCGGAGCTGGGACGGAGTCGGGACGCAGCCGTTCAGCAGACTGTGGAAGTACATACATTGACTTTAACGGAAACCTAATGACTCCACCGCCGTTCTCCCCCCGTTGAAATTAGGAGTGAGCCAACTCAGCTGATGTGCAAAGCTCAGAAAGAAGCTTGTAAGTGGACCTGGAGTCGGGACTATTTTGCCTAACTACTATTTCCAAAGGAGAGAATTTGGAGGAAATGGTAACAGATATTAAGCTTGAATGTCAACGGATCCATCGCAATGACAACTCCATCCACAAATAAAGATGCTGTGATATGGTAGAAAGTTCCAGAAAAAGATTGTAAGACGGGGGGGTTTCGTCAAATAAAATATTCTCAAAATGGCCTCCCCATGATCCGCTATGCATTTCACTGTTTATTATACTAAGCATTAAGTGATGCTTAGTATTCCCCCATAGCTGGAGCGGGGACTCTACGTGGATGCTGTGCTGTATGCCTGGATTAGCTCCAGTGGGCCGCGCTCCCAGCCCTCCCCTCCACACATCCACCATCTGTGCCACTCAGCAAATCCCAAGGTCCAGTACTCATTCTCATTACATCACCTCACCACACTCCCGCACGCACTCCCTCACTCAGCATGGTCGTGGGTGATGCACACTCACACACGTTTGGAGTTCTTCTGATTGCAGCAGTACTCCCCAGCCAACTCAAAAGAAATACATAATTGTTTACACTTGCATTTAACAGTTGGACAGGCCACATAGATGATTACATGATGCATATAAAAATATGTCACATGCATTGTAACACAGTAAATCTGAACACGCCATAAATAAATAATTAAAAATAAAAATGCTATGTGAATACATTCAAAGCTTCGACGGGAGAAGGGTGCGGTCGCGTCAATCAGTTTAAAACTATTTACTATATTTACTATAGTAAAACTATTTCCCTTTAGTTAACTTGTGCTGTCTGTCAGGCAGTTGGCCAGCTGCTGTCCACTGGGCTGCTGCTGACAGACAGCAGGGTCCTTACAGAAACACAGGCAGTATGGATTAGATAATCAGATCAAATAAAAATGCTAAGTAAATAATGTAAAAGGCCTGACAATCATACGTTAATAAGGCTAAACTGATACATTTTTCAGGCGATTTCCAAAACTCTCAACGGGTCATCTTACCAAATTTTGTAATTATTCCAGACAAATTAATTTCCCTACATCAGATAGTTGCAGCCCAGGTGCCGGCCCTCACGTGGTCAAACGTTCAGTTTTGGTACTATTAACGTAACAGCTCAGGCAGGCTGCAGGATGAAGGGAGACGCGCTGGGATGTTGGGACATGTGGACATCGATTTCAGCACCCGGGACAGCGCCACACCTAGGCCTACACACAGCACCAAGCTTGATTGGCGTACAGTTCATTCATTTGCCTTTTATTTCTGAATATTTGATGAACTGGTGAAGGAAATGAAGCCCCAATAAAGAAAACTGCTTAAAAAAAAACGATATATTAAAATACCACCGTTCACTGGGTGAGTCCGGTACAGCCTGACTCTGGACAGTAACTGAGATCTGCGCTCAGAGTTAACTTTATTCTCTGCTTGTTCAACAGTTGTGCTATATAACACATTTAGAGAGGATTGGAATTCTTATTGGTTCTCTCAATTCTCATTGTTTTGGCGCCGGTGATTTTAGGCTAAAACTTCTTTGGGAGGTTCCAAACAGTTAAACAGGAAAAACTATTATTTTCATTATCAATTCATATGCTGATTATTTTCTCTATTGATCAATTACTTGTTTATTTGGTCTAAAAATAGTGAAAATACCCCAAAGGCTGTTCTCCGTTTTATATCACCTGACTGAGGAGCAAGATGGCACCGCAGACAAACCCCTAACAGTTTGGAGTGCCTCCGAAATCCCTCCACGTGTGTCTGTGGGTCCTGTGTGTGCACGTGTCTATAACGGGAGATTGGGCACTTTTGACTGTTCTGGAGTTTTGCGGATCAAAAAGATTTATCAATTAACTGATACAATAACCGACATAATGTCAATAGACACAAAAAGGACACAAAACCAGCACCATCTACCAACCAAATGCTGGTAGAATATTCAAGTGGCTGGTGGATTTGCTTCACTCACCAGCCAAAAAACAATGTAATCCATTGAGTGGCGGGTCAGATTTGATCATTCACATGCCATTTGGCTGGTGGATGAAAAACTTCATTTTGAATCCTGGTAGCTAAGCATGGGCTGGTGTAAAAAATGTTAAACCGGTGTTTGAACACCGCACCAGAAGAGCAAATTGTACTACTAGGTGACACACTCTTCTGGCCGCTCCCGAGTGGGACAGGTCAGAGAGCCCATAATGAGAGTGGAGCCACTCCGGACCACATGGTGGCAGTAATGCAAGTCTTGTCAAGTCCAAGGCTTTTTCCCTGCAGTACTTGATTAATCAAAAAGCTAACTTAAGCAACTGAAAAGCTATTTGGCTCAGAAACAGCGATGTTATTGAGAAGTAGTTAAACTAGTAACACTACTGCCCAACACTGATGCAATACAAGTTGGATGAAGTGCCGTGATCCACTGGTAAGAGATAATGAGGGGGAACCACGGAGCCGCTCATTAAATAGCTCACGTTACTGTGTTGAGTCAACAGTTAACTTCATTTAATATTGGATGAGGAGGGTGCAAATGTTCCACTAGAATAAGTTCCTTCCTTCGTCGCTGCGTCATCAGCTTAGCGCCGCCCAAGACGACTGGGATTGGTTTAAAGAAATGCAAACATTTTTACATTTTTTCTGCTATCCCAGAATGCATCTGTGGTGTAGCCAGACGTTACTCCACAGCTCTGTGGAGATAGAGCTGGATATGCGAGACTTTAATTTATAGAAAGAAAGGCAGAAAATCATCATGGAACCAGAGAATGTTTGCTAAAAAATGACTTTGGCTATATGATTAATCAGCTGCTTCATTTCCTGTGAGTTGATTAATCACTTAATTGACCAATCTAATGTAAGCAAATCATAATGTCATGCGAAAGAAAAACTTCTGACTTTTACTCAGCAACTCCTGTCCCTATTAGACATGCTTGAAAAGTCTGTGTTGCTGTCTGTCGCCAGTATGAGCAGGGCCCCTGGGTGCTGCTCAGCTTCATCTGTGGCTACTTCTTTCATTTGGTAACTAACCTCACTGACATAAGGACCTAATAACACAAGTTTCCGTTTGGTTTTCTCTCTCATAAACACTTTCTACTTCCCTTTTTCTTTCTCCTTCTGTTTCTTTCACTTCTTTGAACTAAACTCCCATACCTACAAAGTATCTTAATAGTCTACTAGGTTCTATGACAAATGTGCCCTGATATGTTTCTATTATCTGTTAAAATGTGAGTGTAAAACAAGTCCCTGTTTGTTGTTGAGTGCAGGAAGTGAAGTAAAAAAGATGGCAACATGCGTTTTAAAAAGGAACTTAAAACCAGTCTGTGGAGTTTATTTTCTTGAAAACCTACCTTAATAGCCTGCTATATATGTATCTACCTATATCCATCTAAACTCAAGGTCTGTTTAGTAGCTTCTTTCAACTCCATATCACAGTCTTCAGGTTGAAAGTTCAATATCAACAACAACAAAACTTTCAATAAATGGTCAGTGTCTCCCACACAGACTAATTTGTGGCGATGCACCACAGAATCAACACCGGCCGCCACATATTGCGTTTCGTTATTCATTTATTATCTTTATTGCTATTTAAAACACGCAGCGTATTCGTTCAGCTGCATTTTCTTCCCTGACCATCTCTCTGTTACCACGCGGCTCTCCATTACACACACACACACACACACACACACACACACACACACACACACACACACACACACACACACACACACACACACACACACACACACACACACACACACACACACACACACACACACACACACAGCGTCTGTCTCCATGGAAACGAGAGGAGACGGCTGGCGAAGTGTATAAGTTCATGTATAAGTGAACCCCTTTACACAACCCCACATTAATAAGTGCTGCACATGTATTTTAAATCAGCGTGTTAACGCCGGAGCCCCGACCCGACCCTTCTTCAGAAAGTCAACTAGTCGCAGGTAAAACACTATATGTAGCAGCTGGGAATCAAACCAACTTCTAGAAATAATGGGAAGCCATTTTTGAGGAGTGTTGAGGATGAGGAGCAGCCTGGGGCGGAGGGAGCAGTCTCCAATAGAGATCAACAGTCCCAACAGTTATAATATTCATCTCTCACAATATTTTAAGGCTTCAACCAGTGCTGCTCCAGCAGAAAGACCGGCTCAGAGAGAGGAGGAGAGAGATCTGTTAGGCTTTGAAGACAACCCCCCATCTTCAATCTTAACCTTCATGCCAACATGGACACATACTCCTTAAAGTGCGGAAAAATGGAAATTTGATCTTAAATTTCCATGACAACAGGGCAAACTCATGAGCTGAATAAGATCACTAATACAGCTGAAAGCTCCAGAGGCCTGTACCACGAAGCAAGATCAACATGTCCTGTAATTAATTAATGCTAATGGAATATGACTGGTAATTGTGGCTTTTGTTTAGATATGCCAAATTGTAATTATATAAGTGATTATTGTCAGACTATATATTTATTATTTCAATTGTTAGTTGTTGGCACTTGACCCTGTTCATTGCAACTAAAATGACAAGGTGGGGTTAGAGCTATAAAATATATGTTATGATAATAAAAAGGCGTTGTTTACTTCATAGGCTGTGTACCTGTGTTATTACATTATCTGGGTCACATGACAGATATAACCAAAAGCTGGATTCTGGAATCCATTCAAAACTTTGTCTAAATAAGTAGTCAATAAATAATGTTTTTATATTTGACTGGGGTTAGGGTTTCTGAGACAAGTAATTGTGCAGCAGAATGTGGAATAGTCACAGCTCTGAAGTTCAGTAGTCCATCTGAAATGATTAGATGTTCACATTTAGAGACACCTGGAACCTTCTCTCCAGAAACAGTTCACTGATTGCTTTTACATGCCCCCATAGTGCAGTCTACACTCCTCTATCAGGATGCAGACCACAGACCTGGGCCACAGACCAGTCAGGCTCTGTCTTCCATCATGTTTTACCAGAAGAACTAGCTGGTGTGGGCCTTGATAGTCTTATAGTTTGTTGGGGTGGGGGGAATGAGGGGGGTCTTGAGCCTACCTGATTTTGTAGTTGGGTAAGGTGTGTTTCCTCTTGATGACCCGTTTCAGCTGGTTGACTATGATGGAGGTGAGCTGAGGCAGCGGCCTTCCTTCAAACTGGGACTTCACTTCAAAATCCACTATCGGGTCCTCGAGGAAGGAGAAGGACCAATGGGAGAAGGGCATGCGCGTGAACTGCAGCCTCAGCCTGCCCACCACGCGCCTCATCTTAACGAACAAGTAGGCAGACTTCCCGAACACCAGCTCGACGTCGATGGCCAGGTGGAAGCCGCCATTGTACTCGATGTCCACCTCGAAGTTGAGCTCCTCGGGCATGCCGTCGTCGTTCAGGTGCACCGGCTTCATGAGCCTGGCCGTTTTAAAGACGGGCAGGGAATTACCCAGGGAGATGTCCCTGAGACTGAGCCCCTCCAGGAGCCGACCTGCCGTCTTGGTCTGCAGCAGCTCCTCAAACTCCACCTTGATCTTTTTGGTGAGCCAGTGTCTCACGAGAGGGGTGTCTCTGAGCTCCCTGAACAGAAACAGAAATATCGCGTTTAGGAAATTGCACGTTTCAGGTTTGGCCGCATCGACGGGCTCGCTGTGGGAAGGCGGCGGCGGAGGCGGCGGCGGCGGCGGCGGCTGCTTGGGGCTGCCGCCGGGGACAGCCGCTTCCTGCTGCCGCGTTGACACGGCCTCTTGTTGTTTAGATGCCGGAGACGCTGTGCTGTCCTGCTGCTGGCCTGGCTCGGCATGTTGGGTATTAAAGTAATCCTTCAGCGCGTTATCAGGCACTACTTTCACATACTGCACTGTCCTGCCTATGGGTTCGGGGCTCCTCCGGTATATCAGCAAAAACTGTAATATCAACGTAACGACAGCTCCGGAGAACGCGGAAATCAATATTAAGTAAATCATATCGAGCAGCTGTCGTCTCTACGACAAAGTGTTTTCATAATCAAAGGTTTAGCCGTGCTAACAAAGCAAGTTCCACCTGGTCGCTCTCAAAGCTGCCATATCATCTGCTTCTTTCCTGAGCTTCAGGCTCTTCTCCTGATTGGACGAACGGATTACGCCGCTGTGCGTAATGACGGAGACAGAATGTGTTTCTTGTGATGCGTTCAGGGTATGTCGGACTCACCATAGTGGACTAGGAAAACCTGTTTGAGTTGACAAATGACTTTCGGTATTTATCCAACTTGTCGTGGCTAAAAGTGTGTGAACACAAGCGATGATACAGACGCAAACTCGGTCCGATTTTGTCTAAGATAATAACAAAAACATTAATTCATCTTGGTTCAAAGACATTTTTGATAAAGAGAACTTAGCAGACATATAGATGAATGGCAGCATATTGACAGGGTATGTCAAATGAGCTGTTTTCTTCTTTTAAAAATCTATGTTCATGTTTTAATGACATTTCTTTTGTTAATATTGCATATAAAGTTATTTCATTTCAACAAACGTTTTCTCCCTATCTAAACACATATCATTGTTACATCAGCAAACGTCCTTTATTGTGAAATACCACAATAATGTTATTATAACAACATACAAGCATACCTCATTGAAACAATAAACAGAAGTTGTTATAACAAGAAACATGTTTATATTAGAAAACAGAACGCGTCAATGTTCAACACGAGGCATTGTAGTCTGGACTGGCTTTGGACAGTAGAAAATATCTTTATCCCCATAAAACAATACACACATTACACAAGGCAATACAAAAGCTATGGGTTGAATTTTGCAATAAATGCAATAATCTAAATAAATACAAATAATTTCTATTTGGACGTTGTGTAAAACAACAAAAGCCTCATATAGCAACCTTTCCTTAATGGCGTGTTCCCTGTAGGGGAACTAATTGATTTGTGTAGGTGCCAGCATCCCTTTACCACATGGACCTAATAAAGATGGGCCCTGATGTAATATTCATATATCCAAATATTCATTTATAATATGTATATACTATATCCATATAGAACACCTGTGATCCATCATCTGTCAGGAGACACAGATAGCTGAACTTCAGTCATTTTAAAAGAAGATTGCAGTTTTTGAAACAGGAATTTTACAGTAAATATTTTACCAATAAGTAAGCCTAACAACAGTATGACCTCATTTCCATTGGAGAACCTTTAAGCATGGAAGTAGCAAGTCCAGCCCTTCCTGAGAAGAATATGTGTCTGTCCAGCTGCTATATGCTTCACGTTGATCCCCTGCTGGTCTCTAACTGTATATATATATATATATATATATATATATATATATATATATATATATATATATATATATATATATATAACACTTACAGTATAGTGGGTCATTTATTTGATCTGATTCAGATATTTTTATTTCAATTTGACCTCTGATAGGCCACCAAAATTAAATAAATAAAAAACTTTCAGAGTGTGTGTAATGTGTGGGAAGTACATGTCTCTGACGTCTTGGTACAGTTGGCATTACAGCAGGTAGTTGTAATGTGGAGTGGCTGGAGCAGGTCTGCCTGTGGCAGCCGGTCTCCATGGCAACGCTGTGCTAACTGAGTCGGTACACAGTCAAGGATTTCGATAGTTTTGGATCAGTCCCAGTGCTCAAGTATTGTGCCACTGTGGATTCTCCAAATGGCGTTGTCATTAGCTCTGGTTGGTTGTGTACAGTAATGCATGTAGTACTACATGTCTGTGTACATCATGTAGTACTACTGTGTGGATTTCAAACTGTAAGTACAGTAAATCATTTAGAATTCAGGAAGTCACAGAAACACTCACATCCTGTTAGGTCCGATTCTGATTTAATAAAATGTTATCAGAGCCAAATATCAGTTATTTTAATTATGACAGAGTAGCTGTCATAATTCTCTGCATGTGATCTGTTGTTGATTTTAATAAACAGACTGTATATGATCTGTAATCTGATCAGATTTAGTCTCTCTGACTTCTAAACGTCACTAACATGTGGTCTGTACAGAATAAGCAAATGGCATTTAAAATCAATTCAAAATGAATAAAAAGTTTATATAAAACGTCATCGCGTTGAGTCCATTCTGAGCCAATCAGCTGTTAGATCAGCCGAGCTCGTGCGTTCGTGGGCTGAAACCATAGACTGTATATTAACGGTCTGTGGCTGAAACACATGCGTGTTGGGAGAGTTCCTGCTACCCGCTGAATGGGTGTCAGGTGCAAGTAGGTGAAAATTGGGGGTAATTTTGGCATTTTTGCATTTACTTAAATAAAATTGGCCAGTTATTACCAATACGTTGACAATTAATTCATTGTTCAAATGTTTTAAATTAAAAATATATTTTTACATTCAATATTGATAGTATGATGGTTTTAGACAATACTTAATGACTTCCTAAATAGAGATATTGAAATTCCGAGGGCACCGTGAAAGCAGCACGGCTCCTGCTACCTTTTCCTCAGCAAGGTGTTGCGTTAGAGCGAGCTGAGCTGCCGCCGCCGGGCCGCCGTCGGCACTTCCTCTTCCCTCCCACTGAAGGAATATTCTGCTCTGGTTCTGGTCTCCGAACACTTTCTATCCCACCCTGATACGATTCCCTGCATGATTCCAAAATGAGCACTTTGAGGGCGTATAAGGAACCATTCGGTAAGTAAAATAGGAATTAGTCTCAACTCTGTGTCCATAACAGCTAGTGTACCCATATTTATTTATATTGTAACAGTAATTATATCTCAAATGGGCTATTGTATTTCCATCTAGAACACTTTAGTTTGGGGGAAACAGCCGCGAGCTCAATTACAATATACAAATGCTACTATATATATATATATATATAAACAAAATGCCTTCCTCTAATCTAACAGTGGAAAAGCCTCCAGACACATAGTAACCTACTACTACTACTACTACTACTACTACTACTACTACTACTCTGTTCAGATATGTCTATACCAGGGGTCTTCAACGGGTTTTGGGCCAAGGATCAGCAGTGGAAAGAGTACTCAGATCCTTAACTTAAGTAAAAGTACCAATACCACACTGTAAAATACTCTGTTCAAACTTATAGTCTTGTGTTGAAAATGTAACTTCAGTAATAATATGTGAGTATCATCAGGAAAATGTAGTTAAAGTATTAAAAGTATTTTTAGAAAGTGTGAAGGATCCAACCAGCTGTGTGTTTAATGACATCATCATCTCAGCTGGACCTGGAGCCGTTATATTGTTGCTAGGTTACTTTATAATAAAACTTCAGATTATATAAACTACATGTGGTTAGTGAGCAGGAATCTTAAAGTGGAAAGAAACTAGTAACTAAAGTAACTAGTAACTAAAGCTGTCAGATGAATGTAGAGGAGTAACTAAAGTAACTAGTAACTATAGTAACTAGTAACTAAAGCTGTCAGATGAATGTAGAGGAGTAACTACAGTAACTAGTAACTAAAGTAACTAGTAACTAAAGCTGTCAGATGAATGTAGCAGAGTAACTAAAGTAACTTGTAACTAAAGTAACTAGTAACTAAAGTAACTAGTAACTAAAGCTGTCAGATGAATGAGTACAAAGTAGAATATTTCTCTCTGAAATGTAGCGGAGTAGAAATAGAAAGTGGTATGAAAAGAAAAACTCCAGTAAAGTACAAGTACCTCAACATTTGGACTGAAGTACAGTACTGGAGTACATGTACTTAGTCTACACCACTGGCAATGACTTCTTACTTAAAAGGGGGGGGGGGGTATGTCTTCCCCAATATTTAGAAAAGGACTATTTATCCCTGGTACAGATCCTCGCAAATACCATACTATAATCATTTGATTTTAATTTTAATATGTTTCAATGAAAAGGAGAATTATGATACAAAAATTATATCGCCCTCCAATATCGTAAGTCATATGGCAATTGCAATATCAGTCAAAATAATCGCAATGAGATATTTTCCTCATATCTAAAATCCACAGTTTTCTTTGTGATCATAGAATGTAAAATCCTCGTTGGGTCAAGAACACCCCCACATTACTGCAGTCTGGTCCATGGTAGCTCCAACCCAACGTTGTTCTTATTGATGGCTTAATACTGCGTTAAACCCCTCCCCCTCCCATGGTGTCCTGTTGTTTTGATGATGATGATGATGATGATGCATTAGTGTCTGTAGGCCTCGTACAGCTGAAGACCGTCTCTCGTACAGTTTGATTCTGTTCCATATTCCCCATCAACATCAAAGCCGATTGGCTGCTGTCTCACCTCAGAAGCCAACATGATGTCATGGCGTCCTCTCACACCTGACCGCATCACTTCCTTGGTGTTTTCCCGCCTGTAGTTCCCTGAATCACTTTCACACACTATGTTTGGATAATGACCATGTGTTAGTCACTCTGCGGGTTAATGGCTGTTTGGTGTAAGGTCTGAGGAAACACTCCACCATTACTAATCTGCCGTTTATTGCACATGTGGAGTCTTAGTTCAGTGAGAAGAGGCTGCTGCAAAGGTTAAAATGGAAAATCCAGATAGTCTGGTTGTAACTTTATTGAATTTCTTTTCTTAATATGGACGCCGTATGAAAAGGTTAATGCATCAGCAAACATATTCTCAAGTAACAAAGACTGGGAACGGTATAGTCATTGGAATAGTAGGCCAAGTTAACCCCATGTCTGATTACTGTATACTTCACTATACTATACTTGTGATCCATTGTCAGGTATTTCTAGCGCTAGACTTGTTGTCGCCCCCTCACATCCCAGCTGAGCAATGTCGGACCTACATGAGCCACACAACCAAATTCACGTCAGATAACAACCATTAACGCATTGAAACGGATGGCAAAGGTGGGTTTGCAGCTGTGACAGTAGAAGTAGCTAACCAATCAGACATCACTTCTCTTCACAGGGGCTGGAAATGGTTGAATCTGACTAAAATAGCTCAATGCCTGCACTAATTTAGATATGTTTGCATAAAAGTCAAACTATTCACTGAATCTTGACTTCTTTGACTGCAGCATGGGTTGCCAGATATGATTGGTAACACAGGTTTGGATTTTAGTCACGTAACAGGCATTAGCTAGCTGTTTCCTCCTGCTTCCAGTCTTTATGCTAAGCTAAGCTAAGTTAAGCTAACCACATTCTGACTCCAGCTCTGTAGTTCACACACAGACATAAGGTTGGTATCAAACCATATCCAACTCACAGTATTAAAGGGAATAGGGTATTTCCCAAAAATGCTGATGCATTTGCTTCAGCCAATTTACCCACTGCACAGATACAACGCAGTACATTAAGATATTTAAAAAGTACAGTAAGTTTTACTTCAGATCGGGGAGAAATATCCAGTTTAGATTGGGTGATATGGCATTAAAGAGGTAAAATAAGCAGACCCACCTACTCAACTATGTATGTACACATGTAGCAGAGAGTTTGTACAAGGTGTGTGTCTGTGTGTCTGTGTGTGTGTAGCTGCTTTCAGTCTAGATCCGAGAGTGGCCTGGGTCAGGTATTGGCATGCTATTCACCTCCATTCATGTGTGGAAACAAAGTCAGGATAAAGCAAAGCACCCACTCCACATGCTGCTTACAAACTGTTCTTTACAGAAGACATGGGTGGTCAGAACAGAGGAAAGCTGGGTTCACCTGTGTGGAATTATGGCCCTTAGCAATGTATTCTGATGTGGTTTATATTTCTACTCTTGAACTTTATCCAGAACGTGCAGTCACATGCCCCTGCATTCCCAGAGAGGGAGAAACAATGCTCCACTGATCTGGGGTTGGACTTACACTTGATAATTGGGTGACTGTCTGTAAGTCCTAATACTGCATGCACTATAATTAAAGGGGATTGCCACCCAGGGCTGCAATGTTAAGTTATATACTGGTAGTTTTGCACTTTTGAGCACATTACCTAGAAATCACCTATAATGTATATTACTGCATAATGTTTCTTAGAATATGGTGACTCTGGTGGATCTATTACTTCATTGCAGCGAGCAGTTTCTTATTTTTACATTACTATCATTATGTGGTAACCCTATTGCAAGCTTGGACAGGTTTGAAAACTGTAGTTTTTTAATGCTTTCTAGTACTGTCTGCTGCGTTTCTACTGCAAGTAATTCACACAGCTGCAGTTCATGCTTGAGGTGGAATGTGCTGAGATATTAGAACTGTAGGGGCACTTTTTAGAGCTCTAACGATTCGGTCCTATTGATTCTATGTTGATGATTCATTCATTTCAAGCTGACCTGCCAAAAAGTCCATGGTTTTAGCTTCTTAAATGTGAGCATTTGCTGTTCTTCTTTGACTTATGTTATAAGATGAATATATTTATGGTTTGTTCTCTTGTTAAAACAAAACAAGACATTTGATGACATCACAATATATATTTATTAGTAAACAGTCCATCACATGAGGAGGACTGTAGAGCGTGCTGCAATCGGCCGCTAGCATTGAGTTTCTAAACCTACGATAACTGCATATGAGACATGTTGTATGCCTTGGACTTGAACTTGCGGCCAACTTCACAAAACATTGTAGTTGTGTCATCGACCTCCTCTGCTGACACCCAAAAAAAACCTTCCAGCACACAGGAAACACACTCGTTGGCTTCAGCTTGTTTGCAGCCATCATCTTCTATTTCTAACAAGACAGAGACAACCCAATTCTTAATTGGCCAACAGCACATTCAAATCAAGTCATTCAACAAGCATGGGCCACGGGAGGGGGCAAGAGAAAGATGGTGTTGTTCATGAAATGATGGGAATCGGGAAAAAACTGAAACTTTTTTTTAACCCAAAGGGACAAGTGGATGGTTATATTTACTTGGCAGACTTTATTACTTGCCCCAGGCCATCAGGCAACCCTTATTGTGGAACCCTGGGTGTTTTCACATGGCAGGGGAGTGCTGTGACTGGGAGTCGAAATCCCTGACTGAGGATGGGGTGTCCGAGCAGGCGAGAGATTTGCGATGGGAATTTCCTGTTGGCTCAGGACAAGGAAGACTTCCAGAGTGTCTGGGTTACGGTGGGTTCAGGGTCTTCAGACGGGAGGAGGAGGTCTTTCCTGGAGATGACGGGCAGCAGCATCAGCTGGGTGGAATGGAGTGTGGTCAGACACGGTCACTGGTCAGGCTGGTCCGGGTATCCCTTGCGTTGCGACCAATCGTTGTGGGGTTAGCTCTAGCCAGGTTAGCCATTGTTAGCACTACCAGTTGATAACAACTCATTCTACTGTTTTTTTGTGTGCAAACAAACAGCGTAGCAACAAGTCCACAGATAGAGGTTGGACAGGACTGTGTGTACAACTGACTTGACACAAATAAGACAGAAGTGCTTATAACTGTTTGTTACTACAGCTTTCACTACTGTTGATGCACGGAGCAGCCATGTTGGATTTTGAGCTTGGGGTACTCCGTGGTTGTGTGAGATCCTAGCTTGGAAATCCTACGTCAGGGGGGCCTGTTTCCAACTTTGACCTCGGAAAATCAGACCTTGACACACAGGAGGGGGTTTTCCAATCAGTGCGAATGTGGTGATAAACAATATGGAAGACTGTACTGAGCTCCAGTGGTACAAGAACAGAAAAGGAATGATTATGAGCTTTACAACTGTTTCAGACCATGCCTGCTTTGGGAAGGGGGTGGCAATGATGTCAAGTTGTTGTTAATTGGCTGATATACAAAGCTAATTAAATGGAGAGTTCTTTAAAGTTTACTGAAACACTATTGCAGCATGAATTTTCTATAAATCTATTTGCAAAATATAATAGTTTAGTTTGAATGAATTTAATAGCAGGATGAAACAAAACTTTTTAAAATTGAGACTGAAAACAACATTGGAGCAAAGTGCAACATGTCAACATTTCCTAGTGTGGGTTGGTCTACAGAACTGTCATGGTGGGGATTTACCTTTCATTTTCCCTTGAAGGGATTAGACCGGCTGTGTGTGTGTGTGTGTGTGTGTGTGTGTGTGTGTGTGTGTGCGTGCGTGTGCGTGTGTGTGTTTAAAAGCATTGTGCCTCTATAGGAAGTTCAGTGGCTGTAATGACGAGTATTCATAAATGTGGGAGGCTTTTCAGAGTTACTGATGACTGAAGATTATAAAGATCATCTTCCCCTTTGTTATTTTAACCTTTAAACAGTCCGCTCCCAGCCAACCACATTTGCTAAATGATCTAAACACAGCAATTAAGAAAACTTGCAGAATTGTCTTTGAAACATGTTTCCTTTTTGTGTACAATAATACTATTGATACTATGTATATTATTACCTGTTTGGTAAGGTAGGGCTGCATTCCTCACTGAAACAAAGATCTTGGTTTGATCTTTGAAGATTAGAGACATTCTGCAGGATAGCATTAAGTTACATTAGATGAACTTGAGCATCTAACTATAAGTCAATGAACGTGTGTGTGTGTGTGTGTGTATGTGTGTGTGTGTGTGTGTCTCTAGACAGTGCCACATGTCTGCAGGACTACCGTGTTGTAACACAAAGCGATCATGGGCCAAACACTGGTTGCTGCCTACGCTACTAAATGATTAAATGTATTTAATGTATTACTCAAACCATACAATACAACTGTACTGTCAGTTTACAATTCAATTCTGAATTGGCAGTACACTGATTTTGGTTTAGCAACAGGACAGACTGATCTGGTCTAAAAGAGTTCTTGAGCCTGTTGTATCTAAATGAAGGGACTCTAAATCGCCTCTTAGAAGGCAGAGCTTGGTATAACTGAAAACATGCATGGAGTCAGAAAAGATGCTGTTAGCGAGCCTGAGCATGCTCTTCTTGTGGATTGCTTGAAAGGAGTGTGCAACAGGTTGAAAAATGATCTTAGCACATACTTTGAGTTGATATATAATTTAGTTTAAAGTTTAGCAGTACAGCTGCAGTACAGCATGACACCCTGAACCACCGAGTTATAAAACAGAAATAATCTGGCAGCTGGAAGCTAAGCCTACGGAGAAAATAAAGGCACTGCTGTATCTTTTTACAAATGTTAGATGAACACCTAAGGCTCTCGGTTGTGCGTGCGTAGCGACTTCCCCAGCAGGCTGAGCCCGGGCCACATTGCTACCTGGATGCTGAGCCACACTACATTGAACCACGCTTTAGATACAAAAAAATACAGTGAACCAAGCAATCAGCCATTATTTCTTTCCACTTTTATTATTTCAGACTGGCGGGTACTTCTGCATCACAGTTCTGACTCTATTCTTCATCAGACATGTCCTCATATTTATCTTACATCACACGTTTCTCCCCCTCAGTCCACCTTGGTTTTTCTTTTCTCCCACCAGACTTATATTTCAAGTTGGCCACCAGCATTGGGCTACCCAGCCTGTTGGGGGGGGGGGGATCCTGAAGAGGAAATTATTCTAAAACAAATTAAAATTGTCAATAAAACCTATATTGTGAGCTCTGCTGAGGATTCTGCTTAAACGCCCTGCTCCACAGGCCAGTGTAGGATTAGGACCAGACATGAAAACTGACTTTCCCCAGCTAGACTTAAAAAGTTAAAAGATATTTGTTGCTTGGGACTACTTTCAGCTGTGGGCAGTCAGAGTACACTGATCAGTGTTATGACAAGTACTACTACTACCATTTTTAGTCACTGTTCCATTTTCTTTATTGTGACTGTTATCACCACTGTTCATCACACCCCCAACTGGCACCATCAGACTCCGCCTACCAAGAGCCTGGGTCTGTCCCAGGTCTCTACTTAAAAGGAGTTTTTCCTCGCCACTGTCACACTAAATGCTTGCCCTTGGGGGAATTAATTGCTTGGACTTTTTAAATTATAGAGTGTGGTCTAGACCTGCTTTATCTGTAAAGTGTCTCGAGATAAGCCGAGTAAAAATGTGGTTGATTCTGAGACGAGACCGATTGAGATCTTGGTCTTCGAGACCAAGACGGATCTCGAGTACTACAACTGATACACACGCTAGACTTAGTCTATATAGTTAGTAGATGCACTCACTGTTGGGTTGGGTTTGAAATGGAATATCCTCAGAATTGTCCTTAAAAGGTTCTCTGTAGGGCTGGGTACCAAAGTCAATACTTTTCAGGCACCGACCAAATGGCCTCTAAAGCATCGACAATCAAAAAATTCCTCCTCATTCAATACTAAATTTCAATATCTAAGGAGTAAATTTCATCAGCGTCAGTGAGCAGCCAATCAGCACGCAGCATGCTTCAGCCAAGATCTAATAATGTCTGTGATTGGCTTTCTAAGGTTACGCGTCATAGAGACACAGGAAAAACTCTACGTTACACAGAGACGGCTCACGTAGTTGCAGCTGGAAAATAAAGGAAAAGATTTGTGTCAAAATATGTACTGTTGTTATTTCTTTGTTTTATACAATTAGTATAGAAATAGTATTGTTTATTTGAATTCACAATATTGGTATTGGTACTGGTATAGAATAGTTTTGAACAGTACCTAGCCATAGTACTCTGTGGAGTTTGTGACTAGAGCTGCAAAGATGAATAAATTAGTTATCAACTATTAAAGTCATCACCATCTATCTTCATAATCGATTCATCTGTTTGAGTCCTTTTTAATGTAAAAACAGGTAAATGTGTGTGATGTCAGCTTGTTAAATGTGAATATGTTCTAGTTTCTTCTCTCTATCTTTGAGTTTGGGACAAAAGTCCAATATTCCCTGTGTACCAGATAAAACATGTCATGAGCATAATAACATGATACACCATCAAAGCCACTCTGTATTCTTATGGAAGGATGGGAACATAGATATGAACTTAAAGAAAGAACTGAAAAAGAACGTTTCTGTAAACAATCTGGAACATTCTTCCACCATTTATCTTGTAAAAAAGCAGTAAATATAATAATCAAAATAGAAATAAAGAAATGGGGAAACAAAAATAAATATTACACAATTAGCTAATCACATTCTTCAAATTGCAGTTTCGATTTTATAACAATAAATCTTTCAGCCCTACCTGTCACTAACAAATAAAGTGAAAGGCACAAAAAAATCATCTTTAACAATCTCGTGGTGGGCTGCTTTTCCAGTCTCTGGGACCTCTCTCTCTCTCTCGCTCTCTCTCTTTCTCTCTCTCTGAACACATTAAAGCTGAATGAAGGAAACAGCCTGCTTACACCTGATCACTTAATCCGTATTCTAGTTTCCCGTGCCAAATAAAGTTCCATCGTCATAGAGTGGAACCCAAGAAAGGCCAGGTGAGTTCTTTATTTGGAGCCCTTTAGACACAATGGCTGTACAGTGACGTAGACTGATGCAGACCCACATGGCCCCAGTCAGGTATTTTCTAGAGCTGAAAAGCTGCCTTTGTGCTGCTCGCCCAACTCATCCGTGAATCCTTGCTCGTTCAAAATATTGCTTTTCAGTGCTGAGGGCATTTGATTTAAGAGCGTTGGTGCTGAACAGGGATTTCATTGTTTTTGAGAAGCTGTCATGCACTAAACACTGGAGGGGAAACACACCTAAACTTCACACTTATTTTTATTTGGCAGACTAATGTAGCTTAGATGACAATCATGACATAAAGCAAAATTATGAAAGTCTCCCTGCCTTCCATATGACCCTTTGTCTCCTTTAAATGATCATGATGTGTCACCACTAGCCACTTTCACTGCCTACATTAACATCTCCAAACTACGTCATACTCTCATACCAACATAAAGCCTGGCTGGAGGATGTGGCTTTTCTCAGCATCTCTGCAGCTGATAGTTTGGGGACATGTAGGAGGTGGCTGGAATGAGCAGAGGTGACAGCATAAAGTGGCAACATTAAGGCATTTTTTCCTTTTTTGTAACAGACCGAAGCAGCTCTGAACCTGTGGAGGACACAGACACCACCAGCTTTGTGGCAGAATTTGTAAGCATCTTTTCTTTACTCTTCCCTCCGCTCATGTGTTTGTTTAACTGTCTCATTGTCTTGACTTGTCTGCTATCCAGTTTGCTTTCTGCTGATTTCTCATTGATCTTCCTCAGAAAGCAGAGTCTTAAAGTAATCTGCTAAGAAATGTACCATAACTGAACACACTGTGCTGTGATTGCTAGTGCCCAAGGGCTCATTGAAGAACAGGTTTTGGCAGGCTCTTCCCTAGCTTTGCACACAGGAGAGTAATTTCCCTCGACAGTTAGCTACACACTACATCTTGACTGTTGCCTCAGTCTTATGAACAGACTGAATACAAAGCTCTTAAAAAAAGAGTTAACATTTTTCTCTCTACTAGGGCTGGGTATGGTTCAAAAAATGTTGATATCGGTACTGATACGACCACCGTGACATTGATACCGGTTTCTGCACAATACTTTTTTTGATACCAATTTTATAAAATGCATTTTAACAAAAAGAAATTCCAACACTATGGCACAAATCTTTTTATGTATTTTCCAGCTCCGACTACGTGAGCTGTCTCTGTGTAACGTAGATTTTTACCTGTGTCTCCACGGCGAATAACGTTAGACAGCCAAACACAGACAGTATTAGATTTGGGAGACGCATGCTGCGTGCTGGTTGGCTCACTGATTCTGATGAGTTTTACTCCTTAGGTATTGAAATTTGGTATTGAATGAGGAGGGACTAAGGAGGCAATTCCATCTGTGCCTAAAAACTATTGAATATGTTCTCTTCTCTCTAATATTCTCTTATTGCCCTTGTCTCTCCCACAGTCGTTGGAGGCCAATTATCCAGTGCAGGTGACAGATCCTAACGGTAAATAAGGGAGTACAGCCACAATGATTCATCTCACAAAGCATTTACGTACTATTTCTATCAGCGTTCATATATGTACTGTAAATTCTCAAATACAAGGCAGAGTGGCTGGCACATACAAATGAAGGAGCCATAACTGCTCAATTCAGCGTGATGTATTGCCGCAGCACTGAAGCCAGATTTATGGAATCATAGGTACGTACGTGTAGATACAGACCCTACGCTGTAGCCTGACGTGTCTCTCCAGAAATCTAACTACATGTTGCGGCAACGCAGACCACAACATCTGTGATTGGTCCGCTCGGCCATGGCTTGGTAGCATTGCATTTCCTCCTCCTCATCTCCTGGTTCTCCTTCTCTAACCATACCATGAAATCCAGGAGAGGGTTAACTTCTCCTGAACAGGGGAGACACTTTGTTTGTCCATCTCCACCGCTGGAATCAATACTCGCTAATCACATCAGTCTCTCATTCGCTTTACCACACACACACACACACAAGGCCGTACGTAGGTTACGGTATAGGCTCTGCGTAGCTCCTACGTACTACTGTAAATCTGCCTTAACCATCAGCACCAACTGGCTCTTATCCATCCCCAAATCCATCTGCAAAACAAAAGGTGATGGCACGCTGCAGTGGCCATTCCTGGTAGCACGGATCAGACTTGTCACTGTGTTTTGCGGCGATGTGAGAGTCCTGTACAGGAAACAGGAAACATCACTGTCTCTTGGCTAAGTGCGAATGACTGGGGAAAAAAGCGAAAGACAGAGTACCATTAAAAGGCATTTCACTGCATAACATAGAAATATGTTGAAAGTTGAGTAGTGTTTTAGCAGCCGAGTTACATACATGACAAAAACTTAAATACAATTAAAAATCCAAATTAGGTGAAATAATTATAATAGAAATACAAAAACATAAACTGAGCAAAGAGACTATGAGTAGGTGAGACATGGAGGAAGTGCTAAATCAACAGTAAAGAGTCTTCTTTCAAATAGTATGTCAAATATATAAATCAAATACCGTAAATAAAGGCCTGTCTCTAAGCTGAACCTGAACCAAATGACCAAAGGCCTCTCTCTGCTGTGAAGGTAAACTTAGCCCAGGCCATTATTTGAGAACGTGCAGTACATTTTAAACGTTCGTCTGTCGTTGTGAACTGTGTGTGTCAGCGCTAGGTACGGCTGCAGTGGTCTGATATCACAATGTGTCTCCAGCAGATACCGTGACCCTCCACCTGAGCTCCATGCCCTCTGGATACCTGAGGTCTTCTGCAGACAGAATCCGACAGGTCAGTATCAGCACCTTTAATGCAACCTGTGTCTGAAACATGAATCCCTTATTGCAGAGCTGGGCCATATGGAGAAAATATCAGATATTCACCATATTGTTTACCACATTCATCCATATCCATATAGGGTTGACTATTGGTGCTTTCACAAAATATTAACAATGAGAGTTTTGACAAATAATCACCAGTAATGTGGATATATTGACTAAGTGGGTAAAGGCTAATAGAACAGCTGGAACAGTCTAACATCACTGTACTGAAACAGGCTTTAAAACCAGGAAAAGACACCGCTATCACGACCGGGGCAGTAATACGTAGGCTTAAACTGATTGGTCAACAAGATACATGTGACATAATAAACAGCCGATGAGATGAGAAAAATTCCCAATAGCAGCAGAAGGAAATCAAATTCGTCCCCTTCTTTACAAAAACATGTCAAACATGAGCAATACTGGACTCATCCATGCACCAGATCAGGGGTCTTCAATGTACTAAAGCCAAGGACCCTTTACCTGAGAGAGACGGAGCAGGGGCCCCCTACTACAGCATTGTATAAAATTAAGTTGCATATTAAACCGGGCCTACAATAACGTGTGGGTGGCCTAAAGCCTTTACACATACCTTTTTAGCACAAAGAATACTAAGCTATTAATATTTGTTGGCATGTTTTTATGAATTATGTAATAATGTTAACCATATAGTACATGTGACAGGGTGAATCCTCAGGAAGAACTGGATCCGTGGGTGGCCCTAGTGACTACCTTATACACAAATTGGCTGATTTATAGTTGCTAATATGTTGGAGTTGTGTTAAGAGATTTTCATTTATGAAAAACTTTATTAACAATAATTTGGTGGCCCCCCCTGCAGTAACTCTGAGGACCTCCAAGCGGCCCTGGACCCCCTGTTGAAGATCTCTGCACTAGATAATATGTTAGGGATTCTCCGAATATGTGACCGCCATCAACCAATCAGCAGTTACCATCATTGCTATGTGCATCTTGATGCAGATTTCTTTTTTTATGATTAATATTTTAATTTTTACAAGATTAAATAATATACAGTACATATATACATTATGTTTAATACAATAAAATGGTATATATGCTGACACCATAAGTACATTACATACGTCTTTCCTCAGTACATAACCTCCGAGGAGCTCTCCAGAAATCTTTCCCCATTTATTTGTGTAAAAACTCAATCTAGCAAACCATATGCATGACATTTTTTCAAATGCTGCCACTCTAGCTATCTGACAAGCCCATTTTTGGATTTGTTCCTCCATCCTCTTAAAACAATCTGTCTGGCTATCATTAAACTAGTCTGGACCCCGCTTCTGATGTGTCTGTCCATCCCGTCTAGGACGGACCCATCTCTCAGAACAAATCATCTTGGGCTGAATGGAACCTGGGGCCCTGCAGTCAGATATAGGTTACCATGAATCCTGGACCTTATCACAGGACCATAGGACATGAAGTACTTGGCTGTCCTCTGTCCATCTCCAATAATTTCATGTGTCTTTCAATCCAAGTTGATCCAGCAGATCTGATCTAGATGCGTATAAACCTTTTAGTGTTATTAAAACTACCAAATGTGAGAAGCCTATTCTACCTTGGCAGATGCACACACTCTGGGTGCTTTCTAATTTAGGCTGTGAACACACACACACACACACACACACACACACACACAGAGGATGTGGTTTAGTCCCACTGAGCTGGAAGTGCAGCTGTGAGTGTTGCTAATAACAGAGCAAGACAACACAGAAGTCATTTTCTTTCATGCAGCTTTCTAAAAAGACAGCGTTGTTAAAAATGAACATGCAGGAAAGGTGAGCCGGGAGAAGTGAGTAGAGAACTTCCAGTGCGTCCAATCATCACTGTATGCATCCCCCCAGGCGTAGCGTCTTGATTCTCTGTCTGGTCTTGATGTACTGCAGTGTGCCGCTTTTGTTGATACATGTTTAAATTGCAGAAGCCAGTGAAAACGCATCAGGTCCACTGTTTGAGGCACATAACATGCACAAGAGGAGACATGCACCTGCCAGATCTAAACTTTTGAAGAAGAAAAAACAAGAGAAAGGCCCAGCTCTGTTTGAAAACCAATATTATGTGAAAATGCATAATTGGTTGTTCCACCAGCACCATTTGCCTTTATATGTTATGTGTGTATGTTGGATTAGTTCTTAGTACAGAACAGTGAGGGAGGAGTACCAAAATAGAAGCTTAATGGAGTAAAAGGCAAGGAGAAATATCACTTTTGAGTTTTTCATTACACCCAAAAATGCCCAAAATGCGGCACCCTTGGTCCATCCTCAAGGGTACACTTTGGGAACCACTGTATGACCAATGTTGTAAACCACTGAGGATGGCTCCAGGGATGGCATAGTCTTTTCTCAGGCATGTTTGCAATTGAGTTTGTGCAGATGAAAAATACAGTACAATGGAAATGAAGTGGTAATAATGTGTGTTTCTCTGTGTCATAGCCAGTTCAAGATGATGAAGAATGCACCTGCCCAACATCTACATTAACAGGTATATCATTTGTTATAATGATAGGAAAATCAGGACTAAATCATTCTGCATGAAAATTGCATGCATTTATGGTGGATTGTTAAAAGGGGAACTTTGTTGTTTTTAAACTGGCCCATATTTTGTTATGTTTTATGCCTAATTGACTAATGAGGACAACAATTTCTGGATCAAAAATTGGTCCGGTATTGAGCAAGAGCGCTGCAGCAGACAGCCGTGAAACTGTGGGGAAATTACACACCATCAGTGTGCGTATATTAAAAGACCTGTTCATGCCGCTGACAGGCTCAGAATGGTATTATTATTATTATAAGTGTCTGACTGCATCATAAAAAGGATCCTACAAAAATACGTTTTTACCTTTCCCTTGTTTTGGTATGTAGCTAACCAAGTATCGCTCATGGAGAAGTCTCCTTCTGAAATCTCACGAGAGGTGACGTGACCCATCCACAGTGTTGAAATGAATTAAATATTCAGCCATGACAGTGAAAAACATTCAGATAACTCTAAGCTACTCGTTCTATAGCTTCGTGTTATCTGTGAGCATTCTCGCTCAATACTGGACCGATATGAAAACATTTCTCTGTTAGTCACTTAGACACTCAAACATGGGAAAATAGGGTTAAGGTGTAAAAAATACCAGAGTTTCTCTGTAACCTGAAGTAGTCACAGCCTCATCAGCTTTAATGAGGCAAGGACATTTTTTGAAATCTTAACGAATGTGTAAGCTGTGTAATGACAGCAAAGTTGGCGTTTTTAGGCAATTGCACAGATGCAAAACCACACATTTACCAAATTGGACAGGATGCAATTTCACATTTCTGATACAGTTAAATTGTTGTTTTACTGCTCCATTCTCCACCGTTTGTATGTGCAATCAGGTGTTGAAAGGTTTTATTTCAAAAGGCAGACTTTGAAAGCCACAGTTTCTTCCATCTTCTTTAAAACCTCTGCCAACTACAAGCAAATGACAACAACAGTTCTTAGCAACTAGCCAATCAAAGAAAAGAAAAAGACGTGCCGTCCGTTTTCATTGCCGGAGGCTTTAGGCATGTGCATTGTTCTTTTCCCACACTCGGGGCACTTAGCATTGCGAGCGTGGGCCTATCCCCACGCATTGGCCTCTTAAGCATTTTGAGCAAACATATCAGCAACTGACCTTCAATTGTAGAATAATGATAAATAACAGCAGCAGAGGGTTTTTATTCATACATACTGTATATCCAGAATGATATCTTATTCTAAGTTACTCAGTAAACCCCACCTTTATCTGCTGCTACTTACCCCATTTGACCGATTGCCACTATTTAAGAAGATAATGTTATTGATTTGACAGCACCATACATATTTTAACAGTAGGAAAATGTATTTGATAATCGGCAATAAAGACAAATGGGAGAGGGGGGGTTGGCATGCACCTAGGTAACAGGACAGCCAATATGGCCATACTTTCTGATGAAAAATAGGACTGGACGTGCTCAGCTCAGGTAGATACTTAGAAAGCTTAGAAGGTTGCATGCTGGATCCTAAAAGTGTGTGATCCTATTGTGTGGTAATAAACAATCAAATCATAGTAGCTTTATTTATCACACTTTCTGATGGCCATCAGGAGGCAGAAACCGTAATAAATTAAGAAATGATTTCAACTTTTTTGAGATATTTATTCAATTTGAAATGTAATGTCATTATACTGTAAACTGCAAACAGATATTTTGCTAATTTTCTTGAGCTAATTTAATCTCCCTCAGACTTTCCCAAAGAACTGCAGATACTAAGCAGCCCGTGTGAAAAGTGCTGCTGCCCAGCCCCCCCGCCCAAGATCAGTGACCTCATGAACGACAAAGATCTCCTGGACTTACTGCGGCTCAAGCTGGACCCCAACCATTGCACCATCAAAAACTGGAAGAACTTTGCAAGTCGCTGGGGGATGAGCTACGATGAACTGACAGTGCTGGAGCACCGGACCCAGGGCTCTCTGTCCCACAGCCCCACCCAGGAGTTCCTGCTGCGCTACAACCAGAAGACGGTCACTGAGCTCACCGAACTTTGCCGCGTCTACCAGCGCATCGACGTGCTGCGACTGCTGCAGAGCTGGATAGAGAAGGACTGGCCGTCGCGCTGGCAACAGACTCATTAACCCGTTTGACTCTGTATATTTCTCTTCTTTAGGGTTGTACTTTTTAGGGAATTCTTTGTCTTTATAAGCTTGGATAAATTGTACCAAATTGTTATCATTAGTAACTTTAGCAAGTGATTCTCAGAGAGAGATAAAACAACGGCCAACTGCTCATCCAGGTAGCACAGGATCTCGCAGACAGTATAGCACTTACAAGACAACTGGTGAACCGTTTGGATTGTTAAACATGTGGAGCCATGCGGATGGCAGTGCTGTTTTGTCTGTTCTGTACATCGTTCCACCACTTTGCTCCGGAATGAAATATCTCAATATCTCTTGAATAGCTTGCCCTGAAATTATGTGCAGACATTCATTCTTTCAATTACCTGAATTTTTCCTTGGGTTCAATAAAGGCTTATCTTATGAGTCATGGTCCCCAGAGCATTAATCCAAGCTCAAAGTTTGGATTTGTACAAATGTTTGTACAGACAGTCATGGTTTCCTAGATGATGTATCCTCATGACTTTGGTGATCCTGGGAGAAGTGCCGCCTCACAGAGCCACTAGCACGGCTGTAGACTCTTAAAGTCTCTTCACAGAGATGCAGATTCACACGTGACTAATGTCATCGCAGCCTCTGTGTTTGGCCAAATATGGTCGGCCATTTGCGCTTGATTTGTTACCTTACAAATTACAGAGGTCCCCAAAATACTAGTCCTGTGTTTATATAGTAGTTAATAGTTCTTTAGTCATGTTAATGTTGATCTGACTGTATATGTATGGATAGGAAATAAAGCACAAAGGGAATGAGTATTTATTTTGTAGTAAATATATTTGTTTTATTTTTGGAACACTTCATTTTAGCTCCCAGCTTTGGAGCAATAATCACATGGCTGTGTCCCTTTTACTGTTGTTCTATTGTTGCCACCAGAGGGGTGTAGGCTGTAGATTGGAGCTATGTGAACAATAGCGGAACAAATGAAAAGATATTATTCACAACAATAATAATTATTTTATTGATATCTCCTTAATTTGGCATCCAGGAAATCCGGAGTTTGAATTTGCTCAGCAAGTTACTCTGGCAACATTATTAATTTGGTCTAACCAAATAACATATTCTACCAAATCAAAAACTCAAATTAGCTAAATTAGCAAACCAAAACTGTGTTTAATGCTCACATCACTATTATATGTCCTTCTCTGTTTTATGTTTGAAGAAATAACTGAATTAAATTTTTTATTGTACTTGTTTTCTCAGTATGAAATAAACAGATGTCAAACTCTGTAAAAGCTTGAGTATTTTGTTAGGAAAACTAACTAGCAACATCAACCTCAAAGGTCAGGCCAAGCATTTTGTTTTTAATAAGAAAATAATAAAGAATTCTGTTTGGATTTAAGACCTTGGCCCAGAGGTCATGTATTCAGTTTGTCTGTGTGTTGGTGTGTTGTCTGTCAGCAGGATTACAGAAGAACTACTGGCCTGATTCTCATCATATTTGGTGGAAGGGTGCAGCATGGGCCAAACAAGAACCCATCATATTTTGGAGTGGATCCGAATCACGGAACTGATACGTTATGTGTCGGAATATTTGGAAAAATGAGTTCCCAACTGGGAAAAGTCACACTGCATTAACATTGTGAGATAGTGCATGCCTAGTTTATCTTATTAATCAGAATCACTTTTTATTGTTACAGCTCCTTAATTTACAAATAAGGTCTATATAAAAGAGACTTCAGATACAGTATAAGGGGACCACTAAGGTCTATATAAAAGAGACTTCAGATACAGTATTAGGGGACCACTAAGGTCTATATAAAAGAGACTTCAGAGACAGTATTAGGGGACCACTAAGGTCTATATAAAAGAGACTTCAGATACAGTATTAGGGGACCACTAAGGTCTATATAAAAGAGACTTCAGAGACAGTATTAGGGACCACTAAGGTCTATATAAAGAGACTTCAGGTACAGTATTAGGGACCACTAAGGTCTATATAAAAGAGACTTCAGGTACAGTATTAGGGACCACGAAGGTCTATATAAAAGAGACTTCAGGTACAGTATTAGGGACCACGAAGGTCTATATAAAAGAGACTTCAGATGCAGTATTAGGGGACCACTAAGGTCTATATAAAGAGACTTCAGATACAGTATTTGGGACCACTAAGGTCTATATAAAAGAGACTTCAGATACAGTATTAGGGACCACTAAGGTCTATATAAAAGAGACTTCAGATAGAGTTAATATTTAGTTTGGTTGAGCTTTTATCTCTAAGAAATCCATAATTTCCTATAATTTGTACCAAATTTCTTTTCTTCCCAGGGAGCTACCTTGGAATTTGTCACATAAATATAGATCTGTAAAATAAAAAGTGGAAAGCCTCTTTTTCATACACACATTTACTTTGGATGCAAAATTATCTCTTTTTTTTATTAAAGAATCACAAGTACCTTAAATGTATAGTTATTTATTGAAGAAAAAAATAACAAATATATTAATTCACGCAATTCTCTTATTACCTTTACATTTTTAAAGGTAAATAATGCATTTCTCATAAACTTTAACAACTCAATGTAATCACATGCAATACTGAGGCAGTTATGTAATAGTTAACATACTTCCAAATCAACAATGTTTAGAAAAACAGCTTATATAAATAACTACAAATATACACATAGTTTATAAAAAAACAATCTTTTTCATTTGGCTACTTAAAGTTATTACACAAGGAGGGTACTGTAGCTGCATTATCTGCAGAAAACTGTGGCAAGCATAGGTAAACATTACGTCAACATCTGAGTTTAGGAAGGAAATTGGTAAAGTAAGATGTATTTACAATGTTTCTGGACTGAAGCGTTACCTATCAGGTTAGCCTAGAAGGAATCAGTCAGCATCTGAATCTTTGATATCAAGGCCAAGCATATTGGAGAGGCCCAATGACAATTTGTCATTTGCATGTAATGCTGAAATTTCAGGGGCTACCAAGCCCAGTGCAGACTCTGGCTTTTCTACTTTGAAAGTACCTCCTCTCACCAAAGCAGAATCTCCTTCTTTTGTCAAGGCACTGACATCAAGACTTGGGGCGGAGAGATTAAGATCGACATCAGATGGTGGGGTAACTGAGGGTGCTTTTTTCTTTGACATTTTCAATCTCTCCATAAGGTCAATCTTTCCTCCTGCTTTTGATGTTGCATTTACAACTGGCAAGCGTATCCCTTTGCTGACGACATAATCCTTTGCCTCTGTGTTAAGTTTTAAAAAGCCTAAAGTATCACTACTTCCTGCAACGTCATCAATGCTGTTCCTGGGTAGTCTGTGGATTTTAAATACAGGAACCTCTGCCTCCTCTGAAGGATGAACACTGGGAACTTCTACTTCAGGACTTGAAAGACCCAGTTTTGGAAGCTTGAAATGAGGCATATTAAATTCCCCCAGATGGGAATCAAAATCTAGACCTGGTGTCTTTATCTGTGCATCAGGTCCTTTGAGGTCTGTTTTGGGCAGGTTGATATCCACATTTGGTGCTTCCAGTTTAGTTTTTGGCAACTTGGTGTCTATGTTTGGTGCTGAGAGGTTTCCATCAATTTTTGGTGAAGACAGGCTGAGAGCTGATGCATTTAAGTTGAGATCAGGTACCTGCAGGTCTGCTTTTGGTAGATCCAGACTGGGTCCCTTTACATCAGCTTTGGGCAAATCAAGGTTTGTATGTGGAGCATTAATCTTCGGTGTAGAAAGATTAAAGGCTGGTACACTGATGTCTGTTTTTGGGGCCGAAAGGTTAATATCTGTCTTAAGATCAGCATCCAGATCTGGGTCCTTCTTAAATCTTGGTAAATTTATTTTGGGTATCTTGATTTTTCCAGCTAGGGAGTCAACCTCTGGACCTTGAAGGTCTACATTGGGACCTTTTAGATCAGCTTTTGGTAAATTGATGTCAAGATCTGGTGCATCAAGACCAAATTTTGGTGGAGACAAGAGACCTGATGCTTTTAGGTCTACATTAGGTGCATCCACATCACCATTAGGTAAGACAAGGCTGCCGTTAATGTCTGGTGCTTTTAAATCAGCATCCAATTCAGGTGCCTTGGCTTTCGGCCCACTGAATTTGGGGAGTTTAAATTTAGGTAACTTCAGCTTACTATTGGGCATGTCAATATCTGGGTTAATATTTGGACCACTAAGATCTAGATCTGGACCTTTCACTTTAGCATTAGGCATGCCGATGCTGAGGTCTGGAGCCTTAATCCCACCCTCAATGTTTGGTGCTGAAAAATGTGGTGCACTCAAATTCGCATCAAGTGCCCTGAGGTCCATGTCAGGTACCTTCACATCAGCATCAATGTCACCCTTTGGACCCTTCAGTGAGCCAAGTTTGGGTTTATTGAAGTTGAACCATTTTAATTTTCCAGAAGGACCTTCAACATCTGGAGCATTAATGTCTAACTTAGGGCCTTCCAGGTCAGCTTTTGGTAAATTTAGATTTACATCTGGTGCATTTATCTCACCATCAAACTTTGGAGCTCTGAGACTCAAGTCAGGGACTGAAACATCAGCATTTAGATTTGCATCTGGACTATTAACATTAGGACTTGAGACTGACCACTTTGGCTTTTTAAAAGTTGGAAGTTTAAACTTCCCAGATGGAGACTTAATGTCAACATTTGGTGCGTTAAGATCTACATCAGCTTTGGGTAAATTCAGATCAACATCAGGTCCCTCGAGTGATGGAGCAGAGAGACTGAGATCAGGTGCTTTTAGATTAGCATCAAGGTCAACATCTGGGCCTTTCACCTTTGCCCCAGGAAGCTGGAACTTGGGCTTTTTGAGTGTTGGGAACTTGATTTTGCCAGAAGGAGCCTCAATGTCAGCATTTGGTGCTTTAAGATCTACATTAGCTTTGGGTAAATTCAGATCAACATCAGGTCCATTAAGTGATGGAGCAGAGAGACTGAGATCAGGTGCTTTAACATCTGCATCAAGGTCAACATCTGGGCCTTTCACCTTTGCCCCAGGAAACTGGAACTTGGGCTTTCTGAGTGTTGGGAACTTGATTTTGCCCGAAGGAACATCAATGTCAGCATTTGGTGCTTTAAGATCTACATTAGCTTTGGGTAAATTCAGATCAACATCAGGTCCATTAAGTGATGGAGCAGAGAGACTGAGATCAGGTGCTTTAACATCTGCATCAAGGTTGACATCTGGGCCTTTCACCTTTGCTCCAGGAAGCTGGAACTTGGGCTTTTTGAGTGTTGGGAACTTGATTTTGCCCGAAGGAACATCAATGTCAGCATTTGGTGCTTTAAGATCTACATTAGCTTTGGGTAAATTCAGATCAACATCAGGTCCATTAAGTGATGGAGCAGAGAGACTGAGATCAGGTGCTTTAACATCTGCATCAAGGTCGACATCTGGGCCTTTCATCTTTGCCCCAGGAAGCTGGAACTTGGGCTTTTTGAGTGTTGGGAACTTGATTTTGCCCGAAGGAGCATCAATGTCTGCATTTGGTGCTTTAAGATCTACATTAGCTTTGGGTAAATTCAGATCAACATCTGGAACAGAGAGATCAACATCAGGTGTGCTCAGATCTGCATTCAGGTCCATATCAACGTTTGGGCCATTAAGTTTGGGTTTCTTCCACTTCTGATGAGGCCAGTTAATTTTCCCTGATGGAGCATCAATTCCAAGATCTGGGGCCTCAAAATCTACCTTGGGGCCATTAAGTTCAGATTTTGGGAGATTCAGCTCAGCATTTGGTACATTTATTTTTGGCGCGGAGACATTTAAATCTGGTGTGTTTAGGTCTGCATCTATGTCTGCTTTTGGGCCTTGAAGTTTGGGCTTCTTCCATTTCAAGTGAGGCCAGTTTATTTGACCAGATGGAGCATCTACATCAATATTTGGGGTTTGCATGTTTAGATCAGGGCCTCTAAGGTCAGCCTTTGGCAAATTAATGTCAAAATCTGGGGAATTTATTCCACCCTCCACTTTTGGAAGAGGTGTGTTCAGGTCTGAAGCCAAATCAGCTTTTAAGCCATTAAGTCCAGGTTTCTTCCATTTCAAATGAGGCCAATTGATTTTACCAGATGGAGCATCAATGTCAAGATTTGGGTTCTGAAGATCTAGATCAAGGCTTTTGATGTCAGCTTTGGGACAGTTAATGTCAACCTCTGGTACACTTAGATCCCCATCGATCTTTGGTTTGGTGAGGCTGAAATCAGGTGCAGACAGGTCAGAATTTAAGTTGGCATCCGGTCCTTTAACTTTGGGACCTTTCCATTTGAAATGGGGCCACTTGACTTTGCCTGAGGGTGCCTCAATGTCAGCATTTGGGGTGCTTAAATTTACATTAGGACCATTCAGATCCACTTTTGGCCCATTCAGGCTCAAATCTGGACTTTTAAGATCTAATTCTGGGGCTGCCAGATTAAGGTCTGGGGTCTTTACATTTCCACTGACAGAAGGGAGATCACCAGAAACATCCATTTTTGCTTTTGGTGGTTTGATTTGAGGCAGATTGAAGTGTGGCATTGAGAATTTCGGGGCATTGTATTTCATGTTGCCTGTCTTGATATCAGGGTTCTCGAGTGAGGAACTGGGAATGTTGAGCTTGGGAGTTGAGACTCTGACATCAGGTGCTTTGAGGCTGCCATCTAGATCTCCTTTTATATCTGGTCCAGTCAGTCCTAGGGAGGGCATTGTGAACTTGGCACCAGAATCAGCTGAGCGCTTATTTAGACTGAGACTGGAAAGGTCTCCATTGAGAGTGGGACCACCTATTTCACCCCCCAACCCCTGTGCAGCATTTAGCTTCCCACTCAGGCCATCAAGGGAAATAACCGGTGCCTCAGCTGATGCATCCAGTGACAGATCCTTCTTGAGGTCGAGCATCTGTTGGTAATGGAGTGATGAACAAAGTAGGTTAACATTGATTAAAGCATTTTTCAGCTTCCGTTCAGTTACACTGTGTCAGAGAGCGGCTGTAACTGTTAAAAAATGTATTTGCATTTAGTTCATTAAAGGTCTCATAGCATGAAAATTTCACTTTATGAGTTTTTTTAACATTAATATGAGTTCCCTCAGCTTGCCTATGGTCCCCCAGTTGCTAGAAATGGAGATAGGTGTAAACCGAGCCCTGGGTATCCTGCTCTGCCTTTGAGAAAATGAAAGCTCAGATGGTCCAATCTGGAATCTTCCCCTTATGAAGTCATAAGGAGAAAGGTCTGGGGCTTCAAAATCTACCTTGGGGCCATAAAGGTCAGATTTTCGGAGATTCAGCTCAGCATTTGGTACATTAACTTTGGCGCTGAGACAGTTAAATTTGGTGTGTTTAGGTCTGCATCCATGCCTAAGCCTGCTTTTGGGCCTTCTTCCATTTCAGGTGAGGCCAGTTTATTTGATCAGATGAAGCATCTATATCAATATTTGGGGTTTGCATGTCTAGATCATTGCCTCTAAGGTCAGCCTTTGGCAACCTAATGTCAAAATCTGGGGAATGTATCCCCTTTCTCTGCACCCCCACCCATTAGAAAGAAAGAGACATCATGGCTTTCAAACAAGCAAAGCGGCAGTTGGTCAAGGCCACACCCCCAGCCTCCACCTCACCCCCCTCCTCTTCTCCTCAATAGCTACAGACTCAGAAAGCTCATTGTGGGACTGGCTCTAGTGGCTGGAATTCTGCACCAAGGCTGAATTTTGGGAAAGAGACTTCAGATACAGTATTAGGGGACCACTAAGGTCTATATAAAAGAGACTTCAGATACAGTATTAGGGGACCACTAAGGTCTATATAAAAGAGACTTCAGATACAGTATTAGGGACCACTAAGGTCTATATAAAAGAGACTTCAGATACAGTATTAGGGGACGACTAAGGTCTATATAAAAGAGACTTCAGATACAGTATTAGGGGACCACTAAGGTCTATATAAAAGAGACTTCAGATACAGTATTAGGGACCACTAAGGTCTATATAAAAGAGACTTCAGATACAGTATTAGGGACCACTAAGGTCTATATAAAAGAGACTTCGGATACAGTATTAGGGACCACTAAGGTCTATATAAAGAGACTTCAGATACAGTATTAGGGGACCACTAAGGTCTATATAAAAGAGACTTCAGATACACTATTAGGGACCACTAAGGTCTATATAAAAGAGACTTCAGATACAGTATTAGGGACCACTAAGGTCTATATAAAGACACTTCAGATACAGTATTAGGGACCACTAAGGTCTATATAAAAGAGACTTCAGATACAGTATTAGGGGACCACTAAGGTCTATATAAAAGCATCCAAAGAGCACCATGTCATGGGACCTTTAATTAAATGTGCAAAGGAAGCATTTGTTGTAAGCTTCAGTGATTTTTGAAGTGCCCTGGGGGAAAATAACACCTTATCAGTAGACGATGAGTTTCCTAGATTAAGGCCAGCCTATAGACCATACCACAGTTGGCTCACATCAGCCTGGGTCACCTCACCAAAATTAAAAAATCTTACCCCTTGTGGTAGGTTTTTTGTGCCCAAGTTTAGAGATATTCATTTTATTGGAATTACTTTTTAAACACAATCCCAGGACTACAGCTAAGTGTTTCCTTTTTAATTTGGGTGAACCGACCCTTGTGGCATTTACCTTTGTAGAGTCTTTGAGATCTAATCCCAAGGAGCCAAGGCCAGCACTGGCGTTTAGCTGCTTCTTTGTCAGAAACTTCATGTTGTGATCATATGGCTCCAGGACCTTCAGGATGTTCAGCACTTCATTTTTGTTGAGGTGGTCTAAGTGTATAGTGGCTGCAACAATCTCATCCCCTGGAACAAGTAGAAGCAGCTCATCAAAACCAGCATGTTTCTGTTTTCTTTCAATCCTGTATCTGCAGTTACTCCTTGAGCATTCCAAACCTGCAGCAAGAATAATTTATGAGTTACAACGTAACTTTTCTCTTACCTACGTGAAGGCCACTCATTGCAGCATTCATGTCATCTGTCATTCCTGTGATGACGACTCCTTTCTCAGAGTTGTCTAGGCACAGGCTTTCTGAGAAACCTCTACTCTTGTTGTCCCCGCTCTGTTTAAAAGTAGATTAAAGTACATATGATAAGACACTGTAGACCATTGTCACACATTTGCACCATGTGTTTTGCTACAATGACATTATGCTATCACATATAATATTTAGCCATTTTTTATGTTGTCTTTTCATACTTACCATAATGTCTTAGATGTAGTTACATCCACATTGCCTGGAATTTACACAAGAAACCATAGAAACTCCAAACCAGAGCAAAGTTATCTGTAAAACATTACAGAAAAGCAACATTAGTTATGAACTTGTAAATCAGTGACATAACTATACTGTGTACATTATGAAAGATCAAGATGAGGGGAAGAAATGCAGATTTTTTAACAAATGATTATTTTTTCAGTCTTTTAAGAATATTTGAAAACAAAAGTGAAATCCTTACTGACGGAGATTATTGTAAGTCATTATCCTTATACATGAAAACCCTGTCCTTTTTTTAATTTAGAGTCCTCACCAAGAAAACAGCCCACAACATGGTTTTCATATCACTAATAAAGTACCAGTTCAGGTTTCCTGCATAGAGTGCTGTACGGGTGTGTAGAAAGAAGTAGTACTGCCAAATAAACAGGTACTTTCTGTGTTGCTATGCATGTCAGGTTTTAACTCAAACAAACACGTTCCATTCATTTTGACCATTTAATCCATTCACATACTACTATTTGATTTGATTCATGGCTTGTTTTCATGGTGTAACCTACAGTATGCCTGTACAGCTACCTAAAATCTTTAGCAGTTGCTGATATTTGACCCAGAAGAGCACACACATTAGAACATCAAAGTTGACATTGAAACATAAAAGAAGATAAGATGAAAATAGTACAAAGACAACCATCACAAGTCATAGTATGAGTAAAGCATTAGCTGAAGATCTTCATTATTTCACCAGCTGTCTGTAGATCTAACTGGGGGTCAGTTCAACCCCCACACATCCCTGCCTGTGCTTTGAGTTCTTCACCTGTCTCATATTTGGACCCTGACTGACAGAGAAACTACGACACCCACACACCGTATCACCTCATACTTCAGGAATCCAAATCCTCTGCCATGTTTGTTCAGGGGAATGAATGCATCTAAACTAGTTGGTTTGGATGCATTCTGACTGACATGCCACACCGCTCAGCTCAGCACACACACACACACACACACACACACGCACACGCACACACACACACACACACACACACACACACACACACACACACACACACCCTCCCTAAACCACACCCCAACATCTCATGGAAATGCTAATGTAATTCACCTGCAGCACCTGTTGCATAAAAAAGGACAGATCGGTCTGGACGGTGAAACAAGTCCTCAGAAAAAGGGAATCAAGGACTTTTTCTTCCACAAAGATCCAAACTATGCAATAATGCTCCAAAAAAAACTTGGTATCACTCGGTCAGCACCCATCAGTGTTAATGCAACAGACATGAACAGACGCATCTATCAAAGTTGATTTGGTCCTGTAAGAAAACAACGCAGCATATCATAACTGCTCAAATAGTTATGACTAAAACACCTACAACCTTGCTGTGTGTGATGACAGGCCACATTAATAATAATCTGTATGCTTAATGCATTGTTTTCTGAGGATATATAGAATGAGAGCTCCAAATATGAATCAGGGGATAATGGTTATCATATCACCCCTTTCTAGAATTGCTGATGCTCCTGCACAGACGTCCTTCATTTCCAAAGAAATAAGAAATATTGGCATAACGACTTAACTGCACAGTGGCTTCAGGCTTTACTTCCCCAAACCAGAAATGGGCAATTTAAAGGAGACAGGAACATCAGTACAGTCACGAGATATTTAGAAAACACAATTAGAGCAGTGTGGTTAATAGGTGTATCCTCTGAAACAGCAGTGAGACCAACCCCGTCGTGTCCCAGCAGGGTGGGAAGCAGGTGACAGCAGTGTTTGGTGGTCCCGGTCGGGACAGCACAATGCATTAGCAATATTGAACCTGTTGTTAACACCTTTCCAAAGAGTCTTGTGACTTTGCAACTGGGTGAGGTCGTATCCAATTTAAAAAATCCCAGACTTTGGGTTTTTAAAAACACACTTTTTGGAAATTATTCCAATAATTCCAATACATTGTATGTCAAAAATAAGGTCCTCTAACTTCACACATGCTATTTTCAGATTCCTTTAAACCCAGTGTGTATCATGCACCAAACCTTACTTGCAAGTTATGAAGTTATTTTCAACTAGACTTATACGTTTCCTTCTTAGATGCAAGAAGATACAACATATTCTAAACATCAAAAAACAAATAGAGGCTAAGACAACACCGTATGGACTCACCGTGTGCTGTTGGCAGAGACGCGTCCTCAGGAAAGCCCAGGGACAGATGTCTCCTCCTCAGTGTATCACTGCTGCTCTGTCAGGCACGATGGGATGGATCTGCAGTTAAATGCTTAAAAGCAAGCCAGGAGAACAGGTTGGACCGCATCAGAGCCAACTCTCCTCCTGCCTAGTACCATTTTCCCCTTGCAACACACACACTCCCACATACACATAAACACACACACACACACACACACAAGCCTCGCCTTTAAACTATGTTACAGAGACAGTCTCACAGGCATGGTGGCAGCCGAAACCTGATCAGAAGCATACCACTCCTTCCTAACAGGACTAACCAGGTTTACGAAGAAAAGACACATAGCAACACTGTCTCACACACAAACACTTCATTTTGCTTCCATTTTGACATCTTACATTCTGATGCCGACACATATTTTTTTTAATCACTTTTTGGCACTTTTGCTTTGATACAGCAGGCCATGCACTGGAATTATTATTTTGAAATCTCTGTTGAGTTAAAGCAAGAGTCTTCAACATGTTTTAAGCCAAGGACCACTAACTGAGAGAGAGACACAGCAGGGACCCCCTACTACATACTGTATATTGTATAATATGAAGTTGCATATTAAACTGGACCCACAACAACTTGTAGGGCAGCCTAAAGCCTTTGTACATACCTTTTGCATAGAATACTGAGCTATTAAAATAATCATTGTTGGCATGATTTCATGGATCATGTTTTGATGGTAAACAGTACACGTGTCCCAGAGAATCCTCAGGATGACCTGTATCTGTTGGTGGTCTTAGTGACCACCTCACCTATAGGCCAGTAAGCAGTAGGGATTTAGACTTGTTAATAATATGTTGGATTCATGTTAAGACCTTTTCATTTTTGAAAAAACTTAAAAAACGTATCATTTATTTGGATATCTGAGGACTCCTTAGGGGTCCTGGACCCCCTGTTGAAGATCCCTGGCTTAAAGGATCATTGCAAAGTTTTTGCATTTACATTCATAATTGTTTTAAAGAAGGTAAACACTATTTTTTCTATTTTATTCAAAGCTTTGTTTAGAGATTTTTACTCATTACTACACTAGCATTTAGCAACAATAAAATCAGCATGATGGCCATGTTTCATGTCACTGGTGCAACAGACAGAGGACTCGACACAAACGTCAAAGTCAAGTTTCTTTCTTGGCTTGACGAGCTGGGCTCGGCTCATGGGTCAGCAAAAGGTCCAGAGGTATCTAAAAACACTAGGCTAAGATGTGGTCAGAAATACATCAATTATACATATACAAATTATACATACATAAATTACATATTGCTGTGGCATGGTTTTCAGATGAGTTTGTGTTTTTATTTCTTTTGGTCAACCATTCCAACGATGTATTCCTTTCCCTGAAAAGAGACCCAAACTAGTTGCGTGGCTGTTCTGCTGGTATTAGTTTGTGACATTTAGACAAAAAACTTGAGAAAGATGTCATAGTTGGGCAACTTTTCAGAATTATACAGTGATCCATTTATTTTCAGAGCTTGTTTGTATAATTGACAGGATTGACTGGGTTCCATTGAGTCACACACAGGGAAATATTGTAGTTTATATTGTAAGATTTCACATAAAGTACAAAATAGAAAAAACATTAATTTTAAGTACTCTAATATCCAATATCCAAATATATTTATAAAGCACATTTAAAAACAAGAAGAACATATGCATTAAAATTAGCTCTGCCTTTACCAACTACAGCAAAGTACTGCATACATATTAACACATCAATAATGATGATTCATAACAGGGAGCATATTAGGTTTATGGAAATGGGGGACCCAAAAATGCAGCAGCAACAAGGCAGTGGTAAGCTTAAGGATTCAATAAATAAAAGGGACACAACAAAAAGAATCCTGAAGAAAGCAGACACAAACACACATAGACACACAGACACACACACACACACACACACAGACACAGACACACACAAAATACACCAGGTAACAAGGGTGAAATCCGGGACACAGGGGCTCAGGAACAGGTGAAACACATCAGGGCGGGGCAAACAATCACAAAGGCAGGAAAACACAAGGCAGGAAGTAAAACAAGACATGACATGGGATAAACAGACTACAAAATAAAACAGGAAACTGAAGCATAAAACATACACAAAACAGAGTAAAAGCCAACAGAGAACACAAGAGACAGTAAACGACAAGGAAACGGGGAGTAAATGAACACAATAAAACAGGAAAAACTATAACAGAAAACTACAACCATGATGGGGCATTCTGCATAATGAGTACTTTACTTTAAATATTGTGTTGTTAATACTTCTATACTTATACTGGAGTACATTTCTGAATGCAGGAGTGTTTGATAGTGTGGCATGTTGCTTAAAAGTTACTAGTAAGTTGATTAACTGTTTTTGTCATCTCCCATCGCCTATGTTTCTGGACCCCTAACCTTAAAAAATGCCAGATGCAGACCTCTGAGCAATACGTTAGAGAAGCCTTGATATGAGATATAAAATATTGTTTCACAGAGATCCAGCAACCACAACATGACATTTGCTTTCTGTTGGAAGGCACGTCAGTTATTCTGAAGATGGTATTGCTCCAATGTATCGTTGTAAGGTGAGTTACAAAGATGCATGCCAAGCTATGCAGCATGAGTCACTACCCAACCCAATTAATGGGATGACTTTGTAGAGCAGAGACTTAGAAGGGGAGTTGTCAGTGGAAGACAATAGCTGAACGATGAGCAATAGAAACTCTAGAGGAGTGAGTTAGCATGTCAGAGTCCTGCTTGATGTTAGCGCCTTTTCTGGCACAATGACTTCCTGAACCAAAGATGAAAAGCCATCTTCCACATAGGAGTCACAGAACACTGATAATCATTCAGTTGTGGATTTAGTGTGCAAAGCCCTCTCTGGAAAGGCCCAGGTGTTAGCTGTCATTGTAAATAATCAGAAGGACGCTAGCTTGAGGCGATGCAGAAATATCGAACATTACTTAACGTGTTTTATAGATTCATCATTATGGATTTATTGCTCAAAGACTCTGCAGTTCCAGGCTAGATAACAAAGTTTCTGGAAGGCCTGCGATCACATGGAGGACCTTGTTGACCTGGTGGACCTTCTCTACTTCTAAATGACACATTTCTACACTGTATTGATCTGGCGATGTTAAATATGACATCAAATGTACATTAATGTCGTATACAACACAGTTGCAAGGCACCGGGCCGTGTGTGACTTATGATTCTGTAAGCATACGGTATGTCCCTTGCAATCCCTGACCCGGGTCCTGTCCCTGTTGCCTGACTCCAGCAGTGTTCCTACCTGTTGCCATACCGGGCCGGTAGCAGGCCGCTGCTCCAGCGGTATGAGGGCATTTCCAGCTTATGAACTCACGCTATGTATGTTGAGACAATGGTACCAAGAAGTCAGTGGCCAACACAACCTCATACAATACGATACAACTTTATTGTCAGTTCACACTGAAATTCCACACAGAGCTAGACAACAATTACACATGTAGTACAAAGATGAAGACATAGCAACGTGTTACATGATCTCTTCTGATCCCGATCTTATCGTAACCTTTCCAGGCAGACGAGTCCTTCCATAGATGACGGAGATGTAGCAGCTGTATGAAGTGGCCTAGAGAAACCACACACACAACACACGTTGAAGGTTCAGTTTAACACTTCCAGCATGAGTTAAATACTCCTTCAGGAACACAGGAACTTCAGAGAGCTGGGACGGCACCAGGCTGCACTGTGTGACTGTAGTCTATATCCACCACCTTTCATTTCCGGGGTTGCTCCGTTGCCTCCAGATGTTCTTCTTCTTCGGCCGGATGTCCGTCCCCTTCCTCTGGCTCAGTGTTGGCGTTCTAAACTCTGGTGGATTTCTGAGGACTCTGGTTACCTGGTCCTGAGTTTTTGGCAGTGGGGCCGTCTCAGTGGACTGATGCTGACAGGGCCTGTAGCTCTGGTGGCCATGTAGACCAGCGAGGGAAGAGACACAGCTCTGCAGTTTACGATGTAGTTCTTCTGCTAGGAAATCTTTTTAAAGC
>JABXJD010000279.1:245000-275000 GCA_013375575.1 Percina caprodes
TGGTAGTCAGACTGTAGTTAGAGTTTATGGTGAGTTCAGGTGCCTGTTGGTAGTCAGACTGTAGTTAGAGTTTATGGTGAGTTCAGGTGCCTGTTGGTAGTCAGACTGTAGTTAGAGTTTATGGTGAGTTCAGGTGACTGTTGGTAGTCAGACTGTAGTTAGAGTTTATGGTGAGTTCAGGTGCCTGTTGGTAGTCAGACTGTAGTTAGAGTTTATGGTGAGTTCAGGTGACTGTTGGTAGTCAGACTGTAGTTAGAGTTTATGGTGAGTTCAGGTGCCTGTTGGTAGTCAGACTGCAGTTAGAGTTTATGGTGAGTTCAGGTGACTGTTGGTAGTCAGACTGCAGTTAGAGTTTATGGTGAGTTCAGGTGCCTGTTGGTAGTCAGACTGTAGTTAGAGTTTATGGTGAGTTCAGGTGCCTGTTGGTAGTCAGACTGCAGTTAGAGTTTATGGTGAGTTCAGGTGACTGTTGGTAGTCAGACTGCAGTTAGAGTTTATGGTGAGTTCAGGTGCCTGTTGGTAGTCAGACTGCAGTTAGAGTTTATGGTGAGTTCAGGTGCCTGTTGGTAGTCAGACTGTAGTTAGAGTTTATGGTGAGTTCAGGTGCCTGTTGGTAGTCAGACTGCAGTTAGAGTTTATGGTGAGTTCAGGTGCCTGTTGGTAGTCAGACTGCAGTTAGAGTTTATGGTGAGTTCAGGTGCCTGTTGGTAGTCAGACTGCAGTTAGAGTTTATGGTGAGTTCAGGTGCCTGTTGGTAGTCAGACTGTAGTTAGAGTTTATGGTGAGTTCAGGTGCCTGTTGGTAGTCAGACTGTAGTTAGAGTTTATGGTGAGTTCAGGTGCCTGTTGGTAGTCAGACTGTAGTTAGAGTTTATGGTGAGTTCAGGTGACTGTTGGTAGTCAGACTGTAGTTAGAGTTTATGGTGAGTTCAGGTGACTGTTGGTAGTCAGACTGTAGTTAGAGTTTATGGTGAGTTCAGGTGACTGTTGGTAGTCAGACTGTAGTTAGAGGTAGTGAGTTAGTTAGATAGTGACTTCAGTCATGACCAGTGTCGTTTAGCAATTGAAAAAAACTCCCTTTTTCTAAGAATGGAGACAGTGTTTTTCTGAAGTTGTTTATGTGCAAAAAACCGTTTGACCTCTTCAGGTCTCGATTCAAACAGAGCAGTCTGAGGCGGAGAAGTGACTGGTTGGTGGAACAAGTTCCTGAAGTGTTCAGTGCGTACATAGGTCATAATGCAGCACATTGCCTCCCTGCTGGATCACTCTAAGGCCCTCAGGGCCTCAACTGGGACTGGTGACTGTATCTATGTCAAGGAAATCACTTTTCCTTCACCTGATAAAGTGATTTAAAAATTCAAATACCAATTTAAAAAAGGGGGCCACAGAAGCACTTTTGTCTTCTTTAGAAGGAGCAGACAGCAGGTGAACAGTAGCTGCCACATTGCAGTGTTGTACATCCTGAAGATGAATCTGCACGTTGTCAAGTTTCAGTCCTAAATCTGTAATAAGCGTTGTGTTTTGCTGAGGCTGTTTCAAGAGCATGACAGTAATTGCCATTGGTACTTATGTCTCATAATAGAATTGATTAAAAAAACGTCAAAAATCCCTCTGCAATACCACATTAAGACCCCAAGACATTGAGGAACACCATAGAAAATCTATGTTGTGATTTAGTATCAAAACCTTTTGGAGATCTCAGTGGCACTTCTAGACCATTCCAAATGGAGGGGCCAGGCTGGGGCCACATGGGATTTTAGTGTTACCTACAGCAGGTTTGGTTCTACAAGACTAACACACACAACAAGAAACACAGGAACACTTAGTCAGTGGTGACCAACACTTAATTTATTGCTGCACATCAATAATACTCCCTCTTTGGGTGAAAATATTTGCCACAGTTACGGGGGCCAGAAGGGGGTTGAGGCTTTATATTACGGGGGCAGTGGCCACCCTTTTAAAATGTCACCTTCTCACATGTAGTACAGGACATAGTAGTAGAGACCGTGCTTACACTGCACCAAAAATATAACACTATAGTAAACTCCCCTCCCCCTTCCGACTGTGAGGATGTGGTAAATGGGTGTGAAGACAAGTTCCTACCAAAGAGCGCGTCATTAGAAGATGGAAAGGAATATTACATCTTTTCACACTGGTGGTAAACCCATGCAATTTATTTCTAAATTAATAAAATTTTTATTTTTTTTTAATAATTGTGCAGGGCCAGTTGTAGCATACAACTAGCTCTACCTGTGAGCTTCAAAATGACATTTAGTTTAATGAACCAAGACGGACAGATATGAAACTCAACACAAACAGAGACCTATATAGCACTAGCTGGGTGCATTTGAATATTGGGTACAGCTGTGGGAGTAGCACCAATAAAGCAGCATATTTCAACACCTTTAAGATATAGATGTTGCAGTTTGTTTTATATAACTAAAAGGAGCATTAAAGTGGGCTGAGTTATTCCTGGAGGGGCCGTCACCAACCTGTGGGTCTTCCACATTTACATGACAGCAATCAAACCATGGGCGTGCAGGCGTAAAGGTTCCATCAACCTCACATGCTAGAAAAATAAGATAAGATCAGATCAAACTGTCTGTCATCTGTATAGTCTCACACACACACACACACACACACACACACACACACACACGGTATCAGCATTAGTAAAACCTCTGAAGATGCTCTTGGATTACCTGAACGCTGCCTAAAAGTGAGATTTATTTATGGACTCGTTGCAGATGTACTGTAGAACATCTCAGAAGAGATCTTGCATGTTTGACTTGAAGCCCTTCAGAGAACCAGTTTGTTTGCAGGCAGGGTGTAAATAAACTGCTCAGATTCACACAGATTCTTGAATTGAGTATTTTCACCAAACAATTCAAACATTCAACAATCATAATGGATTTGTTTCTGCCTCAGACGTACACATGTACAGCCTGTTTAGCCAGTTACTCTTATTTAATGATGCACCTATTGGTAATGGATTTTAAGATTGTTTGACTTGATATTGTTGTGACTAAGGTGTTAGTCAGAGAGGCACGTCTGGATACATTCTCTGCTCGTCATGTGTTCAAAAGGAAGCATTGTCACCACACTGTTGTGCAGAGTAGACACATTAGGCACAGCCTTGTGAACACATCACCACTGCCACAGTAACAATGACATCCACTCAATGTAATTCACTTCAACAGGATCACTTCCAAACATTCTATTACACAGCACAAGCTTTAATTTCATTAACTTTCCACAAGAAACTGGATAATCCATCTTCATCACATCTACACAAACAACATAGAAAATGTTAAGTAAACTATCACTGGATCACATGAAATGTATTACTATATGACTTTATAATTACTATAATTACTAGTAATCAACATGTTGAATGTCTACATGTTTCTTTCTCTCTGTTGTGTAGTAACATGTTTGTAGCCTAGCTATAGATGTGTGTTTGGAATATACATGTGACGTACATACTGCAATTTCCCATTTGAATGTCACACCTGCAGTCCACCTGTGACATAATCACTTCTCATTCTCATAATGAGCAACTATTTTCACACCTCTTTTAAATTTAGCCATTTGTAAGTGGAGCATAGCAAGTCGCATCTGGCCAAAATAATGTAACAGTTGTATTCTTATGGGTTTTTTCAACTAATCCATGAATTGTTTAACTCAGTCTTGACTAAAATCTTTCATGTCCTCATGATTACTATCCTGCATTGTTGTCTCATTTAAACATCCATAAACCATGTGATCCATGCAGCATGTCACTGAAATTGTATTTTGTATTCCTTGTGAAAACATATATTATGTGTATATTTCAGGCCTGTGTGTAATAACAACATAGTGTAAACTGTAATTTCCACATTGGGGATTAATAGAGTATAAATTATTTTTAAAAAACCAGCTAAAATATGCTGCCATTGTCTCTTCACCAGTCCTCAGGAAACATGGTGCTGCAGATTGTCATCAGGAGACACGCCAGGGCTGGAGCTGAAGGACACCATGGCCATTGTGCAAGAAGTAAAGCTGGTTGAGAGGCGACTGAAGCATGCCTGGTATCTGGGTTAGCTCAGGTATTCTGCCCCCAGCAACACTGTGGAATAACTAATGTAACGAAAGTCACTCTGTACACATCCTGCTTTCCTCTTCAACAACACTTCTACTGTCATTACGGACAGTAAAGACAACGCTCATTCACAGGAAGCTCAGCCTGCTGTTCTGCTCAGCTGTCCAATCCAATACCTTCACTCATGGAACATAGGAAGTCTGAGATCTGAGTATTACACTGGATGATAAGTGGGACAGAATCTGTAGAAATATTAAAACTATGACATGCAATGTGAGGGTGTGCTTCATTCAGTTCAAGATTACGCATTGTGTCTATTGGAATCCCTCCAGATTGTTTGGAGTTGGTCTGAAAAACACACCAAATTGATGGAAATGTAAGACCTTCAAGTACTTCATGTCCTATGGTCCTGTGATAAGGTCCAGGATACATGGTAACTGCAGGGCCCCAGGTTCCATCCAGCCCAAGATGATTTGTTCTGAGAGATGGGTCCGTCCTAGACGGGATGGACAGACACATCAGAAGCGGGGTCCAGACTAGTTTAATGATAGTCACACAGATTGTTTGCCGTCAATCCAGGAGTGGGCTTGTGAGATGGATAGGGTGTGGCTATAGTCTGCCGCGATGCAGAACCACTAGATTCAAAAGGTCATTCATCCCGGCTGTTATCCCACTTGTTAATAATATCCTGTAAATTCTAATTGTGGTTGTGTTCATGTTTATTTTTTGTTGTTTGGTGTAGATTTTGTTACTGCTGGCTGTAATCCAGATTGCCCCTCGGGGATGACAACGTGACCTTGACCTTGAAATGTCATATAAACGATTTGCCAGATTGGATCTCTATACTAGAACATGGGGAAAGGACCTGGACTTTCTGGAGGCTCCTCAGAAGCTTTGTGCTGGGGAGAGACATATGATGGGCTTATTGTGTCATTTATATGTATGTTTATTTGGTTTATTGTCTATTTTGTTACTATTCTGTTAAATGTTTTGAATATTGTAATAAATGTGTCATCGTTTCTTGATTTGTCACAAATAAAATCAGCCTGTTTGAGAACAAAAACCCACTGATTGTTGGCTTACTGGCCTATAGGTTAGATGGTAGTTAGACTAAGGCCATACACAGATACATGTGTCACAGGATGAACTGTATGTTTACCATCATTATCATTATAAACCTACATTGGTAGGGAGATAAGAAAGAAAGATTTTGTTTGGATTTGTATGAAGTCTATGCAGTTTTAACTCTTGAGGACTTTAAAAATGATTCAAATGAAACAGGGAAAGTGACTCCCAACTCACTGACATTTGGAATGTGTCACAAATACACTGCTTCATTTAAGGGTCACATGGTAAAAAAGATAAGATCCACTGCCTTATGTCAGCCTACCATTAGTAAACGGGTCGGTCCACTCAGGGGTAAGTGGGGATCCACATAAAGACAAAGAGCAAGCAGGATTACACAAAGAGATTCACACACACACACACACACACACACACACACACACACACACACACACACACACACACACACACACACTTGAAGGGAGAGAACTAATTGTGTTCAGCCACTAACACAACACTGTAGACAGAATGCCAGGCGGCTCATCCCCACATTCTTCAGCTTGCATGTGGGTAGGGCATTTTCAGTAAACACTCAAATATGCACTGTGCATTTTTACCAGGTGACACATTATTGGAGTGCTGTATTAAAGCAACAGCAAGGTGTGATACAACCCGTTTAAGTAAACTCAACCAGGTTAATGTGCATCCCAAGACAGTTGCTTTATTTAAAACTATCCATTAAGAAATCATTAACATACACGGTATGTTTAAAAGCTTGGCTCCCACACCGAGCGCTCAGCGCTGTGTGGAAAATTCACAGCCAATCAGAAGCTGCTGATTAAATTCATATCCGTCTCAGCTGAGCTGGCCGGCACGTTGTCTTTGACGGGAGACATGGGCTCACCTTTCTTACAAGCAGCCATCTTCTGGGAATCTCTGAAACACACAAGAGAGCTGCTCCATTAGAAACGGATAGATCATTGATTAAAGTTACTGACACCAGAGGCACGATGCAACAATGCCGCGTTGTTTACATGTCTATGGCCTGAAACTGTTCCTCTCTCCTACCATGACAACGATTTGAAACTATGTGGACAATCTGGTTTCTGCGTCGCTAGGACTCAAAAACCTTCTGTTATAAACAAGATGCAACATCTGGCTATCACACACACACACACACACACACACACACACACACACACACACACACACACACACACACACACACACACACACACACACACACACACACACACACACACACACACACACACACACTTCAACGAATGACACTTATTGAGTAAAACATTCATTAAGACGCCTCCATGTTTATGACATGTCATGTCAGTGTTATACACACTCTACTTACTTTTTTAGAATCATGTAAAGAAAGTGATAAAAATAATTTTCAAATATTCTATTAATTTACAAAGTACCCTGAGTATTGTCTTTTACTTTTTGAAGCTGAAGTTCTTCCAGAGGCTGCTGATGGTGGCCTGGGCTCCAGGGTTGTTCTCGTTATTGGACAAAGAGGTTTTCCTCGCATAACCCACAGACTTCCTGCTCAGTCCACTGGCCCTGGCTGGGCCCAATGTCCGCACCTTTGCTGCTGGACGCTGGCTGCTGGACTTCAGCTTCGACAGACCTGAAACCTGGACGGACAGAGACCATGTATGGGAGACAAGAATAAAAACAAAAAAGAATAAGTATAACCATGTTTAATTGCTAAAAAATGTCTTGAACTTGAATACCAGTCTCATGCCTGCGTGTTAAATACAGAGCTGGAGGCATGCTGTGGCTAGCCTAGCTTAGCATAAAGACTGGAAGCCAGGGGAACAGCTTGCCTGGCTCTGTCCAAAGTAAAAAATACACCTACCAACACCTCTACAGCTTATTAATAAAGATATTATAATGTGCTTTTGTAAAAATGACCGTTTGTGGTTGTTGCGTGCTTGGCAACGAGAGTTATCAGCTTCCCGAAATGATCACGGTAAAGTTGCCAGTTTTAAATTTGGGCCTGCACGGGGCACCTGGGTAGGTCACCTGGTTGAGCATGTGCCCCATGTATTAAGGCTCAGTCCTCCCTGCAGCAAGGCCCTTTGCTGCATGTCACCCCCCTGTCTACCTCTTCATGTCTTCAGCTGTCCTGTGGAATAAATGCCTAAAACGCCCCAAATTTTATTATAATAATAATAATAATTTGTGCCTGCACAGAAAAAAAAAAAAAACAGCAGACTGGGATTGCCTCACCACAGCTCTAACAGTTCCAATATGTTAAATACCTACGTTCTACATTTCATTTTTAACATGCACGCGCAGCCTGACTTTGACCACATATACAGCATTGTTGGTTTTTTTGGCTTGTAATTAGTGAGAGAGAGAGAGAAAGAAAGAGAGAAAAAAACTAAAGGAGGAGGTAGTTCTCAAGTTGTTAATACGTGGCCGACAGGCAAACGCACTGCAACCTCAGAAAACACATACAAATAGACAAATCACACCCTAAAAAAAGAAGCAATGCAAAAAAGAAAAGTAGACAAACCTTGAAAACAAATGCATGAAAAAAAAAACGCTGCATCGGCATTACACAGCGCACATTCTCCAGGCCTCTAGGGGGAGCGCTAAGAGGAACAGCTTGATCTTCGACCCCATGGGAGAGAACGCTCTGCCTTTTTATTAGAGTCTGGTATGGCTGCAGCCTGGAGACCTCCCGTCCCATGCCTCCCATCTATAGACTGTATATAAAATTAATATAATATATTAATAATATAGTCTATGCTACAGTCTCATGCCCTCCCGGCTGGTGCAGTCTGTAAGCTTTGACTTTTCAAAATAAAAGCTTGCGCCTGGCCAACTATGTCTTTGTACATGTGTTTCGTACTGGTGTTTGGAATGTTTTTAAACTAAACAGTATGGCAATTATGTTAATGAATATTTAAATTTTTTCAGCAGATGTCTAACAACACGATGGAGTTAGCAGTTTTGTTTATATGTGCAGGGTGATTTATTCAGTTTGATACAAAGCTTTCCTGAATTACTGTATATTGAGAAATTACAATGAACCTCTTCCCAGAATGTACTGGCCTGTGTAAGAGGAGCATTGAATGGTTAAATGATTTCTCAGTTACATACCGGTTAAAGATGTGGAGACTTCTTGAACTTACAAATATCAATCACGCTTTTTATAGCTTAATGGATGACATGCTTTGGTGGTTAAGAAAACAAGTTGGATGGTAATATTTTATGGTTTATTTGCTTGAGAGGGTGGAATAACTTCTTTACCAGCCAGGGCCCGAAGTTAACTTTTTTGACGACTTTACTGGCCATGTTTTTTTGCCTCAAAAATGTGAAAAACAGCAATCACATGAAGGTTCCGAAACAGCAGTTGCATCCTCTCCAACTGAGCTGCTTTCATGGACGTCAGTGCCTTGACCGCCTTGACTGCAGCGGTCTCCTCCAGAAGGGCAGTCTTTGATAGTTTACAACTTATCGTGTGTAGTGGCTTTCTGATGACTCGTGGTCTTTAATTACTTCTAATTTTTAAGTTTTAGTCTTGATAACAAAAGGATTTGGCTTCTCTGAACCATACACACGACAGTCACTGCAGTACATTTGTTCTGTACTGCTGTTATAAATCAGCCCCTTAAAAACCTTGCCGTTGTCGCCAATTGTCTATTTTGTATTAAAACGTCTTTTACTTTTCTTTGACTCAGGCTCATCTTTTTGTTGGTTGTTTGTTTCAGCCAGTCTCTTTATCCAAGTAACGTGCCGCCACATTTTTAACTAAAATCCAACAAAATGGCGGACTTTTTTGAAATGTAAAAGAACAGTTGCAAAAAAAAGCCTAATGAATCCCTCAATTCTGATTGGCTACCTGCCAATGTGGCAGGTAGATTGACAGGGTTACCCGGCAATTTCTAAATTCACCCGCATTTGGCAGGTGGTCGGGTGTTAATTTCAGGCCCTGTTACCAGCACATATCCCATGCTGTCAAGGGAAATCAAACGCCTGCTAACGAAATTCATTAGAGGTTTACAGTTCTATAAGATACATCCCTCCACCGTCTAACAGTAAGTCTTTGTGCTTTCAAAAGAATTAATCGAAGATGTTACTAAAAATAAGCATATTGGAACAAATTGCCCCTCGGGAATAATAAAGTGACCTTGACCCAGGCACATACCCACCTTTGATCTCAGCATGCCAGGTTTCGTGTCTGCTTCTGTTGAGTGTGTGGGACTCTGCTCTAGCTCAGAATCTTTGCTTAAATTAATTTCCTGAGGGAGCATATGAAAGACATGTAAGACAAAGCCATGCTACCCAAATAGCTTTCTGCACACCCACCCTGCCATGAAACTCTGATGATGATGTGTGTGTAAAGGCTGATCTAACCACAAGGGATGTATGAACATAAAGACAGTGGGGATTTGTATGACCTTACCGATGCAGCATCCTCCTGGTGGGAGGAAGGCTGCGACTGTGAGAAATAGGCGCTGTCCTGGGAGGGAGGTGAATCTGGGAGGTCATCCTTTTCCTCTGGGTTAGTGCCAGCGGAGGACTGACATATGGCGGACATGTCTCCAGGGGGTCTATGGCTCTTTGTGTCCTTCTTGTACTGAAACTGCTGCAGGGCGACAAGGCTTGAAGTGGACTGAGGCATTCTCAATTGTTCAGTGCAGGTGGAGCTGTCTGACCAGTGAAAAAGCCTGAGGCCCTGACTGGGTGCACTGGGGGATGTGGTGTTGGGTGATGGAGGCGGGCTGGGGGTGTCCACAGATGGAATGTCAGGACCATCGCTGTCATTGGTCTGGGTGCTGGGAGAACTGTCCTGAGTGGGACTGGCATCCTGAAAGGAATCCTCCTGAGCAGACATCTGAGTGCTCAGACTAACTGCTGGACTGGAACTGAAAAACCTACGTGAGAATGAACACAACCTTCACTATACTATACAGTGGGATGCAAGATGGGGACGCTCAAGTCTGTTGCAGTAGCTTGTGTAACTTCCTGTGTTTTTGTTGTGGTTTCTAAATTGCCTTGATTTGACTTTTTTTTACCTCATATAATAACCTCATTACTGACAACGGATATCACAGGGTTTAAACATTTTCTACTGCTTCTCCTGGTGTGTTCTTTCACTTTTCGTGCAGGGGAGTCACGCCAACAAGACAGAGGGTATTGTTTAACCAGCTGATTGCGTTCTCAGACCAACCCTTCTACCCAGAACTTCAGTTTTGACAAGGGCTCAAGATGCGGAACTTGTGAACAATCTTAATTTTCCTCCCTGTGTAACCTATAACCTGCGTAACATGTAATAGTAATGCATCTGCTGCGCGTGGCCACACATGTGGGAGGACAACAAACATGTCAACGCACCAGCAGCTGCTGTGTCTTTCATCAGAAGCTTTGGCTTTAAAAACTTCAGACAACTGGGCCCAAACAAAATAATTGCTGATGCAAAATATGTGGTTTGATTTAGTCAATGTTAACTGGGTCAGAGAGTCTGGGGGATGTGTTGACTGACAGTGGCTCATTGGTTGTCATTAGTTGTAGACAGTGCACATTACATGGTTGTGCTCTATATGTGAAAATAGGTTACAGTTATTGCTGATAATTTTAGCAATATTTTCTTGATATCAATAGCAATATGTGGTCTGTACTGTTCTGTATGTTTATAGAAAAGGCAAAATACAGTTATTAACATACAAAGTAAAGAATTCCTGGTGTTTTCTAACATATTGCAATAGCTTAAATACAGTGATTACATAGCAAACAACTAACCAAAGCTGATACTGTATGATAACAGATAAAGGAGTCACGATAACATTTGACATGCTTTAAATTCCTTATATATAGCTATGCAGTGTTGTGAGCAGTCTGGATGGAATGCAGCAGGTGTTACAACACTCATTATTATAACCACGAGAGACTTGACTTGGACGGGAACTTGACCACTAGAATCTAGATGAGTTAATAATGTGAGTTGTGATGAGATGTGGTTGTTGATGTCACCTGCTGCATGTGGCCTGGCCGTCCTCCTCAGCTCCCTGGTTCCTCCTCTGTAGCAGCGTAGCGAAGCGGTTGCGTGGCCGGGGCTGACAGGGTAATGTTGGCTTGTCTGGATGCTGGTCTGACCTAGATCGCTTCTGACTGGAGCACAAGTACTGCTGCAGCACATCCTGGTCTGATACACTACAGTCTATGGGAGGAAAAAGAAAAGTACAGTCCATAAAAGGCTAAACACTGCTGCTTTTATTGTTTTGCTCCATTGCTAACAACTTTTTGTAATATTTCCGTGGATACTAGCATGCATGAGGTCAGTTAAAATAGCACAATCATTAGTCTAGACATTTGTTTACTAGCTAGACATTACAATCTACAGATGTACGATTCAGAAAATGTTACGATTTGATTACGATTTTTAGGCTCAGGATTCGATCCAATATTATTTTCGATTCAAAAACAATTGTTGATTCAAAAAACAATTCACATTATGTAAATGTAGTTACTTTTCCTATGTAATTGCAGTAGACATACAATTTAAAAGAAAACAAAAATGTAGTTTGTAGAAATATACTTTATATGTCTTCATACAAAAATAAAAACTTTTGCAACTAAAAATTGCCAAACTTTGGCCAGCTTTCAGATACATTTAATTGAAGTATAATACTGTTGAATAAAAAGAGCCTTTACATTTAGCTTTAAAGTGCTGTACTCAGATCAAACAAAAACTACTGCTAAATGTGGTTTAAGGAGTACTTTAGCTACCAGATTGATTGAGAATGTGAACTTGACTGGGCACATTGAATTTCCTAAAATTAGGCCCTTTCTTTTAGAACTGTGGCAACTACAGTCCATTTAACAGAACTTTTGTGATGTGTCAAAATCACATAATGGAAACACATTTAGGTGTGTGTGTGTGGGTGTGTAACCAGTTCATAGTCCACCTCTGGCTGGAATCTGTACATTATTTTGCAGAAACAGAAGCAGGTCTACGTGTTTTATAGTGAGCATGATCTGCTGTGCAATGTTAATCTCTGAATAATGTAATGCCGTACCATGTGAGTTTTCAAGTTTGTGGTGTTTGAAAAATACGTAACATTTGCTTTGCAAAGCCCGCATGATTCCTATTAAGTTCCATCTTCCCCTTAAGGTAATTAAAGCCAAAATGTGGCCAAACATTTGCCTTCAATGAGGATGGAGCAGGTTGAATAATTCTTTCTGTGAGGTATGCCCTATGGGTTTGCCATTTTTTGCACCAACTAAACTACTTCCGCTGCACTCGTTCTTCTGATTATGACAAGAGTGCCCAGGCATCAGTGTGAATTCGAAGCAGCACCATCTATAGGAATGGCGAGGAAATGTCATTTCAGGACAATAGTGTCAAATTGAGAGGAAAAAATATTAATCAATTTTGAATCGGTAGAGCTTGAATCTCGATATGAATCGATTGTTGTGCACACCCCTATTCCAATCCCCATACAATCCCCTAGAACAATAAAGGCAAAACATGGACTCAGTTGTGTGTAATGATGACATGCTAAAGAAGCATAAAACCTCCTCATAGCAACAAGTAAATGAAATAAAATGCCATGATGTGCAGCTGAGCTTAGCACATGAGCAGCACAATGTGAGGGAGAGAATAAAAATAAAACGTGAAGAAAAGCATTATATCAATAACGCTTGTCTGAGGTGGCGACAGCTGCAGGTGGATTTCAGAATGATTCTAAAGGAGTTATGTCACCCTCTGGTGGTGGTGGTCTGTGTTCATAGCAAAGTGAGAGAATGCTTGTAGTTGTCCATAGTGAATGACATCTTCCAAATAAGGGCTGAAGCAGACCCAGATCCTGGAGGAGATGAGGAACAAGACGGCGGCAGTGAGTTAGTGGACCCAGAAGAATCAAGTGAAGATGAAATTACTCCCCCTGGACCATCAACCGGTGCTGAAATATAAATATAATATGAAATAAGTATCTCAATCTGGAGCCCCACCGGTTGATCCAGGAGCTCTGGGGCCTGCTGTCACCAAGGAGTCAGTTTAGAACTCATGTGGTGCGAAGAGGACCCTTCAAGGTTAGGGGGAATAACGTATTTCCAAAAAACAGCCTTTCACAACAATCTACTGTATAGGACTACAGTGAGGGAAAAAAGTATTTGATCCCATGCTGATTTTGTACATTTGCCCACTGACAATAAATGATCAGTCTATAATTTTAATGGTAGATTTATTTGAACAGTAAGAGACAGAATAAGAAGAAAAAGAAAGAAAACGCATGTCAAAAAATTTTATAAATTGATTTGCATTTTAATGAGGGAAATATGTATCTGACCCCTCTCCAAAACATGACTTGGTACTTGGTGGCAAAACCCTTGTTGGCAATCCCAGAGGTCAGACGTTTCTTGTGGTTGGCCACCAGGTTTGCACACATCTCAGGAGGGATTTTTTCCCACTCCTATTTGCAGATCTTCTCCAAGTCATTAAGATTTCAAGGCTGACATTTGGCAGCTCGAACCTTCAGCTCCCTCCACAGATTCTCTATGGGATTAAGGTCTGGAGACTGGCTAGGCCACTCCAGGACCTTAATGTGCTTCTTCTTGAGCCACTCCTTTGCATTTTGGGCCATTGTCATGCTGGAATACCCATCCATGACCCATTTTCAAAGCCCTGGCTGAGGGAAGGAGGTTGTCACCCAAGATTTGACGGTTCATGGCCCCATCCATCGTCCCTTTGATGCGGTGAAGTTGTCCTGTCCACTTAGCAGAAAAACACCCCCAAAGCAAAATGTTTTCACCTCCATGTTTGATGGTGGGGATGGTGTTCTTGGGGTCATAGGCAGCATTCCTCCTCCTCCTCCAAACCCGGCAAGTTGAGTTGATGCCAAAGAGCTCCATTTTGGTCTCATCGGACCACAACCCGGGCACTGCAGGATTTCAGACCTTCATGGCGTAGTGTGTTACCAATTGTTTTCTTGGTGACTATGGTCCCAGCTGCCTTGAGATCATTGACAAGATCCTCCCGTGTAGTTCTGGGCTGATTCCTCACTGTTCTCATGATCATTGCAATTCCACGAGGTGAGATCTTGCATGGAGCCCCAGGCCAAGAGAGATTGACAGTTATTTTGTGTTTCTTCCATTTGCGAATAATCGCACCAACTGTTGTCATCTTCTCACCAAGCTGCTTGGCGATGGTCTTATAGCGCATTCCAGACTTGTGTCGGTCTACAATCTTGTCCCTGACATCCTCGGAGAGCTCTTTGGTCTTGGCCATGGTGGAGAGTTTGGAATATGATTGATTGCTTCTCTGGACAGGTGTCTTTTATACAAGTAACGAGCAGTCCCTTTAAGAGTGTGCTCCTAACCTCATGTTTTTTTTTTTACATGTGTTTTTCTGGATTTTCTTGTTGTTATTCTGTCTCTCACTGTTCAAATAAATCTACAATTAAAATTATAGACTGATAATTTCTTTGTCAGTGGGCAAACATACAAAATCAGCAGGGGATCAAATATGTTTTTCCCCTCACTGTATGTCAAACAGCTGTGTATATCCCCTGGGGAGCACAGACGCTGAAAAAGCATTGAGGCATGTGGTTGGATTCCATTGGCATCTTCAGAAATTGTTCAACTTCTTTTCAGCAGCAACTCAAAAATGGAAAAAAGTGACGTGAACTTTACTGTCAAACCATGGAGTTACACAAGGCTTCAGAGCGTGCACTTGTGGAGTGTATCTGATCCTGTTGCCAAAGTAGAGGCCCATGCCTTTAAGAAGTGATGGGATCCTATCATTTTAATCATTGTCAACCAGGTCAATAAGCTTCTTTAGTCAGCTTAAATACAATTAGATGTCTAATTAAATTCCTATGTGTAAATGAAAACAAAATGATTGCCTTGACAGAAAATAGTTTAATCAATATAATGTTGAGTCACAAACCCATTCATATCATGTACAGATGAGCAACTGGAAATTAACTCCAGGAAATCTCTAAATCTAAAGATGTTCAGCCAATCAGATTTCTGTGCTGTAGTGGATCTGTTTACTGAGAGGGTAAAAACGGGTGTATTTGTGTTAAAAAGCTTGCAGCAATCTAAATATTGCACATTCACAACTCACCTTCGTGGTCTCTTCGCCTTCAGCCCTCTGCAGGGCAGCCTGAGACCGACCATGCTGACGATTCTCTCCTTGCCCCTGGTGGAGGGAGGCCTGTCTGGGGAGGCAGTAGACTGGGACGGGGCAGCAGATGCTGGCTTTAAGCCTCCATTCCAGATACTGGGCCCAGTGGGGGCTGGTGAGGAGTTCCAGCTGCGACTGCGGGCTTTAGAAACCTAAAGAGGACATTTGCAAAGTTGTTCTATATTAAAAGGTGACTTAGTTAAAGCAGACCTGCTTATCAAAATACACTGATCTGATACCTGGTGAATGGGTTTATCTGGGTTGAAGTCATCTATCCTCTCCATGGTGTTGATGTCAAGGTTTCCCAAGGCCATCTGCAAGCCTTTGTCATCTCCTAGATAACTGGATTCAAAATCATCAAGGAAAAAATATGACAAACTTGCAGTTTTCTATTTCTAAATAAAATATAACCAACCAACCACACTAAATCATTTCCACTGTTTACAAAAGTGGCAACAGGTGCTGCGATTCAAAACAGGAGGATACAGTCCAGCGTAGCCAAGTGTGGCTGGGTCCATGTGCTCTGGGTACGGGTTAAGGGGTACAACCTTCCTCCTGACAGGATCGAACACCAGCTGATAGAGGAAGGTGTTATTGGCTCTGATGAATCCCTCAATGTACTGTTCAGGGACGACAAGATTCATCTTGAGATACTGGCCCATCTTTCTGATCACCTGAAAGGGCAACAAGAGCTCGCAATAAGCCATCTGCCAATGGACCACTGCAATTAGCTTTTATTAACAATACATTTTATGCCATTACTGAGTGACAAATACTGACTCACTCTCCAGTGTTTCCCCTATAACTGTACAAGCCAGGCGGACCACCAGGCCAATGGGAACTCACCCCAGGACAGAACAAATCTTTTTATGCCAAAAATAACCCCGAACATGCATTGTATTTCCCCTATATTCAGTATATTATTTAGTGTTGCATTGCTGTTCAGCAGCGACACACCGCTATGAGGCCATGAATGAAATAACAGTCTGTGGTAATTTCACATCTGTAACAACAGTTGAGTGTTATCTAAACTGCTAAAGTCAGTTGAACAGGTGAAGCGCATACATTTTGTTGTAGCTAAGGGTTTCAAACAGGCTAGGTAATGAATGATATGCTAACGTGCTAACAGATTCTGTTTTGTGTTTTTAGATGAGCTGGACCAGAGAATATTGGGTTAAAACAGATATGCCCTAAAGCAAAACAGCGTTGTCATTGATACTGCTGTTGTTGCTAATACTATTGACAGCAGTCATTGATACTGCGTTAGAGACTCCTCGGCTCTGATTGGTTGTTCTCCTTATGCCATTAGGAGCACCAGGAAGAGGCAGACGAACATGATTTTTTTCCCCAGATGATCGGATTCATGTAGTACTGTCAGGATAAAGTGACAGCTTAAGCAAATATGACAAAAAAAAAGTGTTTTAATAAAAGTGTCCAACTGTAGCTTTAATTTCACTTACAGAATACCTACTTAAAGATTGCCAACATTATACCAGACCCAGTAAAGTTGTACCTAAGTAATTGAAATAAAGAAAGAGTTGAGATTAATTGCTTAGGAATTCAACTTTATGTTATATAGTCTCACTTTAAATCTGTTGGACCCTATGGGAATAGTGATACAATTTTTCCATGAGCTGATTTTTGAGATGGAGGAGTTTTTCCCCCAGATATTAGTCAGATGACTTAACCATATTTTCCTCAGAAGCAGGTTTGGTGTGCAGCTGGTGCTTAAAAGTGATGCAACATGGGAATCACAAATATAAACTGTAGTCACCTTACTAAATGCATAATCCAACTACACTATGTCACCATCTGGACTCACCTTCAGGATATCAGGGTCTTTGGCCAGTCGCAGCAGTTTGCAGGCCTTGCCTAGGCCGATACCATGTAGGGAGGCCAGATAGTCGCATCCAGAGAGGATGCACATGTGGCGAAACTTCTCCTCTGTGAAAACATTCCCCAGAGAGCGACAGCGGCCCATGTTGCTGTGGTCTATCTCTAGGCCATTGCCCTGCTTGTCCATTTTGAGGATCACCTGCATGATTGTGAAAGATGATTGATTTAAAATTTGGTGGCAATGTATGAGCAGTGAAATTTCCAAAAGGCTAATTTTGATTTTTGTCAAACTGATATAAGGCTAAAGTAATCTTGTTTATGGTCATCCATCTCATTTGGTTCTTTGATATCAAACATTGGTAACAGTGCCGTCTTATTTTAAAATACAGGCAAAATAGGTTGACAGTTCATTCATGATTGCCTGAGTGCACTTTCATCCCTGTTAAACAGTTCCATATGTGAATTTATGATAAATGATTCTGAAGAATGGTTATTTATTAAAAAAAAGAAAGAAAAAAGAAAACGAAATCGGCCATTATAAATGCCAATACAGATAATTCAGGAAATGCCTAATACCGGCCAATAATATCGGCATGTCGATATATCGGCCGGGCTTTACTTCAGATTTGGTAGGGGACCACTAAGCTCTATATAAAACGCATCCAAAGAGCACCATGTCATGGAACCTTTAATTTATTGTATTAATCTTTAATTTTTGTTTTATCTTGTATAGATAGGTTTTCATTATGAATATTTAATTGTGATAATTATAGAATATCATGAGTTTACAATAACCAGCATGTTGTCATTGTTTTTTTTTTTATGTACGTGGTTCACAGTAAAACATCTGGGTCATGGTCCAGCTGACTGTCAATAAGCTTGCACTTTGCAGGATTAGGTTTGAGGATTTGTTGCTGGATTTGTTACGGTTCCAGATTGCTTTCACATTTCAAGGTTAAAAAAAAACAAATCCAGACTCATGTTGAATCACCAACACTCTGATCTGGATAACCCTTATCCACGTAGGAAGATTGAGGCCCGGGTTTCCTCTATGTATTTACATGTGTGTGCAGCTGGAATGAATCCCCTGGGTTTAGCACTCAATACCTTTTTGCAGCCGAATGCTAGCAGATCAGAGTCTTCTGTGATGACAGCCTGGGCCAAACCAGATTTAGTGAGGTAAGCTAACTGAGCATCAGCTTCATATGGCGCCACAACACAGTCCACTCCTCTCGCCCTTGCAGCCTGGTTTACAAACACAAAAAATATTCACTACATCACTTCAACATGCAAAACTGCTGGATGTTACCAAATATTTTTATTTTCTTTTAATGTTGCGAAGGTTGATATGCAACTTGGAAGAAAAACTGAAGAGGGTTTTCTCTGCAAATGTATTGTGAGAAATCAAACTCATCAGACTGTTATCTGAACCTGATATTCTAAACAATTACTGGATGGAAAATAGTGTCGGATTTTCATTCTGTTAAATATGTTACATGATGGTGAAGGTCCTACCCAGTTCTCTATTGAGTTACAGTGGCTTGCATAAGTTTACACACCCATGCTAAAGTTGATTTAAAAAGAGCAATAAAAAAAATTGATCTTAATACCTTAATTAAAAAAAATTTGGAAAACCCAACCCTTTAAGGACACTAATTTTCTTTGTGAATGAATAATGTATTGTAGATAAATAAATGTTCTTCCTTAAAATACAGGGGGCATAAATATACACATCCCTGTGTTAAATTGAATATTATGCACCTGACAAAGGTCCCTTGGCCTTTGGAATTAAAATACCCCCAATAACCTTCACCATACCTAGAGATTGGCATGGTGTCAGTTAGCTTAATAGCTGGTTTGATTTGCATTTAGAGATGATCTTATGGAAAGTTCCCCATGCCTATCTCTATGTATGGTGAAGGGTATGTGATGATTGGGGGGTGGGGGGGCTATTTTGATTCCAAAGGACAAGGAAACTTTATCAGGATGTATAGTATCCTGATCCATGAAATAACTGGCCTTTAAAAATAAAATAAAAAGCCAAAAGTGCAGTTATTCGACTGACAAAGTGTGAGTACACTGTGAGTGTTCTTGATTAACAACTCCAAACTCAGAGTGAAGGCAATGATATTCATCATATCAGCCTGGCAGGAGATAGGAAGTCTTTACCTTAATAAGGTTATGAGCCATGGCTGGGGTGATGTTAATACAGCGTGTGAAACAGTCTCTGGCCTCCGACAGTTTGCCTTCACGTAGTAGCTGTCTTCCTTTCTGAAGATTGACTTCTCTGCGCCTGAAAAGTACATATATGAAACAGAATTAATTTTAAAACTTTGCACTCAAAACAAAATAAGAAAGATGATTTGTCCTACAACTGAAGCCTATGCAGGGTTTCCCACAGATTAGAAAGCAATTTGTGTGTGTGTGTGTGTGTGTGTGTGTGGTTGGACATTTGCATATATGTGACATCATTACACAATTATTTGCATAATGCTTAGTGGATGTGTCAGCACGGTAGATAGAAAGAAATAAAAATCTTTAGCCAAATAATCAATTTTACAAAAGGAGTGAAAAAGATCAATAAATAAAGGATCAGGGCCAGGCCAGTTCCACAGTCCCTGCACCCTGTCCCTTCTCCCTTTTCTACCTGCCTGCCTACGCACACAAGGAGGGGAGGGGCTACTCCTCACAAAACAGATTCAGAGAGAGGTAACTGTTTTGGCGGCCACAGGACAGAGATACCTCGCGTGCTAGCTGGACAATACAGACAACTTTTTTACAGAAAGCAGTTGTCTCTTCTACAGAAAATTGCCATATTTGTTGCTAGTTGCTTTTTTGAAAAAGTCACGAAAGGGGTCTGAAAAGTCACTAAATCTAGCGACAAAGTCGCTAACTTTCTTTCACTCATGGTTAGTGGTTGGGTGGTTTATTGTCAAACAACTGTGTTTACTCTTTTAAATCATAATGACAACAGAAACTACCCAAATGACCCTGATCACAAGTTACATACCCCAGTTCTTAATACCATGTACTGCCCCCTTTAACATCAATGACAGCTTGAAGTATTTTGTGGTAGTTGTGGATGAGGCTCTTTATTTTCTCAGATGGTAAAGCTGCCCATTCTTCCTGGCAAAAAGCCAGTTCCTGTAAATTCTTGGGTTGTCTTGCATGAACTGCACGTTTGAGATCTCCCCAGAGTGGCTCAATGATATTGAGGTCAGGAGACTTAGATGGCCACTCCAGAACGTTCACTTTATTCTGCTGTAGCCAATCACAGGTCAACTTGGCCTTGTGTTTTGGATTGTTGTCATTTTGGAATTTCCAAGTACATCCCATGCGCAGCTTCCGGGCTGTTGTGTGCAAATTTTCCTCCAGTATTTTCTGATAACATGCTGCATTCATCTTACCATCAATTTTGACCAAGTTTCCTGTGCCTTTGTAGCTCACACATCCCCAAAACATTAGCGACTCACCTCTGTGTTTCACAGTAGGAATGGTGTACCTTTCATTATAGGCCTTGTTGACTCCTCTCCAAATGTAATGTTTATGGTTGTGGCCAAAAAGTTCAATTTTGGTCTCATCACTCCAAAATGATTTTGTTCGAGAAGTTTTGAGGCTTGTTTCTGTGCTGTTTGGCGTATTGTAAGCAGGATACTTTGTGGCATTTGCGTAGTAATGGCTTTCTTCTGGCGACTCGACCATGCAGCCCATTTTGTTTAAGTGCCTTCTTAGTGTGCATCTTGAAACAGCCACTCCACATTCAGAGAGTCTTGTATTTCAGGTGAAGTTATTTGTGGGTTTTTCTTTGCATCCCGAACAATTTTCCTGACAATTGTGGCTATAGGTTTTGTTGGTCTACCTGACCGTGGTTTGGTTTCAACAGAATCCCTCAATTTCCACTTCTTAATTAGAGTTTGAACACTGCTGATTGGCATTCTCAATTCCTTGGATATCTTTTTATATTCATCAGCAAACAGATCACAGGTGAGGATGGTTACCTTTAGGAGCCATTCAAACCCGTTTGTGTCAACTTGTGTGCATGTTATCAAGCCAAAATCACAAGGGTATGTAAACTTGTGATCAGGGTCATTTGGGTAGTTTCTGTTGTCATTATGATTTAAGAAGAGTAAACACAGTTGTTTGACAATAAACCACCCAACCACAAACCATGAGTAAAAGAAACGTTTTTGTGTTATCATTCATATTCTCTGAAAAATGGCCAAGAAATCATATATTCTGCCAGGGTATTTAAAGTTATGATCACAATTGTACCTTGTTAAGGATAACAATAAGGTGTCGGACCTCTTGATGCTAAGGTATTTGTTTGTGCAGGGGTTGTTTGGTCTCACGTGTTGACAGGTCTGGACATTCTTCTAGGTATCTTCACACTAACAAAAGGTGCTTTGTTAATGTTTTGGGAAAACAGTCCTTGTCTGAGCATGTCTGTGGCCAGGTATGAAAACACTGGGTTGTTGCATTTGGCACAGGCCATGAGTTCTTCTCATAACTCTTAACATCCCTAAACACCATTCAACATGAATGGATAGAACTGCGTTTTTGCCAGACCGTCGTACAGCCAAAGAGGATAGTCTGAAGGCAGCCTAATGCTGTTGCTTTGTTTTTTGGCAACAGAACCATGGAGCAAATTCTCCTGGGTAGACGCTCTTAAGGTTATGGTAAAACAACTTCTGCTATTTTCTAGAGAACTAAAGCCATTCAAATAAACCAAAAACCTCAACCATTTCATTATCACTCCAGCAAGGTCATTAAAACCAGGGATTTATTTGAGATGTACCAACCAATGAGATTTATTCATTTAATTTGCTGGTCGTAGAGGCCGGTTTCCAAGCAACGTCATCTGGGAGATGTACGTGCACACAAGAGGTAGAAAACAAACCTGACATACAGTTTATAACATGAGTTGTTTTTGTGTCTTAAACTGCATTAATTGTAAAAGTAATTGGTAATTTCCTTTTCATTAAGTCAAGAAGAAAACCAATTGACTCATAGTGGACAATTAGCTGTTAGCTAGATAGCTCTTAGCTCCAGATATCTGCTCAAGCCATGGATTTAATATAGTGCAAAGCACTGGAAGGTGGTGGATGGTTTTGCACAGAATTTGCTGAGAAACTAAGGCCTGTTTAAAAGGTAAGACATCTCACACTTTTATGTGTGTTGGTTTAAAAATTGCACCATCCACCAGCCAAATGCTGGTAAAATATGCAAGTGGTGGGTAGATTGCTTCACTTACTAGCAAAAAAAACAAAAAAAACAATGGGAATTAATTGAGAGGCTAGTAAAATTTGAACATTCACTAGCTATTTGGCTGGTCCAACTACCCTGTGTGGGAACATTTGCTCTGTGATCAATGCTATGACATGCTGTCTGACGTGTGTTTACAGCTCCAGATTTGGTGACAGCTGATCCTTGTGCAGACTGGTATGATGGGCAGATGTGTGTAGTGCATCCAAACCCTCATGCAAAAAAGGGAAATACTCACTCTCTGCGAGCCTTTTCCACTTCTCGTTTTGAAGGCAGATTGCGTCCATCAAACACCAGTATTGGTTTGACGCTGAAGCTCAACAACATCTCCACAAATTTCATGCAGTACCACACATACCTAGGATTGGATCAATTAAAGTGACATCAGCTCTGGACATTCAATCTTTATTACAAGTTTACTGTTAGAGCCCTTTATATAATAGAACAAAAGAAAAAAGCACCTTTAAATCATTTCTATTTTACTGTATTTGATTTGCTCAGGATAAGCAGTTCCATAGTTTCATTGCAGTGTGCCTAATTAAACAACGATTGCCTTTAGTTGATTGGTTAAAAAGGTAGAACATGCATGTTTCCTGTGCTTCTTAGATAATGTAAGTTGCAGCCTTGAGAGCACACAAGCCTTTGACCTCCCATTCTCATGCTTGTATAATATGTTTAACATATTTTTTAACCATTAAAAAGTTGAAACAAAGAACATGGGCTACGGGGTGTCATAGCAGCACACATGCTTAGAGCCAATAGCTTAAGTGGGCATTTTAAAGAAAAAGACAAAGCCCCACTAACAACTAGGCTACAACAGAAATATTAAAATACCTTTGAACACATTTATTTTTTCATTCAGCTAGAATAATAAAAATGCTTACTGATCAGTTGGTTCTCCTTTAGCAAGCTTCTCAGCACATGAAAATGCTCCTTTATGCAGCCAACAGTACGTGTCCACAGCTACTGTCTGGTCTTTGTATTTTTTCACGTGGATGGGCTCTGCAGCATCTTTGATGAACTGCAGCAGTCCAGAAATTCCCATTTTCAGCTCCTGATTTAAGCCACGCTGATTCAGAAACAGTAAAAGAATCAGGAAAATACTGATGAATTCAAATGCTCAAACTTTCGGCAATCCTCAACACAAAACAGCGGCGTCCAGGCACTTCACTTTCACAAATGACGAATGTGACATTTTAGATTTGTCTTTTTTTGCTTGCAATCTAGGCCCTCGCATGACTGAGGCTTTGTTATTCAGCTCCTCAGCTGTGGGACTCTCTGGCAGAAAATGGCTTTCTGGTTTGAGGACAATGTATGCCTTTATAAGTGCCATTTTATCTACAGTGGATGAAATAAATATTTAACACGTCACCATTTTTCTCAGTAAATGTTTCCAAAGGGGCTATTGACATGGAATTTTCACCAGATGTTAGTAACAACCCAAGTAATCTATACATACAAAGAAACCAAAAAAATAACTTCAGAAATTAACTTATGTGTAATAATGTGATATGACACAGGGAAAAAGTATTGAACACATGACAAAAGGGAGGTGCAAAAAGACATGGAAAGCTAAGACAACAGCTGAAAACTATCAGTAATTAAAAAGCAATCCAGCCCCCTGTCAGTGCAAACTAATATCAGCTGGTTCAATCCCAACTGATGGCCTACAAAAAGGTCTCATTGCCAGGTGTCACACAAGACACATCTCATGATGGGTAAAAGCAAAGAGCTGTGTCAAGACAGTCACAACCAAAGTGTTGCAAAACATAATGATGGCATTGGTTATAGGTGCATTTCTAAGCTTCTGAATGTTCCAGTGAGCACTGTTGGAGCCATGATATGGAAGTGGAAAGACAATCATTTCACCATAGATTTGCCTTGACCGGGTGCTCCTCTCAAGATTTCTGACAGAGGAGTAAAAAGAATAATCAAAAGGGTCGTCCAAGAGCCAAGGACCACTTGTGGAGAGCTTCAAAAAGACCTGCAATTAGCAAGTACTGTTGTCTCAAAGAAAACAGTAAGTAATGCACTCCACCGCCATGGCCTGTATGCACGCCCGCCCTGCAAAACTCCATTGTTGGGGGGGAAAAAAAGCTGTTGAAGCTTGTTTGCTGCACAACATTTGGAAAAGCCAGTGAGGGAGAATATAGTGCAGTCAGATAAGTTTGGATGCCATAATACACACCCTGTTTGGAGGAGAAATGGCACTGCACATCACTCTTAAACACCATACCATACAAGTTTGGGGGACACACACCATGGTGTGGGGCTGCTTTTCAGCAAATGGTACTGGCAAACATCACATAATTGAAGGAAGGATGAATGGGCAAATTTACAGAGATGTTCTTGATAAAAAATCTGCCGCCATCTATCAGAATGATGATGAAACGAGGGTGGACGTTTCAGCAAGACAATGATCCCAAACACACAGCCAAGGAAAGTGGTTTCAAAGAAAGAAAATGAAGCTGCTGGAATGGTCCAGCCAATCACCTGACTTAAATCCCTTTGACAATCTATGGAAATAACAATCTGAAGATTCATAGAGGCCCATGGAACCTTCAAGATTAGAAGACTGTGTGGAAGACTGGGCCAAAATCCCACCAGAGCGATGCATGAGACTAGTTTCTCCACACAGGAGGCATCTTGAAGCTGTCATGCCCACCAAAGGCTTTTGTTCAAAGTATTAAATAAATATCAGTAAGTGTGTTCAATACTTTTTCCTTGTGTTATTTCACATTATTACACATAACTTAATTTCTGAACTTATTTGTTTTTGTTTCTTTGTTTGTATGGATTACGTGGATTGTTACATCTGGTGAAACTCATGTCAATAGCACCTTTGGAAATTTACTGGGAATAATGGTGACAGGTAACTGGTGATCTCATCTGATTTTAGGGCAAGGCGATAAATCAATGGGATAATTTATCATCTTTTAATGGAATCATGTTATGAACAAATATCGATATTGTGTAACAATTACGTTGTCTACATTAACAACAAGCACATAGTGCCAAAAAAGGCATATTTGAAGAATTGCAACATCACACTATTTGTGCACGCATATAAACAGTATTTATTCTTTATAATTTCACTTGAAAGTGTTTAGCATATGGCTATTTCATATAGACTGTTCAGTGAATTACACTAAAATATGCTATATCATGATATTATGATCATATCGGGATAGATTTTGGCCGTATCGCCCAGCCATACTGTGATTCAAACAACGTCTTGTGCTTGACGTGAAGGTTGTAATTACGCAAATGCGGCATATTTTAAATATTTAGCCAAGAAGATATTAAAGGCTTTTTCAACTTTACACTCTTGATGGCTTACTTATCGTGGAACAGAAATAACGCTATTAGGAATAACATATTGCACCACTTCAGACTTAAAGGCGGAGTGCATGCAACAATTCCTAATTTTAAATTCTTACCCCTAGTAACGTAGCTAATGTTAACGTAGTGGTCGGTTATTCGTGCTGTCTTCAACCACAACACACGAGAGGGCTAAGATGGCTAGCTAACCTTAACAACAAATACAGTTTACAATAGAGATTTCAGTATATTATATATATATATATCTATCTAACTCTTACAAACAACGTTATAGCTAGCTAACGGTAATAATTAAAACGTATTTTGGTATCTGTTATCTTACGAAGTAACGTCAACTTAACTGAAGAAAATGGACAGTTTCTATGCTTCACGTTACGTTAACGCTAACTAGCTAACACACTGACCTGGACAACATGTAAAAGCAATATAATGCCATAATTCAATGACGGTTAGAGTTAAAACTTACTTTTTTCCTGTTACTTTTACCCACAGCGACTGGCAGGTCCGGACGGAGCGAGTTTAGTTTTAGCGGCAAAATCAGGTATTCAGTACGAGCTGCTGCTATTGGCCAGATGGACTTCTTCGTTGAGGATTGTTGGTGGTTGACAAACAATGATTTGGTGCATTACCGCCACTACCTGGTAGCTCAGAATATCTTTATTCACAATATCGCAAATAACTCATGATACATACATAAGAACTTAACTCGTATCTTCTTAATCATATTAAATTGTCTAAGATACTTAAACAGTATTGAATGACACTTATTTATGTAAGTTATTTATTGTGTCTCTTCCCACCATAAGCTACTTTTAGCACTGTGTTAGTTGAGCCTTCTTAATTTCTGCTTCTCTCATGAGATCTTCTATGACCGTTGACGACAAAACCTTTAAGAGCTGGTGCCGAATTTGAGCAAATTTTGATGGCTGTAGTCACTAACCAAAAGCCAAAACATGATTGCAATGATTTGTGCTGAAAATATTGACACTTTATCAGTCAGTCTGTGATATATTAACATTACATTCTGAGATATATATAGTAGACTAATTCCCACATGTGCATTCTTTGAGTCAAAAATCTGTTGAAATGACTTATGGTGAATCCTGTATGATGATGTCACAAAGGCTGAGACAGAGGACTCAAATGCCCGACTCAACAACTGTGTTTGCAGACAGAAAAAGGTGTTTCTTTATTGTTCAAGGAGTTCAATAAGCAGACAATGGTAACCAAATCCCAAGCTCGAAGCTTAGCCACAAGTTCTTAAGATGAAAGAGAGAGGCCCGCGTGCAGTGCATGCTGTGTCTGGAGCTTGGGCCGCCCAGGACGATTCTAGCAACGCAAGACTTACTGTAAATGGCCTGGTGTGAATGCAGCCTTAGTGTGTTAGGTGTGAGTAAAAAGAATCTGGACAAATGTTAATTTGAGATGTTACTAGTTGTGATTCTTGGAACTCCAACACTTTTTGCTTCTTCTCCTTTTCCTAGCAAGACGACTTGTGTTGAATGATCTTGATGTTTCCTTTATTCAAGCAGCATTTCTCCCATTTTAACTTTCAACTTTTTTACTATTGAGTCCCCATTACTTCATTGTTTCCTTCATCTTACTTCATCCTCTACAAAACAATATTGTCACATCAGTAGTGTTGCAACAGTGTACGATGTGGTTACAAAACTTTACAGGTGTGTAGTTGAGCTCAAAATAAATGAGTTGGAAAATGGGTGTGGAAGTAGAAGAGTAGGAAGTAGGCAAGGGCCCCCTCACTTTACGCCGCTGGATCAATCCGGGATCGTGGCCCATGTGATCTTTCCCAAGATGCTCTCTTATTTCCTATTTTAAACATAAAGTTTGGTCCATTGTATTTGAATCCAATAAATGCTTGTTTTGCCAAGAGCATGATTCAGATGCCTTTGTGGAAGATATATTAATGTTTCTTTTTTTTTTTTTTACAATAATCTTTCATCTCAGCTATTAAAGCTCCTCAACCTTTTTCTCATCTCACAAACATTAGGCCTACCAGATCTATAAACTTTAACAAATGGTGCAAGCAGCTCTCAGCTTCCTCTTCTGTAGTTTCACCATTAACTAAGATTGGATATCAATACTCACTTTTTATCCCATTCTTTCTTTGTATTATCCCCCATATTGTATGAATTAGTCTACATAGCCTAATTTACTCCAAAACTACCTTTTTTTTCTTTGGTTTTAATCAAAAATTTTGACGCACTAACAGAGGCTTTATTTTGAGACTTAACTGCATTTTTTTGTTGTCTTCTTTTAAACCTTAATAAAGAATACCTTCTTCTTACCTAGCTTCCTTGGGATTATGTCTCACAACACCTAAAGTGCTTCACAGAATAATTCAGCTGATCCACTTCTGAATTTACATTGGCATACACTTTTATGCATATCAAAAGTCTTTAAATATATCCCAATCAGATGTGTTCAAAACCATCTATCTAATATCGTATTAAATTGTCAGCAATAAAAATTACTTAATTACCTCCAAAAACTCACAATGACAATGCTAACATCTTGTGAAAATTAGATTTCGACTTATTATAAAAACATTTTTTTACATGAATAAATAGCCTATACCACAGTTGAGCTGTATTAAAGATTCTCTGTCAAACCATCCCTGGCTGTCTTTTTTTCTAAGAAGTTCCTATATCCCAACTTCATGTTATGACCTGAATGCATCATAAGACGTGTCTCATTTCCCAGCTTCCTCTGCACTTCCGGCTTTTCACCGCAGCAGACGAGAACGAAAACAAAATGCGATACTTTAACTTCGCCGATGAGCTGTGATCAATGACAGCGTTATTGACGCTTCTCGGCATATTCCACGGACCGCTTAATATTTAAATGTCAAATCTGTGCACCTGAGGCGCGTGGCAGTAATACAGTATTCACCATGCAGTTCTCTCCCACCAACGTAGATTTCACGTTCGTCTCTTCGACAGAGGCTGAAGGTAGGCTGCTGCTTTCTTTCACTGTCTATGGCTCCTGTTATCTTTAACTGTCTATGGCTGCTGCTTTCTTTCACTGTCTATGGCTCCTGCCTTCTTTCACTGTCTATGGCTCCTGCCTTCTTTCACTGTCTATGGCTCCTGCCTTCTTTCACTGTCTATGGCTCCTGCCTTCTTTCACTGTCTATGGCTCCTGTTATCTTTAACTGTCTATGGCTCCTGCCTTCTTTCACTGTCTATGGCTGCTGCCTTCTTTCACTGTCTATGGCTGCTGCCTTCTTTCACTGTCTATGGCTCCTGCCTTCTTTCACTGTCTATGGCTGCTGCCTTCTTTCACTGTCTATGGCTCCTGTTATGTCTATGGCTCCTGCCTTCTTTCACTGTCTATGGCTCCTGCCTTCTTTCACTGTCTATGGCTGCTGCCTTCTTTCACTGTCTATGGCTGCTGCCTTCTTTTACTGTCTATGGCTCCTGTTTTCTTTCACTGTCTATGGCTGCTGCCAGCAGTGCTCCACAGCTAGCAGGCCTAACATGGCCAGCCACTTACTAGCTTAGCTACAGGTTTTGTTTTTGTTGTCTCAAAGTAGCGCAAGCACGCAGGTATTAATACATTATGTAGTACTAATACATTATGTAGTACTAATACATTCAGTCTGAACAGATTACTTAACGTGACGTGTGCGTCGACTCTGCTGTTCCAAGTAGCAACGTAGCTAACTCATCCATTTTAATGTGCAAGCTATCGCTTAGCTTTGCTAACTAATTTCTGTACTGATACGTGTCGTTCATGAACGTAGCTAGCTAACAAACAAGCTTTATTAGATATTGCTTATTGTCTAGACCATTGAAATAAGACCCTAAAGACCTACACTTCAAATCATTAACTCAATGACGAAGCACAATAGTTAGGCTGCATTATTGTTTACGCTGGTTACATAACCTTTCAGTAGAAAAGGGTAGGTTACAATGAAAATGCCACATTATATACAATAACTAAAGCAGACTGAATTAAATATAAAATCGAATACTATGTGCTAAGATTTGAGACTAAAGATAGGAAAATGTAGTCTTAATATGTACCGAATGTGCAATGATAGTAATATACTGTGAGATAATGTACATCAGTACTAAAGTACTAAAAGCTGAATATCAAACAGAAGTATCTGTGCATTGGACATAATCAAAATATATAAATTATGTACACTGTGCACATATGTAGATGGCTAGGGATGTACGGCTTCACTGCCATACTGTGTCTGTAGTATTTTTTTGTCATACATCCTGGTACTG
>JABXJD010000279.1:280000-432500 GCA_013375575.1 Percina caprodes
CCTACAAATTTAACAGTTAATAGCATTTCCTGTTTAAGTTTTGGCATTTTGATGTGAAAAATGATCAAACCTTTATGGTATACTAGCAGATATGATTGTTTTACTTTTCAAAGACAAGGTCATAGAGACATGACAGTAACTGGAGTGGAAACTTTTTGTAATATTTGGTGAGTTTCAGCACTTTGAGTTAGAATTGGCCACATTACAGAGCCAGACAAGACTTCTCCAACCGCTGCACATTCTCACAGAAAGTATGTTTTTATACATCATACCGTGTGCCTGAAAGCCAGCGTAGGCAACCTTTATACTTGAGGCCCCTGGTGTGGAAAGGCCTTAAAGCTGCAACATAAGAAAATGAGAAAAAAGTAGTTGTCTGAATTCTTTGAATGCGAGGACAAATGCCACCTGAGGTGGGGTGAGGTGCTGAATACTGTTGGTAACACAGATCCTTCTCACAATATCAATATCACAATATAAAGCAACAGCCTCCTCCATGCTACTTAAGTAATCCGAGCTCTGTCAGAAATGTTGATGAAGACATGAACTGACACTTTGTTGTGTGTTGTGATCTTCCAGCTGTTCGGAGTGTTCTGGGCTGCTTACAGTGCTGCTTCGCTGCTCGTCGGAGATGAATTCAAAACCAAGAAGCCCCTACTCATATATCCCATTTTCCTTCTGTATATCTACTTCCTGTCGTTATATACTGGTGTGTGACTGGAGGAGTGGGAACTCTGGACCTTTTCATGGACATTGACCCTGGGGAATGTGGCCGGAGAAGTCAAACAATGGAACCAGGATATTTTTTTTAAAGGTGTTTATTTCTTTTTTTAACTATTCAGTTGTAGACGGTGGGGATTTTGGAAATATATATCAATGTATATAGTTTTGTCCCTTATGTCTTTGGTCAATAAATGCATATGCTTTTACAGCTTACACTTCTGGTTAAACAGCAGGAAATAATCACAAGGTTGTATATTCATTTAATGATTTAGTTTTTACCCTTCTTCCCACTGAAGAATGTGGTGCTAAATATTGGTGGTGTATAAGTTAATGCTGAAGGAAGAGACAGCACCACAAAGAAACATGGTTGAGCATAATGTTCTTTGTAGTTATGCACTGTAATGTACTATGTGTCCATTTGTGCTTGTCATTTTTCAGATTTCAGCAGCAGGTCTACGGGCAGTTAGTGTGAGCTAAAGCATTGTCTACTAAATAAGGTGCCTTGTCCTGTTACAGCCATTCAATACAGGAAAATAATCATTGTTTTAATAACAGTACGTGGAGATCATCTGGATATCCTAATTCCTGATTTTCTTTACATTATATACACTAAACACAGCTGGTTGCTCTAATATATTAAACAGTGCTGTGGGGTGACCCCGGATAGTTGATGTTCGATGCTTAATGAGACAAATCTCACAGTCGAATCTTCACAGAGGCGGTATGAAACGAGGATCATGCCATCTTGGCTGCAAGGGGGTAGCCTGGTCCTACCAGACTCTCAGACATTTCATTTATACAGAGTACTGAAGGAAAATAAAAAAAATGAGTGGAAGTATGTAGGAGGGCGGAGCCAGGCTAACATGGTGGTGCTTAATGTCTGATTTTACATTGAACTTCCTGTTTTCTCCCAATAAGTTAATATACTTGCTACAAATACCAATTCTGTAAATAAAAATCTGAAAAGAAAGAAGCTGTTAATAGCCTAAATCTTTAAAAATGCGTGAATAAACCCCTCCATGGCAGTTAAGTTTCCTTTCCATGACCCAATCAAGGAGAGTGTTGGTGGCAGGGGCTGAAACATTTGACGGTGTGTGTGCACTTTGAAATAGTAAAGGATGATCCAGAAGAAATGTGCTTGTTAACATTGTTGCAGCCTAGATGAACCCATTGTAACCCTAATCACTCAGTTGGCTCACTGGGCTACGGTGCCACCACGGAGTGATCCGGCCGCCTGATGATCACCAAATCTCGCACACCGTACCAGCAAGCTGCGGCGCTGTAAGCAACGAGCAACGTGTGTGTGTGTGTGTGTGTGTGTGTGTGTGTGTGTGTGTGTGTGTGTGTGTGTGTGTGTGTGTGTGTGTGTGTGTGTGTGTGTGTGTGTGTGTGTGTGTGTGTGTGTGTGTGTGTGTGTGTGTGTGTGTGTGTGTGTGTGTGTGTGTGTGTGTGTGTGTGTGTGTGTGTGTGTGTGTGTGTGTGTGTGTGTGTGTGTGTGTGTGTGTGTGTGTGTGTGTGTGTGTGTGTGTGTGTGTGTGTGTGTGTGTGTGTGTGTGTGACAGCTCAGTGACGGTCCTCTATAAGACTGTCACTACGCTGTGTAGATCTGCATCTGCACATGGGGGATATAGGCATGTCCACATTAACAGTCCAATCCAACTTCTAACTGTGATCATATAGTGGAAATTACAATACAATCTCTTTCAACTCCAGTGAAATGATTTGAAATTTAGTGAGGACTAGATAGGACAGGATTTAAAGCTGATTCTGGTTTCTAACTTCAGCCCAGGTGTGTGTGTTAAAACACGGACGGAGTCAACTTCTCTCTGTTGATGTTTCTTACAATCAAGCATCAGTATAAACATGGGGGGGGGGTAGCTCTGCTATGGCTGTTTGTGTGGTAATAAAATAATTAAATAACATTGTGCTAGTAAATAATAACAATAAACCCACTATTAATTCCATTATCTTAATGAGCAAGGACGTTCAACAATCGCCATTATATTGAATTAACAGCCAGGTGTAACCTAGGTAAAAGGTGTAACCTAGGTAACAGATGTAATCTAGGTAACAGGTGTAACCGAGCTAACAGGTGAAGAACACAAGCTAACTTTTAAATTAGAACTACAGACCAATACAACAACGGGCTTAAATGAACTGACAACATCAGTTAGATGACTTACAGTTGTCAAAGACGCACACACACAATCTTTTTTTCTCCGTGTGTTGTGCGCGCCCACTCGCGGTGTGAGGCGCGTGCCCGCGCTATTCTTCTACATGCACTCACATTCACCCCTGATAGACGAGCTTTAGTACAAAACTAAAGTAACGAGCCAATTTTGTAAAATGTAAGGAGTAGAAAGTACCGATATGTGTGTTAAAATGTAAGGAGTTAAAGTAAAAAGTCGCCAAAAATTTAAATAGTAAAGTAAAATAAAAATATCTGAAAAATCTACTTGAGGACAGTAACGAAGTATTTGTACTTCGTTACTTCCCGTCTCTGACACACATTCACACTCCGATGGCGTAGCATTGGGGGCAACTCGGGGTTCAGTGTCTTGCCCAAGGACACTTCGACATGGGACTGCAGGGCCAGGGATTGAACCAGCAACCCTCCAACTGCTCTACCACTGAGCCACAGCCACCCAGTGTACATGTAGGGGACCATAGACTGTCCATGTATGGGACCATAGACTGTCCATGTAGGGGACCATAGACTGTCCATGTGTGGGACCATAGACTGTCCATGTAGGGGACCATAGACTGTCCATGTGTGGGACCATAGACTGTCCATGTATGGGACCATAGACTGTCTGTGTGGGACCATAGACTATGTATGGGACCATAGACTGTCCATGTATGGGACCATAGACTATGTATGGGACCAAATACTGTCCATGTATGGGACCATAGACTGTCTGTGTGGGACCATAGACTATGTATGGGACCATAGACTGTCCATGTATGGGACCATAGACTATGTATGGGACCAAAGACTGTCCATGTATGGGACCATAGACTTTCCATGTATGGGACCATAGACTATGAATGGGACCATAGACTGTCCATGTGTGGGACCGTAGACTATGAATGGGACCATAGACTGTCCATGTGTGGGACCATAGACTGTTGTATGGGACACTTACATCTACATTAGTTCAGTATGTTAGCAGTAGCATGCTAACATTTGCTGATTAGCACTAAACAAAGTACGGCAGAGGCTGATGGGAATATTTTACTCGTCCGTCAATGGTCATTCAATGCAAAGAGCGTGCAAGAGAAATACACAGCCAAATCACACACAAAAATCACAAATACAAATATGGTAACGTGTTAGAAAGACATAGGGGAAAGGGACTTTAAGGTGAGGCCATGACAGTAATGTCCTTAGGGATGTACATATATTTCAGGATGTGGTGCATCCCAGAGAACAATGACTTTGGATCTGAAATAAATTGTTTCAGAAATATAGCTTTGTGGCACAACTTGCCCCTGGTGCGGGGTAAGTTGTGCCTTTGGGGGAATACGTTGAGGTAAATTGTGACAGTGATTTCTGAAGTAAAACAGAACATTTTAATGTCATGAACTGTAAGGCTATATGAAAGCAAGACAAATTCAAAACAAAATTACTAATTTAAAGTTTATTTAGATATTAAACTGTTGTAATAAGTTATAGTTTGTAGTTTTTGGGAAACAAAAAACTTAAATACACATTATATGATATTTGTAAATCATTTCAAGCAGAAAGGCTTTGGCCTTTTTAGACGCCTTTTGACATACATAGAACGCTGTCTGTCAATTATGTAACATATAAGAATAAATGGACTAGGCTAATTTCTAAACATCCTATTGTGACTTAGTCCATTTAAAAGCTTAATAAAACTTCTCTTTAATAACATAAACTGAAATCAGTGTTAGCCAAATGAACCAAATGGTAGATAGGCCTAAGTCAAACACTGATGATGCACTGTGAGGATGCAGGTCTAGGTGGTCTGGATCTGGCCTACTACTTCACATCCCAATTGTCAATGCTGCAGGGAAATAGAAACTTCTGCTCCCTCCCTCCTTAATTATATAATCCTAATCATAAATGCCACTGGCACAACTTAACCCAGGCATGATCCAGCAGTTAAGAGCTAACATCATGCTAACTCTAGACTCATGTGTAGCCTGCTAGAACACTAAAACGTGTGAAATGTTTTCTATAATTGTTCAAACACTACAATTAAAAAGCCTTAATTATAGAAATTTTTCTTTGAAAGAAAGCCAACTGTTTTTTGAGCTACATTATACGTACCTCTCACCTCATATACATTATTATTATTATTCCATGTGTCTCTCTTCTTTGGAGGATGAGTAAAATGGATGGCTTTTCAAAATGACTTGGTCACATGACCAATTTCTCAGTTTTCCAGAAACACCCAGTCGTATATATGCAAACTGTAATAGGTCAAGCAGGGCTCAATATTAGTGAGAAGTTCTCTTTTCAGTTTGTCAAAAGACTTGATGACTGGGGAAGTCAGAGCAACAGGCCTAAAATCATTACAAACCTTTGGCTGATTGTCTTGGACCACTGAGATAACTTTTGACTGCCTCCAGCTTTTTGGCCCCCTCTGCTGGTTGAGTGACGACTGACATCTGCAGTGGAACATGGGGGCTAATTGTTCTGAACAGGTGAGCAGACAGTATCAGTGTTTAAAAGAGTGAACATCGAAGAGGATGGGACCAGTGCATGCTAGTTTATTTTTCATTTCTAAAATCTTGTTACTAAAATCAAGGGGGTCAAACCTATGATGAAACCATAGACTGTATATATATTGGTCTATGGATGAAACTCATAAACTCCTGTGCCAGCTGTTTATCGGGTTTAAAACCATCAAGAAACACTTGTGTTGCTTTTGTATTTTGACCCAACAATAGTATTTAGACCATCTCATGCACAACCCAGATTATTGTTGCCATGTTCTTTTTCAAACTTATCCTTGTATTGAAGTTTTGCTCTCCTGATTTTAGTTTTAATCTCCTTGCTTTTAATAAATTCAGCTCTTAGAGGTTTCCCGTACAAAATAAACTTTTTTTTTTTTTTTTGATAAAAGTTTCAATGATTTTGACACCCATGGCTTGCTGTTTGGATATACCTTCAGAGACTAATTAGGGATTACATTGTCTTCACTAAACATCACATAGCAGCTAAGAACATCAGTGCGCTTATAAATATCCACACAGCTTTCCTGGATGGGAGAAAACCCTGCTCTGGTTTATTGGCATTTCTCTAAACCAATCGCAATTGTCTTGGGCGGGGCTAAGCTCCGGACGGAGCCACGGTTCCTCTGCTAAATAGTCTCAGGAAGGAAGTTGTAACCATAGTCTTCAGATTGGACAGATAGTCTAGCTAGCTGTCTGGATTTACCCTGCAGAGATCTGAGGACCAGGTAACCATAGTCCTCAGATTGGACAGATAGTCTAGCTAGCTGTCTGGATTTACCCTGCAGAGATCTGAGGACCAGGTAACCATAGTCCTCAGATTGGACAGATAGTCTAGCTAGCTGTCTGGATTTACCCTGCAGAGACCTGAGGACCAGGTAACCATAGTCCTCAGATTGGACAGATAGTCTAGCTAGCTGTCTGGATTTACCCTGCAGAGATCTGAGGACCAGGTAACCATAGTCCTCAGATTGGACAGATAGTCTAGCTAGCTGTCTGGATTTACCCTGCAGAGACCTGAGGACCAGGTAACCATAGTCCTCAGATTGGACAGATAGTCTAGCTAGCTGTCTGGATTTACCCTGCAGAGATCTGAGGACCAGGTAACCATAGTCCTCAGATTGGACAGATAGTCTAGCTAGCTGTCTGGATTTATCCTGCAGAGATCTGAGGACCAGGTAACCATAGTCTTCAGATTGGACAGATAGTCTAGCTAGCTGTCTGGATTTACCCTGCAGAGATCTGAGGACCAGGTAACCATAGTCCTCAGATTGGACAGATAGTCTAGCTAGCTGTCTGGATTTACCCTGCAGAGATCTGAGGACCAGGTAACCATAGTCCTCAGATTGGACAGATAGTCTAGCTAGCTGTCTGGATTTACCCTGCAGAGACCTGAGGACCAGGTAACCATAGTCCTCAGATTGGACAGATAGTCTAGCTAGCTGTCTGGATTTACCCTGCAGAGATCTGAGGACCAGGTAACCATAGTCCTCAGATTGGACAGATAGTCTAGCTAGCTGTCTGGATTTACCCTGCAGAGACCTGAGGACCAGGTAACCATAGTCCTCAGATTGGACAGATAGTCTAGCTAGCTGTCTGGATTTACCCTGCAGAGATCTGAGGACCAGGTAACCATAGTCCTCAGATTGGACAGATAGTCTAGCTAGCTGTCTGGATTTATCCTGCAGAGATCTGAGGACCAGGTAACCATAGTCCTCAGATTGGACAGATAGTCTAGCTAGCTGTCTGGATTTACCAGGTAAGAAATCCACCGGAGGTTAGAACACCAACACAGACAGAGGACGGAGACGGACATCTGGCTGAAAAGAGGGACATCTGGCGACATCTGCTCTAGCTTTTCCAACATTTTAGACATAAATATGGTGAAACAAAATGATGTATGCCTGTAAGGCTCAAATATGGTTTTTTGATATAAAGTGTCAAATTCAACTGTGTGGTAATGCTTGAGGTAGTAGGTTGTGGTATTTTCAGCCTATAAATGGACTTCATCAATTGTGTTTACAACTGCTGTGCACAATTAAAGAAACAGTCTAACATTTGTTACTTGTTACAGAGCTATTGTTTTGATGGTCTCATTCATAGACAGTAAAAGAAAGGTAGGAAGGAAAGTCTTATTATGTATTCCATTCGTTGTTCTCGCTTCTACTTGGTGTTATCGCGGGAAGTGGTAGGGCGATACGCTAGCTCCGTTTACCTATCGCGTAACTGACAGAAAGCCCAGCCTGGAGTTCCTCAGCGCTGATGGTGAATAGCCACTGCTGCGGTAACGGGCGGAGGAGAAGAAGCCGCAGAAGGAGTCAGCGGTGGCAGAGGAATGATAGTTCTGAGTTAGTCTTAGAATTAGAATTAGCAGTATTACGTGTATCATCTGATCCTTACCAACCCCAGAAGGGAAGGGAAAAATAAGTAAAGATGGCGGCCGCGGCCTCGCCGGGCTCCGGCTCATCCACCTCTTCAGACTGGATTGTACTGAGAGACGGTTGCCTGCGTTGCGACGAGGAGGGCCTGCGAAGCCTTTCCTACCACCCGGCCCTAAACGCTATCCTGGCCGTTACCAGCCGCGGCAGTATAAAAGTAATTGACGGCACTTCGGGGGCCATTCTCCAGGCTTCAGCGTTGCACGGTAAGCACCGGAACCCCGCGTCAAGCCCTGACACCAGCCACTGATTGTCAACAGACACCAAACACGACACGGGCTGAGTTGTAACCTCAGCTAGCTACCGTTAACGTTAGCTGTTCCTGCCAGTTGTCTTTGGGCCTAACGTTAGTTTGATTATTGGATAACTGGATTCGTCCAGCCTGTTGTGATTGTGCCTGTGCACCTTCTTCAGACGTGAATCTGAAATGTAAATGAATGTTAACGGTAACGCTAGTGCTTCTTGAACGCCGGTGTTTGCTACTGTTTACCCCTGTTGCAACATGCCAAATCTACCATGTAAGCTAATAGATAGCTGGTTGACTTAGCACAGCGCTAGTTAGCCGGGCAACCTTTCCTGTCAGTTTCTGTCATTCTAGTGGTCATCACGATATTTCGTTAGAATTGGAATTAATATTTTGGGCACCTAATTTAGCACGCCTACCATTACCTTGTTAAATGTACTACAGTGTTACGTTAATGGAAATGACTGAGATAGTCACTAAGCTAGCCAGCGGCACTCTAACGTTAGCTGCCTAACTTTACAGCCTGTCGTGTACAACGTTAGTGTTAGTCATTTGGAAGCATAATGTGATACTGAAAGTAAACTGACTTGGTGCTGTAGAGTTGGTATGATGGGGCCATATTTGTTTACTGGGATAACTGGCTAGCTAATTCGGTAAAATAACCAGCCAACACTTTTCTTGTTGGACCTGCGTGTCCAGTAGCAGTGTATACTGGCCATTGCATACAACGTTTCCAAATACTTTCCTATTGGTTTCCTCAAGCTGTGCTTGACACTCAGCAGGTAACTGCACCGCTTATCACTCTCACCTGCTTTGTTTACAAGGCACAGCGTATGGCTCGCTTTTTTTAGTGAAAGAGAAACTCATGAACACACTTGATCTGGCTGTCCTGTAGACGGTGGTCTATTGTTACCATTCGTTTAACAGCTTACATTGTGCTGAGTTCTTGATGGATGTCAGTATTTCTAGAAGAGCTTTCACTCTCACTTTTATCGGTAGGTAAATCATTTTTTTAACCAAAGTAAGGCAAAGCAACTGTTTTTTTATTAGTACCTGTAACTAGGGTTGCACGAAATTGACAATGTGATATTGCGATATCGATTATGAATATTGCGATATCGATATTTATGTAGATATTTTTAAGCATGCAAAATTACAAAAGTTATGGGAAAACGCATCAAAATAGATTTATAACAATTCAAACAAGCTGTCTTACAACACAAGGTTCATATCAACTGACTGTCATGTTGGACTGGTCCAATATGAATAAATGAATAAGGACCATGTCCACAGGACATGTTGTACTGGTTGGACAGTATAAAATAAATAAATGAAGATAACGGGACACAACTTTTCCTTCTCTTCTCTGGTTCGTTATATTTTCTTATTTCTGACAGTGTAAACCTTACGCTGTCACTCTGTTGAAATACACACACACACACACACACACACACACACACACACACACACACACACACACACACACACACACACGGGGTACGCTGCATAGGGTTGGTCACGTAGTGCCATATGTGCAAGTGGCACTGTAGTTGGCCAATTAAACAGGATCATATATTATTGACCCCTCAATATAATATTGCGCAATGTGATATTGCGAGAATGATATTGAGTCGATATATCTTGCACCCCTACTGTAAGAGGGTTTTCCTGAATATAGGCTGGGCACTATTACCTAGTTAAATGTACTACAGTGCAGTAGCATGCGAGGTGTACACTTTACAAAGTGAACATGCTGTGAGGGACTGTTTTCTGTAGAGTACACACAGCATCCCATCAGACTTGTAATGAGCCAGCTATGGCTTTTGGGCCACTTCCTCTGGGCTTTCTGTTCTGACTGTTAAATATGAAATGATAAAAACAGAAATAAGTTATTTTTTTACTTGTTTGTCTATTCCTCAACATTTGAGTAATTTGTATAATCACTCTCACCCTTCTCTGCTTTGAGTCTCAGACTGACCATCACTTTTCTCCACAACTGTCTCATCTGGGTGGCTGGTTTATTAACAAAGTATTAGACTGTAGAAGACATTGGCAGTGTATTAACTTTTAAGTGTCTGCCCAAGTCTGAAGATATTAAAGTAGCTTATTATTGTCTGTCACCTCTTTCCTAGGCTTTTTAATAAGGAACACTGTAATCATTTCAATTTTATTTATGTAAATAAAATGTCAAGTTATTGTATGATTTTAGACATCAGGGATCAACCACTGTCCCTGCGTTCTTATCCCTTTACTAAAAAGATTTAGTATGGCTCAATATATAGTATGTGAAATGCATTGTGCCAAAAATACCAGGATGTCCTACTGCATCCTGTCGGATTTTGCAGTATGCAAGCCAGATTCTGACCCACAATCCTTTGCGCAGCATATTTGAGCAAGAGTGTCAAAGTTCAAGGCCCAATGTTATTAAGAAGTAGTGTGTCCCAATTATATGTATGCAGCATGCAACAGTACGTACTTTGTAAGGTCAGCAACAGTACGTACTGAAAGAATGAAAAATCATTTTACATTTTTCAAGAGAACTAGATGCACACCGCACACCGATTCAGCAACTGCAGCTTTTTTTCTCGCACAAAATGTTGTCAAACGCATTTTGATATGAAAGCATCATACCGTTACGTCTAGAGTTCTGATGAGAGGAATTGTTTTTAAGTTTATAGTGAACATCCAGATGCTCAGGTACTTTAAATTAGTTGAAATAGAGTACAAGTAGAAAATAAAATCTTTTTGTGTTCAGAATAATGTTTAATTTGCATAATAAACAACATAATGTCCTTTCATCTTTTAATTCAACAAGCTATGGCTGGACCTTATGGCCAACATCTTCTAACCTGATATATACTTCATATGTCTAACCAAATTATATCATGTATATAGCATGCTTCTTTATGAACTAGCCACATTGTATAGCTTATTAATTTTACTCATGTATGAATGAAATACTTGTCAAATGAAGTACTGAGTATTTTCTCATTTTACGAAGAATTTAAAGGGCCTTTCATACCTACCTTGATCGTTCCTGATTTTCTGACCTTTCAGTTTAATCTGAAGCAAAAGTGTGTTTGTTTGTTTGAAGTGTGTAATGGTGTAAGTGTGCAATTGGATGGTTTGGACTTTCGGACCAAACACAGGAAGTTCTGGCAGACTATCGTAGTGTTATAAGAGAAGCGGAGCTCCTTTAGGGAACAGCTCAGTGCTTAATGTGTACATGAGAGAGAGAGAGAGAGAGTGTGCCCCGTTGGCTATCAGAGCGGAAAATAAATCAGTAGTTTACATGCTGCGGTAGTAATGGACAGCGTTGGTTTCAGTTTGTCTCTGAGTGAATACTGCAGCTTCTCAAAACCCAAGGAAAGTTCCAGTGTCTTGCTTCTCAACAACGCAACAAAACAAAGAGCTAAGTATATATCTGACTTTATTCCGTGATAGAAAAGAACAAAGAGTGTAACTTACAAAAATAAAAATTGAATAATATTTGTATTCAAAAGTAATAAGCTAAGACAACCTATTATGGGTCTTAGTCAGCGCAGTTCTCCAGACAGTAGAGCAGCTGATGCTATCAGTGTAAGAGGTGGCCAGTCACACTAATGTTTGGCTTCGATTTGTTTGACACATGACGGTAGATCAACCATGGCAAATAACTGAGGTTTCCCTGTATCATTATCTCAAATTACACTCCACCAAGATGCATGTAACCGACATGTACAGAGTTTTTCCTGACTCAGATTGAGCCTTTATGGGGGGGGACTAAGCCAACCGCTCTGTCATTACATGACAGGAAGCATGATTGGTTCACGTACAGTAAAGGCAATGAGTCTGTGTTACCTTACTTACATAAATCTATGAATGTGCCTGTTATTTCTGACAATTTGATAAAAAATGTATTATGCTTGAGGAGAGGAAATGAAGCCCCAATAAAGAAAACTGCTTAAAAAAAACCTGATATATTAAAATACCACCGTTCACTGGGAGAGTCCGGTACAGCCTGACTCTGGACAGTAACTGAGATCTGCGCTCAGAGTTAACTTTATTCTCTGCTTGTTCAACAGTTGTGCTATATAACACATTTAGAGAGGATTGGAATTCTTATTGGTTCTCTCAATTCTCATTGTTTTGGAGACGGTGATTTTCCTTTGGAGCTGGCTAAAACTTTCTTTAGGAGCCACCAAACATTCCTCCATGCAGGAAAAACCCTGATGTAGTGGTTTTGAAGTAAGTGTGGACCTTCCCTCGAGCCTTTCTAACTCTGCTGTCCTCTGTTCCTGTCGCAGCTAAACCTGGCGGCCGTGTCAGGTGTCAGTACTTTCCTGCAGTGGATAAGGTCCTTTTTGTGGACGACTATGCAGTGGGATGCAGGAAGGACCTGAACGGCATCCTGCTCCTGGACACAGCTCTCCAGCCTCCAGTGGCCAAGCCGGAGGACCTGGTTCAGCTGGAGCTGCCGGTCACAGAGGTAAGAGCGTAGACACCAGGAAGTTCCTCACAAAGATTGCTGTTGTCACAGCCAGCCTTTTGTTCCACCATCAGAATTAAAGCCCTAGGTTGGAATACACTGTTAATTCTGTGTAAATGAAAGGCTGGTTACAATTACAGTTCAGCAGGTAAAAAAAACTGCTCCCTCAGATTACTTCACAATCACACCAGCAATCCTCACACTCATCCTCTCTAATAACTGCTGAGTAATATAAAAGTTAGGAAAAATATGGCGTTCAGCATTAAAACAATAATGTTGCAAAGCACACAGTGCAACTTAATTTTTGTCAAAATTTGTCATGGTGAAAAGAAATTGCACAACGACACTCGGATGTTTCTCCTCTTCAACGGACCGTTGCTACTAGTACTTTCAGCTCTTACACTTATTATTTACTTTAAAAACAGCAGTTCGACTGCTTTTGTTGCTGTTATTGGTTATTAGTAATTTGAAAGTGCCGTTGGCGACAACCGCCATGGAGCAGCTCAAAGGTAGACCACTCTCTTTTTGTCAAAGAAGGTACCATCTTTGTCTTTATGGCAAGGGCTATGTATGCCTAGATGTTGTGGGTTTTTACTAGGTTATGCTTTTCTGTTTTATGATTAGCTAAACTCAACATTCGTAATGTGGTAACAGCTAATAGTGTTTGCTACTTCAGAAATTAACCATTAGGAACATCCAAAATCTCCACCACCAGGATAAAAAGCTGTGATGTATGCCACTAAGGCTTCTGGTTTAACTTTTTTGGACCATTTTGATTTGACATGATTTGATTTGTTTCAACATTATTTTTATTGTCTTATATGTTCAATACATGTGTATACCAGTATTTTGAAACATTTTATTAAACTTTAACTTTTTTTTATTAATTCAACATCTACTACAACTGTGTACAAATATGTTTCTGAAGCCCTTCTCATGTCAGTGCACATACTAAATATCAACCAGTGGTGTAAATTGATTGCACTTTATCACCGCTGCTGGAAAAAAAGCGCGGGGGGGGGGGCACTGGGCAACGCATATTCTTTCAGGATACGAAATAAGCACCATCCGCCAGCCAAATGCTGGTGGCAGGTAGATCTGCTTCACTCACCAGCCAACATTTAAACATTCTGCTTTCATCTTATACTCTTCAGCTGACAACTCAACTGCTGTTCATGTCCTACAGAATATGAGACAGCTAATTTAAGCACTTTCACTTAACCTCTTCTCATTGCAGTAATAAACATTCAACAGACATTAAAGATGTCAACTCTTTACATGGCAAACAATTCAGCCAACACTTACAAACCCTTACAAAATATTTGCGTGTAGAACGAAAGCTTTGCATGTTGTCCCCTATCAATTACTTTGGAATCATCATCAAGGGCAGATGGTTACAATACAGTGTGTGTGTGTGTGTGTGTGTGTGTGTGTGTGTCTCCCATTGTGACTGCAACTACAATATCATGGATCAATTGGCTTCACAACTTGTGAAACCTCCAATGCCTGACTCAGGCAGTTAGAACTAGTGTGTATATATACTGAATGTTTGTGTGTCTTTTCAGGCCCAGCAGATGCTGTCAGCCTGTCAGGAAAAGATTGATGTGTCTAACACAGAGGGCTATGAACTCTTCATCACCCAGCTCAAAGAAGGCCTGAAGAATACCTCACACGAGACGGCAGCCAATCACAAAGTGGCTAAGGTTAGTCTGACAACCTCAAAATGATTTGGTTTCATTGTTGCATCCTGTATCAATCAAGGCTGACTGTGCTCATACATTATATATTAAGGATTTGGCTGTCAGTGACACCTTAACATCAAAACCAATGTTTCACTATATTCATTTATTTGGGATGTCACATAAGAGGAGCCAGTCAAGTAAAGTGAAAGAGCTTCCCCACTAATGTCATTCAGAGTAATTCATTATACTTGTTCCTATGTCTTGGTTTTTTCCCTCAGTGCAGTTACTTCTCTAACAGCATGTTACTAGAGGCATTATGCGACATAACCTCACACAAATTACAGAAACTCTTTCAAGTGATTTAGTCTCATCAAAGTCTCATCTATCACATTTAAAAAGTCCTAAGAGATCCAAGTGGTGGAAAGTATGGAAAAATACTGAAATCAGTGAAGCCAATTTCCCATTGCAGCCCATGTTAAAGGGAGCCATCACAAATAAATAGGTGAAATATTTAACTATAACTAACAGATATCACCATAAAACTTCCCCAGGTGATTATTTACATGAAGACAATATTTGTTTGTATGTTTAATAATGCAAAATTAGGCATTATCTAATTCAATAAATGCTAATTTACATAAAGTTGTTTTGGTATTTTTCTATCTGGACCCTATGCATTGGTGTCTAAATGACTAATGTGAACCAAAATTTTGAAATATTTAAAATCTTTGGTCCAGGATAGAGCGACACTGTAGAGAACACAGTAATCAGCAGCAGTGAACCGGGCTGGAAAGCAACCCTGTAGGACAAATGTCTAGCGTCCACTAAAAGTTGTGTTGTTGCTGCTGACAGACTCGGATTATTATTCTAAGTGTCTGACAACATTATGGAAAGGATCCCTACAGATATAGAGCTTTAGTTAAAGAGTAAGATCCTTTTAGTTTAACATGAAACAGCCCCGAAATCACCATCAACAAACCCACCAGACTCCATGTAAATAATCACTACTTTTAGCGTGTATAGAGCAGCATATCTCCACATGTAAATGGATGAATTAAGAGTTTATTCCAACCAGACCAGAGTGTTGATTGTTGGAACAGTGGAAAGATGAACCAAGATGGCTTTTGGTAGTTTTATTTAGTTTCTGTCCACTTTGAATGAATAAAGTATACAATAAAAGTGTGTTTTACAATGCCAAAAGTACTGATTATTTACATGGAGTCTGGTGGGATGTTGTCAGACTCTTAGAAACCCCCATTATGTAACTTGTGCTCTGTTATGTAAAGAAGTTAAGGCTTTTGTTTATTTTTGGATTACTTTTGTTTGCAATATTGTTACTTAATATTGATGCTAATAACATACAGTATGACCCATGATTAACTGTGTAGCCTTACCCTTTGTCAAAACATTAACCGAAAGATATAACTTTTTTTTGTGTGTATCCCACTGTGTATCTAGTATAACTGACTCCAAAATTGTTATATTTTGAATTGTGAATTTTGCTTGTGGTACACCCCTAAAAAAACCCTATATGCAACTAAATGCATCCTTTTTAGTTTCATGTCCCCACTAATCTTCCACTCCCAAAACTTTGCTGTTGCGTGGCAGCCTAAATTAAACTTGTAATCTATTGAATTTCTATCAATCCAAAACTCTATGTATGTGAGCGCTTGCTTGAATGTGTCACAAAGGACACTATGAACGTGTTCCTTCTTGCAGCTGCATTATTGTGTAATGGCAGTGTTTCCCACAGGTTGAGAGTTTCCTTGTGGTGGTGGGGGTGCAGGATGTGACAACACGGCACGTGATGGCTGGGTTTAGTAATGAACTAGTCAAACAAAGGTTTACAAACTATTTATTTCTAAATGATCTGTTAATTGTTTTCATTAAAGAACTATTTACATATTAAACATATCTGACTAAAAAAATGATACAGAGGAAGTATAGCCATGATGTGCTATGTCAAATGTTCTGGTTCACCAGATAAAAAACCTGATTACCCAGAGCCCAAATTTTAACTTAATACAATTATATAATTAAGCTAACCTAATAAAAAGTTGCTTTTTCCAGTAATGAATGAAGGTCTGAAGTCTCGTTAGCTTTATTATAAATGGACTGTTCTTATATATATGCTTTGTCTAGTCTCAACAACTACTCAAAGTGCTTTAACGTAGTACAGGAACCGTTCACACACATTCACACACTGTGGCCGAGGCTGCTGTATAAACACTCACACACTCCGATGGGCAGCATCAGGGGCAACTGTCCGTGTCTTGCCCAAGGACACTTTGATGTGGGAATCGACCCCCTAACCTTCTGGTTGGCAGGCGACCGCTCTACCACTGAGCCACAGGCGTCCAAAGCAGACTGCTGTGGACGTTCGTGGAGCTTTCACAGCAGCGTGGCTGTGGCGTTTCTACGAGTTGTCCGTACAGTTATAGTGTAACTCTCGCCAAAATGCAACCTAGGGTCTTTTTGTGAATGTACCCAAGTCAAACTTTAGTTAAAAAGCATAAGGATGGAAACGCCACGGGATGGGAGCGCTAGGGGCACTACTATGATAGCATCAAAATCACTATTTTTAAAACACTAAGAAGACTCAACACAACATGAAACTTTACTCAAAGTAGATCGACACTCTAGACTGGCAAGATGGACGGCGAGCAGAAAAATCAACTACTACAGTGAGTTGTTTAAAACCTTTCTTTTTAGTAAACTCTGAACACAAACAATGTTTTCGATGCTGAGTTCATGTGTAGAGCCCCTGGTGAGACTTGGAGCAAAGACTCATGTTGTGTTGAGTCTTCTTAGGGTTTTAAAAATAGTGATTTTGATGCTATCATAGTAGCGCCCTTAGCGCTCCCTTTCAAGATTTTTACCCAAAATCAAAAACAGGGTAAATCTTAAAAGTGGCGTTTCATCCTAATTATGCATTTAAACTAAAGTTTGACTTGGGTACATTCACAAAAAGACCCTATCCCTAACCCTAGGTTGCATTTGGGTGAGCATTGCGCTTTAATCCCAAGGCAAAACTACGAGCAGCATGTAACTACTAATGATAGCGTCAGAGCCTGAAGTGTTGGCAGTGCACACGGTGTGAGACTTTACGAGAGGGGGTAGAGGCCACTGCGCTGTAAAAAAAAAAAGAAATTGTTGATTTAAAGAAAAAACAAGTAATTTTATCTAGCTTGGCGGGTCTCAATCTACCTGGGCAGTGTGTCCAAGTAGAACCTATGTATGGGAAACACTGAATGGTAACTGGAATTAACTCATACCCGTGTCTGCTTTAGAAAATTGACAGTTTGATTTATGTTCCTATGTCTTTCTTATCTACTAATTCTATTACTCTCTTTATGTTTAACTCCTTGGTTCTTTCAGTGGGCGACAGTGACCTTCCATCTTCCCCACCACGTGCTGAAGCTAGTGGCCAGCGCTATCGTCAATGAGCTGAAGAAGATAAACCAGAACGTAGCTGCCTTGTCTGTGGCCTCATCCATCATGGACAGGCTCTCCTACCTCTTGTCAAGCGCCAGGCCTGAGCTCGGGGTTGGCCCTGGGCGCTCTGTAGATAGGTGAGCAAGCAGGGGAAACAAATAATGCTTTGGTTACTGAAGAATTTTGATGCAAGGTGTTTAGCCAAGGCCAAACGGGAAGAAGGTCAAATTACAGGTGTTGGTCATGTGAGTTGCAGGGGGCGGCATGAAATGTTAGGTATCAGTTCAGGGAAGCATTTTTAAACTGTTGCACTTTTTAAAATATTTTTTACTTTTATATATAGTTTAATTGTGCTTCAAATAAAAAAAGTATATTCCTACACCTTATTCTTGTTTAAAATCATTTAAAATGTAAATGAATGTATAAGGAGCATGATAAAAAAGGTGACCTTAAAATTGTGGCGTTAACCGTGACGCAAGGAAAAATTTGGTTGAATCAAAATTTTGTGCTGGTGCACCTAAATAAAAGTTATGCGCACCAGTGCATCCAAGGCAAAAAGTTTGTCTGGAGCCTTGTCGTCAATAATAATAATAATAATAATAATAATAATAATAAAAATACCGCTATACTTTTTAATATCATACGGAGCCCCTAAAAGGACTGGGATTTTTTTCTTTCTGGTGTGCGCGGGATACTTTCTCATTACTTATCATCTTTAAGTTTGTTGATGACACCATTGGGTACATTCTGTTGCATTTTCAGGAAGATGAAGACCTCCTCTGCAGCCTTTGTGACTGCTACTCAGATTGGATTCTTGTGCGCACCAGAAAGTGGGGGGGCTCCATAGTATAAAGATATGATATGAAAAGATTCACATTGTGATAATGGCAATATTCCGACTTGTTGACAACTGTTTAGATGTGCACTTTGTTGTACTGTTTATTACATTTTACACAGGATCTGACTCTTTTTTTTTTTTTTTTTTTTGACACATTCCACACCAGCATACAGAATACTAAACCTGTTTTTAAAATGTGTTCTCCACAGATCTTTGATGTACAGCGAAGCTAACAGGAGGGAGACTTTTACATCGTGGCCACATGCTGGGTACAGGTGGGCTCAGCCTGACCCAATGGCTCAAGCAGGGTTTTACCATCAGGTAGGTTCTCAGTCTGTAGGCATACCTTTAGCTTACATCTCTGTTTACCCTAGTTTACATTCACATCAGAGAGGAGGAGGACAAACAGTCTGAAGCTGGGCTGGGAGGTGTCAGACATCACTTGTGCTGGACAGCCTCAACGGCACAGAGTACCTGTAATACTTTGGGCAGTTTTCACCCCCTTCTGCAGGGCTTTCTGGTCTAACAGAGGTAATAAAAGTTCACCAGAATCTGAGGAGACAGATTCATCTTCATTACTTCATTTGTTGCAAGATTAGCATTAGCATCTGGGGGGGATATATGTTGCAGTCACAACCCTGGGTGTAAAGGTACGTTGATCTAGATGAATATATCATTTCATTGATCAATAGATGCACATGATATTTTTATGATGTGCTATTACTTTCAAATTCCCATGTTTTGTTAATTTGTTTTCATTAAAAATGTGTTAAAAGTTTATCATTTAAATGTCAGGAAGAGCTCAGTAATAAAACTGTCACATCATATTTTAGTTGCTTTTTGAGAGTTGATGTGATTGTTGGTTCATTGCCGGCCCCTAAATTGAATCAAAATCTTATTGTGGCAGATACCAGCAAGACCTTTTTTTTTTTTACTGTCAAGAAATATTCAGGGTTCGCCTTCCAGACCTATGTTTTAAATTGCCATATTGTAGTCTACATTTAAACTACAATAAAACACAACACAAATGATTTAATAGTGCAAACAATGATAAAATCAGAACTGGGCTTTCACTGTCAGTGCTGTTGTGGCAGTAGAGATGACTGCGTGCTAGGCCCGGGGCCTGAAAACCTCCCCCAGTGGTCCGGGGTACCGGTGTAAACACCAACACTGCTCTGAGCTCCCAGTCCTGGCAGTTACAGTTAGCGTTACTTTAGCAGTAAGTAAAACTTTCTATCTATCAGGAAACTCACAGATAGTCCAGGCAGAGCAGCCGGAGGACATCAAAATATGATCCACCCAAATCAGTGGTAGTGTCGTAAAGCATTACAAACCTCTGACTGGTGACAGCGGCAGTGCGGCATCAAATTGGTTTTGAAGCTATTATTTTACGGTAAAATAGTTACATACTGTTACGCTATTATTTATTTATTTGGCATATTTCCCAATAGACATTTTTGGCGTTGATAATTTAATCTGCCGGGCAACTACGCATGACACAGGCAAAAAGCCAGCATATGCTGGCTAGCAATTCCTGAAATGCACATCCCACCTCTGGTCTTACCGGAGTCATCTGCTGTTCTATCTGCCCAGAGGATGTAGCACCCCCCTTAGCTCAATTGTTAGTGAAGAGCCGCTGCCACAGTTTAATTATTTTCTTTGCCAGACACCGTACATTGTGGGGGAAATGCTGGGTAATGATTTTGCAGATTTTCCTACAGACAAAACATGTAGAGGTTGGTAATGTTTATCATAGGTACACTTTAACTGTGAGAGATGAAATTTAAAACAAAAAAATCACATTGTATGATTTTTAAATAATTAATTTGCATTTTATTGCATGACATAAGTATTTGATACATCAGAAAAGCAGAACTTCATATTTGCTACAGACACCTTTGTTTGCAATTCCAGAGATCATACATTTCCTGTAGTTCTGGACCAGGTTTGCACACACTGCAGCAGGGATTGTGGTCCACTCCTCCATACAGACCTTCTCCAGATCTTTCAGGTTCCAGGGCTGTTACTGGGCAAGAAGGACTTTCAGCTCCCTCCAAAGATTTTGTATTGGGTTCAGTTCTGGAGACTGGCTAGGCCCCTCCAGGACCTTGAGACGCTTCTTAAGGTTCCACTCCTTAGTTTCCCTGGCTGTGTGTTTTGGGTCATTGTCATGCTGGAAGACCCAGCCACGACCCATCTTCAATGCTCTTACTGAGGGAAGGAGGTTGTTGGTCAAGATCTGGCGATGACCTTGTCCCATTCCTCCTCTGGATCATCCATATGGTCATTGGTGACGGGCCTGGACCTCCGCTGGCTTGAGCAGGGCGACCTTGCGTGCGCTGCAGGATTTTAATCCATGACATCGTAGTGTGTTACTGATGGTTTTCTTTGAGTTTGTGTTCCCGGCTCTATTCAGGTCAGTGACCAGGTCCTGTTGTATAGTTCTGGGCTAATCCCTTAACTTCTTCATGATCATTGATGCCCCACCAGGTGAGATCTGGCATGGAGTCCCAGACCGAGGGAGATTGACCGTCATCTTGAACTTCTTCCATTTTCTGTCAATTGCGCCAACAGTTGCCTTCTCACCAAGCTGCTTCCCATTGTCCTGTGCAGCCTGGTGCAGGTCTACAGTTTTATCCCTGATGTCCTTCCATAGCTCTCTGGTTCCTATTGTCCTGTAGTCTGTCCCAGCCTGGTGCAGGTCTACAGTTTTATCCCTGATGTCCTTCCATAGCTCTCTGGTTCCTATTGTCCTGTAGTCCGTCCCAGCCTGGTGCAGGTCTACAGTTTTATCCCTGATGTCCTTCCATAGCTCTCTGGTTCCTATTGTCCTGTAGTCCGTCCCAGCCTGGTGCAGGTCTACAGTTTTATCCCTGATGTCCTTCCGCAGCTCTCTGGTTCCTATTGTCCTGTAGCCCGTCCCAGCCTGGTGCAGGTCTACAGTTTTATCCCTGATGTCCTTCCATAGCTCTCTGGTTCCTATTGTCCTGTAGTCCGTCCCAGCCTGGTGCAGGTCTACAGTTTTATCCCTGATGTCCTTCCGCAGCTCTCTGGTTCCTATTGTCCTGTAGCCCGTCCCAGCCTGGTGCAGGTCTACAGTTTTATCCCTGATGTCCTTCCACAGCTCTTTGGTTGCCATTGTCCTGTACCCCATCCCAGCCTGGTGCAGGTCTACAGTTTTATCCCTGATGTCCTTCCATAGCTCTCTGGTTCCTATTGTCCTGTAGTCTGTCCCAGCCTGGTGCAGGTCTACAGTTTTATCCCTGATGTCCTTCCATAGCTCTCTGGTTCCTATTGTCCTGTAGTCCGTCCCAGCCTGGTGCAGGTCTACAGTTTTATCCCTGATGTCCTTCCATAGCTCTCTGGTTCCTATTGTCCTGTAGTCCGTCCCAGCCTGGTGCAGGTCTACAGTTTTATCCCTGATGTCCTTCCGCAGCTCTCTGGTTCCTATTGTCCTGTAGCCCGTCCCAGCCTGGTGCAGGTCTACAGTTTTATCCCTGATGTCCTTCCATAGCTCTCTGGTTCCTATTGTCCTGTAGTCCGTCCCAGCCTGGTGCAGGTCTACAGTTTTATCCCTGATGTCCTTCCGCAGCTCTCTGGTTCCTATTGTCCTGTAGCCCGTCCCAGCCTGGTGCAGGTCTACAGTTTTATCCCTGATGTCCTTCCACAGCTCCTTGGTCTTGGCCATTGTGGAGAGGTTGGAGTCTGTTTGTGTGTGTGTGTGTGTGGACAGGTGTCTTTTATACAGGTAATGAGTTCAAACAGGTGCAGTTAATACAGGTAATGAATGGAAAACAGGAGGGCTTCTTAAAGAAAAACTAACAGGTCTGTGAGAGCTGGAATTCTTACTGGTTGGTAGGTAATGCTTATGTCATGCAATAAAATGCAAATTAATGATTTAAAAATCATACAATTGATTTTCTGGATTTTTGTTTTAGATTCTGTCTCTCAAAGTTGAAGTGTACCTATGATAAAAAAATTACAGACCTTAACCAGTTGTGGTGAGACACTGAACCTCGCTCCGCCATCTTGGTCCAGACAATAATAATTTACAATAATGTAATATCAATGCTGTCAAATATAAAGAATAAAAACGGACAGTGTGGAATGGAGCTGTGTTAAGTGTTTAAGCTATACTCTTCCCTCCTTTCCACAGCCTGCCTCAACAGGGGATGACAGAGCCATGTGTTTCACCTGCAGTGTGTGTCTGGTCTGTTGGGAACCTACTGATGAGCCCTGGTGAGTAGAGATAACTAATTAGGGCCCAAATACGAAGGTGTCAGTGCCAGGGACCTATTTCTAAATAGATCATGTTTCTGCTGCATAATTGCATTTTTAAGAGGCTTGGGATGCTTGAAAACTCACAAAAGTCCACACAACAGGCTTCGTTGCGCCCCCAAATGCACATCAAGGTTGGGATAAAGTTCCTTTGATGTTCACAAAATTTGGTGGGAACATTGTGCTCATCTTTAGGACATTTTTTAGAATGTTTTTGACAGGAAGTAAGCCATCTTGCGTTTTGTGTCTTGATTTTCATTTTACAAACACGTTTGAGGACAAAACTTTGCAGCCATATTCAAACTAGTAATTACTTTGATTTGATTTTGCATTTTTGCTATACGCAATTTGGTTCATGCATATTTAGCGGTCTCAATAGCGCCCCCCTAATGCTTGGAATCCCTTAATTTGGACAAAGTTGCTGCAATATCCACAAAATTTGGTACCCACATTGCTCTCATCATTTTGGACATATTGACTTTTATTAGCTCTGCCCAACAGGAAATCATGTATTTAATGCAATCCTCCCAGGGGGTTTATTGGTTTTGTCTCATTTGGTTGGCATAATCCTCCCAGTAATGTGACCCTAAGTTGCAAAGGAATGTAAGTGTCACAGCATCCGGCATCCCACTAGTACCCTCCATTTGCGGGGAGGGGCAGGGGCCCGTTCCTCGCTGCTTGAAGCTTTAATTCTGCTTTAGCTACTATATCATATCAATGATGACCAACATTTTTCCACTACCCCCAGGTCCGAACATGAGCGACATTCTCCCAATTGTCCCTTTGTGAAGGGCGAGCACACACAGAACGTGCCGCTGTCAGTGACGCTGGCCACCAGCCCCGCCCAGTTTCCCAACAGCCTTGACAGTTCGGACAAGATCGCCTGCTATGGCTTTGGCAGCTGCCCGCAGTTTCTGGCTGCTGCCACCAAGAGGGGCAAGATCTGCATCTGGGATGTCTCCAAAATGATGAAGGTCAGAGACTCTAACGGAATGCGTGAGACTGTATCACCTGTCCTGTGATCCACTTTTAAAGATATAGGTGTCAGTAGGACTGACCTGAATACATTAAAACTGTGATAATCAACATCCAAACCAGCAATGCTTCCTTCCTTATTTTCTTTTAGTATTATTATTGTAATGTTTGTGTTAGGACTGCAAGATATTTCATTCATGTCACAATGTCACGTGTTGCATTGCAGGACTTGTGATGTAAACGCTACAACTTTGTGCTGCTTGATACAGAAAGGAAAACTTGCATGGTTCTCATTTTCCATGTCTAATGTTACCGGCCAACCCTTTCCCTTTAAGACAGGCGGCCGTGTGGGCAACAACTTGGTCTGACGGGGTTTGATAGGGGCAGTGAGGCTTGTGCGTGCATGTGTGCGTGTGTGTGTGTGTGTGTTGTAAGCGACAGGTGCAGCAAACACAGTGATGCACACGTTTTTCCATGGCTAGTGAAGCTATAGTAGTTAGTGTGTTTGCAGCAAAGAAGAAATAAAGCACCTGAACGTTATCACGACGTCTCCCGACCATTGGTCACCGCAGAGTTATCAAACTAGAAACTGCTTACCAGCTATGAGCCAGGCTAAGTCTAACTGAGTTAGATGTAAATCACACTGATTTAAGATTTATTGGGTTCACAGTTTGTTGCTAGTGCATGACATAACATGCAGACTCTGCATGCAAAACCAACTACCAATCAAAATCAATGTTGATCAATTTATCAAACAAACAAAGCAGCAACCAAACAACCTGAAAATGATTGAGTAACAGAAGGGGGCAACATAATGGAGCCCCTTTATTTTTGGGGAGGCAACATGCATGCATTATTAATATGATTGACTTTTTCCTGTGTTGATAATATTATATGAAAACAGTGGTTTAATGTGAGTCAACCTGTGTATTTAACTACCTTAATTTCCCTCGCCAAAATTACATCATAGGAATAGTCACAGCTCTTACTTGCTTTTGTCTTTGGAAAGCATTACAGTTCAACAAAAAGTGGTTCACATAAGAAAATGTTCTTCTATTTCTATGCAGATGCACTCTACTACCAAATCACCCCAGTAATTTAAAAATGATTTATTATTTCCAAAAACAGCTAGTTAAGTCATCTCTTAAAAATTCCAGTATTATTTTCAGTATTGTAAAGCCTTTGTAAAGTGTTTGTAGGCCTAGGTGTAGCGCTGTCCTAGGTGCTGAAATCAATAGACAGACCAGAGGGAAAAACGGCCTGGGACAGCCCTAGTTGTCAAACAGTAAATGTTGCTATATTGACCCCAGATTCAAGAGTGTGCAATTGTGTGTTGAGCAGGTGCACTTGAAGTTTGACATCAATCCGTACGACCCGGCCATCCTGAGGCAGCTGATTGTGTGCGGTGGTGAACAAAGCCAGCAGACACTCACCGAGTCTCGGAGACCAACTCTGGCCTGGCTCGAGGAGTCATCCTCCTGCTCTGACCTGCCCAAGCTAGAGGGAGACAGGTGACACACACACACACACACACACACACACACACACACACACACACACACACAGTCACACAAAGTGTTAACGACTGCTCAAAGCGCAAGATGAGAACAGTCCTATCTCACGGCAACTTCCTGGGAGTCTATGCTTGTTGCTGGGCAACTGGAGGTTTTGCATGGACATTTGATAGAATATACTTAAATAGTTAGTGAGTAACTTATCCATAGTATGGACATGCCAGCAAATTATATTTTATCTTTTCATAAACAATAACATCAGCAACAAAAGTGTGGATGACTGGAAAGAGAGTGGCCACAACCTGCGACACAGCCACTCTGTACTTCTTCTGTTGGAATGTTGTGCAGGCATTTCCCTATAAAGCTTAGGCCCTAGACGTTTTGGGCACCATCTAAGCCAAATTAATGTAAAATCAATGTGAGCATCAAATCTAACTAAAAAAACATTTCTTACTTTAAGTGATTGTAGTTGTAGTTCTTTAGCATGTTTTTGGCTTTTTTATGTGTTATTTAATTAGTATCTGCTTTGTGTTAATGTTTTAGATAGATATGGTGGTAATAATAATTGTCCAAGATGATGTGAAATTGTATTTCTTTTAAATAAAAAAGTCACATTTTCTCCAGGAAATACCCCTAAACCCCTTGCCAAATACAAGGAAGTCTTCCGCAAACCGAAGGAAAACTCTTGTGTGTGTCAGTGAATGAGTCACAGTTCTCAGTTTGTTTTTAACATGTTAGTCATGTTTTTTTTTTAAACCACTACTTATTTTCCAGTGATGATCAGTTGGAGGATTCAGACAGTGATGAGCATTCCCGATCAGAGTCCGTAACAGGTATGACGACTTGAATTTCCCCTGTTTGTCATTTCCTTGTTGTTCAGATTTGGACAAACCGTATCTGAAGCTACTTGGATACATTTAAAAACACACATTATTCCCTTATTATTATTCTTTTTATGTTAGGCCTCATTGAAATAGATTTTACCATCAGTGGTGTCAGGTTCTAGACAGGAAAGACCTCCGACCTGTTCTCTTGCCTTTCTTGTTCCAGGCCAGCAGTCCCAATGGGAGAGCATGGATGTCAGCCTGGGGGTGACGTCTCTTAGTGTTCTTCAGCAGCCAGAGAAGCTCCAGTGGGAGGTAGTGGCCAGTGTGCTGGAGGACACGGTCAAGGACCTGGAGGAATTGGGTGCCAACCCTTCACTAAACCAAGCCAAGGCCCACAGTCAGGCCAAAGCAAAGGACAAGGTCTCTGACCACCACAACATTCCCTTTCCCTGCCTGCTGGCCGGAGGCCTGCTCAGTTACCGCTCAGCATCCAGCACCCCAATGGCTGGACCCCCACCCACAGCTCCAGCTACAACACGCAGGACCACAGATGTTCCCCTTAGGACTCAGGGCCCTGACCCCTCCCACCCTGGACCGCTACAGGACCAGGGTCCCATGGAGATAGAGACCTGCAACCCCCAGACTGCAGCCCAGGAGCAGGGCTTCTCTAACCTAGTAGGTTCCCATCCACCAAGCCCCTCTTCTCTGCCGGCTGTGCGCAGGACTATACCCGTGCTGCTGCTGTACAGTATCAGAGAGGTGGACGACAAGTCCTCAGGGCAGGTGTTTGCCCAAATGAACAACCTAATGAGCAAGGGACTCCACGAGGAGGGCTTCACCGTGCCACAGATTATAGAGATGGAGTTTGACACACACGAGCAGCTTCTTCTCCAGGATCCCCCCATCACTTACATTCAGCAGTTTGCTGATGCAGCGACTAATTTGGCAGGGTTAGACGGTCACATGGACAAATGGAGCACACTGGCTGCAGCAACTGCCTCCACCCCACCTCGACCTGGAGCACTGGTACAGTGCTTGAGGTTGCCCAAACAACTGGAAGAGGAGAATCTTTATGTGGACTCTATCACGCCCTGCTGGGATGGTGTGCACCTTCTTGTGGGCCTGCAACGATGTGGCGCTGAATCTCTGAGCGCTACAAACCAAGTGGAAGCCCTCAACAATCTCAATCGCCTGCACTCTGCCCTCTGCAGCCAGCGCAAAGGAGACCCCCTCCACTCAGTCGCCAATGGGGTGGAAGGCCACCACTCAGGGGGGTCACCACCTCAGACCCCCCTCATTCTGCCCCCGGGAGACCAGCAGCAGCAGCAGCAGCAGCAGCAGCAGCAAAGGACCCCAAGTGGTGGGAGTGGAGGCTATCTTGCACTCTACAAGCTCAACTACTCCACACGTATTGTCACCTTGGACGCGGAACCTGTCAAGGTCCAGCAGATCTGGGACCCCTGTGATGCCATCACCTCTCTCATTTTGCTTCCTCCAGATGTGCTTGATAGCAGGGAGGATGACAGTGAAGAGGCTCCTGAGGAGGCTCACTCCTCCGGGTCCAAAAATGGCTCTTCTGGGTTTGGAGCGGGCCCAGCCAGCTCTGCTGCGTCTGGAACTGGGACTGCATGTGGAGCAGCCACAACTAGCAGCAGCGCTACTGTCACTTGCCCCTCAACCTCTGCCTGGGGACACAAAGAGTGCAAGCGGTTAGATGTGACTGGCCTGGGCCACCTGGTGGTCACCACACAGGCTGGGTACATTATGATACTGGACCTGTCCACGTTGGAGGTCCTGGCCAAGGTGGAGCCGCCTATTAAGGAGGGCTCAGCAGAGGAGACGGACCCGTTTGTCTCAGTTACCTATTGCTCTGGGACCGACCGCCTTTGTGCCTGTACCAAAGGTGAGTGCTTCCTTCCTGGACCCGTTTCCCTGCAGAAAGCAGCACTGTTGACTACTGGGATGCATAGGCTGGCTTTAACTTGCACTAATTGATGATGATGATGATGATGATGATGATGATGATGATGATTTTTTTTTTTTTTTTTTTTAAATATCTTTATGGCAAATCAGTTTATATAACTCACTGTATCCATAAATTGTTGTGGTTCAGCACCTACAGGTAGATGAGTTGACATTATAAACTTACTTCAACTGTATACTGTAAAGATAAATGAACTGAGGTTAGCGTTGAAATAGAAGTGAAAGAATTTGTAGGTATTAATTATGTTTCTTTCTCCTTCTCAAGGTGGAGAACTTCATTTCCTTCAAATTGGAGGTGTGTGTGACGATATAGATGATGGAGACATGTTTATTGATGGCCCCATTTCTAAAGGGGCTGAACTGCTGCATGAGGGGGCTAAGCCCTGCTCCAACCCCTCTAGTCCTGGGATCACAGGTAAAAGTGACACAAGACACACTCAGTCATTCATTTCCCACATCGGGGGGGGGCATTGTAGACCACATGGTCTGATAGTAAACAGACACATTTAGGTGTTCAATTATTTGGCCCCAACGTGATACTGTTATTCTGATGTTTCACAACTGTCTCCCAACTTGTGTAGGAGTGGACCTCTTGGTGGACCAACCGCTGACGACAGAGAGCCTCATGTCACTAGTGGAGCTGACACGCTTCGAGACGTTGACCCCCCGCTTCTCGGCCACAGTGCCACCGTGCTGGGTGGAGGTGCAGCAAGAGCAGCAGCAGCGCCGCCACCCACAGCACCTTCACCAGCAGCATCACGGAGATGCAGCCCAACACACCCGCACCTGGAAGCTTCAGACCGACGGGTAGCTTTGACTTTATTGGTATTTTCAGGCAAAAGGAATAGGTAATATGGGAAAAAGTAGTTGTACAGGAACATGGTCTTTCACTGTCCTATGTAATTGGTTACAAGCACATATATGTATGTAGTCAGTTTCTATGAGTATTTCACATATTGACCTCATATGTAAAGGGCCATTTCTCCATACTGTTCATTTCATTGCTAATTACAGTATTGGCCTTGAAAAAACAGTATTGATCGATCCCTAATTTGGTAACCCGCATTGTCTTTGCAGCTCCAGCTGGGACGAGCATGTGTTTGAGCTGGTGCTGCCCAAGGCCTGCATGGTGGGCCATGTTGACTTCAAGTTCCTCCTGAATGCAAACATTGTCAACATTCCTCAGATCCAGGTCACTTTACTAAAGAACAAAGCACCCGGGCTGGGCAAAGTCAATGGTAAGGACACTGCTTTGAAATGTATTCTTTTTTTTTAAATCAGGGATACCATATTTCTTTTGCAACTTTGGTGTTTCAAGATGTTCCTTTTTGTCTTTCAAATAGCAGCTAAAATGAATTGGGCTGAACCACTATCTGTGTCTAAATTTTGCCTCTCATGTCTGTAACAGAGACAGCGGTGGACAGACAGATCTCATTCCCCCTCTCCAGTGTCCTCCATGCTAACGGGGAAAGGAACGGTCAGCCCCTTTTGCATGACTTTACAGAGGACATCCAATTTATGGACATAGAAGAGACATCAGGTAAATAATACAACCATCTAGGGCTGGGCAATATATTGATATTATGTTTATATTGTGATATGAGACTGGATATAGTCTGATATTGTGGATATCATAATATTACAAGTGTTGTCTTTTACTGGTTTTGAAGGCTGCAATCCATTAAAGCGATGTTATTCATGTGTGTTAGGCTCCATGCTCTGTCCATTCCTAGAGGACCACAAGGAGGACATCCTGTGTGGTCCAGTGTGGCTGGCCAGTGGGCTGGACCTCTCTGGCCATGCAGGCATGCTCAGCCTCACCAGCCCCAAGCTGGTCAAAGGTAACAACAGTCACATCAACACATTTCTGTTAAGTCACTGCCCCATCCCTGACCCGATCAAACCTGACACTTTAGCTTTTTGTGATCAGGAAGATGAAATGAAGAATCCTCCAAGAAATGTGTGTGTGTTTTTCTCAGTTGTGCCCTTGCACTTTCCACTGCAGGCATGGCAGGAGGCAAGTACCGCTCATTCCTGGTTCACATCAAAGCAGTGAGTGACAGGGCCATGGAGGAGAGCCCCCGGCCTGTGGTGAGGATGCCCAGTGCCAAGCCCCAGAGCACCAAAGCCCACTCACTGTCTACCCTGCTGCAACGGGCTCAGGCCTCCAAGGTACAAATCCATAGCTTCTAGTCTTTTTTTAGAGATGGGTTCATATTTTTTCATATCTGTTTTAAAACAAAACTTACATGCCTATATAAACATTACTGTAATTGTGATTTCTCCTAGTGTGCTTTCAAAGTAAGTACTGGGGGACAAAATCTACAGTTCTAGTTTGGTCCAAGAATATATTTTGAACTTTATCTTAGTAACATTAGTATGTTAGTATGAGGCTTTAATAGTTAAATCATGTGTTTCTTTATATTTACAGTCCATTAAGTGGACTGTAAATAGTCTTAGTCTTTTTATACTTTGCTAGACTGTGGTTCCTTGTTTCACTCCAGTGGAAGGTCTGCTACTATGCCGGCTTTGCTTATTCACACAGAACCAGACAAAGGCGGCATAATGCTGCCCCAGTGTGTGACTTCACATAGCAGGCCGACATTCGGTAGCAAAAGAGGAGTAACGTTTATTGCAACAGTGTGGCGTCTAATGTGTGAGCACTCTGTGGTGTTGATTCAACCACGCTAACCCAACCGGACCCACAAACCGCCAACTTTATGCATTTTAGGACTAGTTTCCTCTCAGTAGATAGGACATAGGCGGACTGAGCGCTGCGGCACCCACGTACAGTATGTATGCGTCTGAGAGAGAGCGAGTGGAAGAAAAGGTGGACTATTGTATGCATTGTTTCTGTAAATTGTTAATAACTTCAGCTACTGAGAACACTGCTTTTCCACTTTTTGACCTGCCTGTGGGTCAACTCACATATCATACTGCATCATTCATTTCACAAAGACTTCGGTTCAGCACTGTTACGGCTCTGCCACTCCCTCCGCTGCATGCTTAAAGGCGCAACAGCTCTATCCCCACATTCCGTCTTTGTAACTTTGACACAGGCGTCGACACTGCTTAAAAGCACTACAGTCCCACCTTAAAGAGGCTTTGGGAAAGGAGCTATAGTAACACTCAGTAGAAACTCTGTCCTAAAAAGACTTTGGAACATACTCACTTGAGGTGACTCAGTCTGACTGCTAAAAACCTATATTTATTTCAGATAGACTTAATGCTTAACTTATTTTTAAATGTATTTTTGGCACAGAACGAGGACTGGGGGTTTTGTCCAGAATCACTTAGATTGGAATCATGTTATGAAGGGATCTCCTCAGGGCAGGGATGAACAGGAGGAAGGATTACAGCAAGCAAAAACAGTTTCAGTGTGCATATGGGTACCTGACTGATGGACGTGAAAAATTGTGAACCTATCCTTTACAAACAAAATTGTACATTTTTAATCCGATACATTTCAAACTGTCAAACATATCCAAAGTCATAATTGTCATAATGGCATTGTTTAATGAACTGTTATCAGTAATGTAAACCCATTGAAGCAAAATGAATAATTAGTCCACCACTGACACACAATTTCATTGTGTGTGTGTGTGTGTGTGTGTGTGTGTGTGTGTGTGTGTGTCTGTGTGTCTGTGTGTCTGTGTGTCTGTCTGTCTGTCTGTCTGTCTGTCTGTCTGTCTGTCTGTCTGTCTGTCTGTCTGTCTGTCTGTCTGTGTGTGTGTGTGTGTGTGTGTAGGTCTCTGCAGTAAAAAGCGAAACCACTGCACCTTTGAAAAAAGTAGAAAACTTGCGAGGATGTGACCTGCTGCAGGAAGCTTCAGTCACAATCAGACGGTTTAAGAAGACATCCATGCCCAAAGAAAGGTCAGATTACTGTTAATGTTCTGTTTACACTGTCAAAATGTCTTCATGGTGAAAGCTAAACAAAGCAAGACATACACTAGATAAAATTGTCTGGATGGTTCCTACATGTCGACACCTCACTGGGATCCGAAATCAGTGTGAGTCAGGCCACCTCGGCATGTGGTCCCTATCATGATCCCATCTCGGAACTAGGGCTGAACGTATATACGATTATATGATTTAACGATTATAGTATGAATAACCCAATATTAGATAGATCAAAGCATCTGGAGGCCAGGCCTGTATGTGATGATGAAATTAGTTGCTGCATGAATTTCTATGAATGCCATCTTTTATTGAACTACTTCAATCCCAGTAGTATGATGAGCGCTGACCAAGCTTGGTGGAAACATTCACATGAAAGGCAGAAACAAACTAAAGTGCAGATCGCAGGAACAAATATGTGGCTTTACCACACTTAGTAGTATTTACATTATTATTTACTGTAATAAACACATGTAAACATGTGGATTGCACTTTTTAAACACTTTTTGAACTTTACTAGACAGTTAAATAAGTAAAAATATAGTATACAGTTGTGTTCAGAATAATAGCAGTGTGTTATAAAAAGTGAATAATGCTCAATATCAATAGCAGATAACTTTGCTTCACATAGTCTTCTTCTGATCGTAACAGTACTCACAGGTAACTTTAGGTGTTCTTTGATTTTCCTGGAGCTGATCATTGGTTGAGCCTTCTCCATTTTGCCTATTCTTTCATCCATTCCAATGGTAGTTGACCATTTTTTCCCACGTTGTTCAGGCATTGGATGCCATTTCAAGGCATTTGAAATCATTTTGGCTGAGCAGCCTATCATTTTCTGCACTTCTTTATATGTTTTCCCCCTCTCCAATCAAGTTTTTAATCAAAGTCCGCTGTTCCTCAGAGCAATGTCTGGAACGAGTCATTTTGCTAAGTATTTCAGTGTGAAATGCACTTTAACCAGCATGCACAACATTTGCTTCCTTCCTTAATTATGGGCCATAACTAACACCTGTTTCTTCATAGAATCAATCACTTCACTAATTGAGCACAACACTGCTATTATTTTGAACATGCCCCTTTCAATTAAAGATTAAATTCCACAGAATGCGCAGCATGCATGACCGTAGAAACAACGCGGCCACGCTGCTGTGAAAGCTCCCCTAACGTCATTTATCAGAGTCTGGTTGTTACCCCTCTCCGCAGCAGTCTCCTCTGCTCCATAGCTCTATAACGGAGCTAGCTAGCTAACTGGAGCTAACCGCTAATCGTTGCTAACAGAACATTCAGTTCTCCATGCCTGTATCCATCAACTACATGTATGGACTCGAGTCTGAATAAAACCCTTCATTTTATTAAAATATAAAAATGTAAAAGTTTTAAACTACAACTCAGTTTGAATGACAGAAATCTGCTCAAGGTACGGGGTGCTATGTTAATGCTTTCTCTGCGGAGTGCAGACTGATCTGCATGATCAGAGGACACAAATCAAGTTAAAAAAGGGTCTCCTCAGTTTGCCTTTGTCTTTACTGTACATATTGCAGAAGAACTTTTAACCAACTGTTCTTCTGTGCTTTTCAGGATCCAGCGCTGTGCTATGCTGCAGTTCCCAGACTTCCATGAGAAGTTGCTGGATGCGCTGTGTCGGCGGGCTGAGGACAGCCCGTCCACGGAGCACGCCCAAAGCCTCATCCTAGACATCTTGTGCTGGCTGGCTGGGGTTTTCTCCAATGGACCCTGCAGGTAGGACTAAAGTTCCTGCACAGCAAATAAGACTGCATCATCTAGGACATCTAGGTCACACATTACTTCCACCTTGACATTTTACAGCCAAGTAATATATCCTGTGGCTTCTTTTTAGTTTAAGAGAAGGAAAAGAGGGCCTGCTGGTGAAAACCCGAACGCGGCTAACGGATATTGTGCGGATGTGTTTCTTTGAGGCTGGCCGGAGTATAGCGCATAAATGTGCTCGCTTTCTTGCACTTTGTATCAGGTAAGAAGAATGGTTGATTTCAGTAATGGTGCTTTTAGCTCTTTTCCACTACGGGAACTGTAAGACTGGACTCCAAAATATATGGGGTACCCACAGTATTTGGAACAAAGATTAAGTAGAACGATTACACTCAGTTCTGGAAATTATTGGTAATTAACAAAATTTAACTTGCTTTAAATTCTCCTTGGTGGCACTGCACTTCAAAAAGGGAAAATGATTTATGAATGAATGAATACAGTCTCTATCTGGAGGTGACATTCTTGGCTCCTGAGTGGCTATACATCCTATACACACAACTTTATCAGTTAGACAAAATTATTGGTAATTAATTTAATAATTTAAATTTAATTAAATTTAATAATTTGTAAAAAAAAAAAAAAAAAACACATTGAAGATTGTCCAGCTGGCCAAAAGGTACCCCTACAGTACCCCACTGTAGGCGTGGCCTCAGGAGTGACCCTAGACCCTCAACATTTTGTAAAAATTGGATGAACCGTTCATGAGATATAAACTTTTTGTACTTGTAGCGTCCCATAGTGGCCAATTTTTCCTAATATCGGTTGGGGAGCCTCAGAGGGTCATGGGAAACAAGAATATAAAGTTTTGCGTTGATATCATTTAATTTAATTAATGGCAAAATTTGTTTTCTTAGCTAGCTAGGCAAATTTGTTTGTGCGTAATTTGATCAATCTTTATCAGATAAAAAATAATTTGGTAACTTTTTCTCACGTCATTCTGGAGATGCTAACTACCAAGTTTCATGCAGATCGGTAGACTGAAATGGGCATGGCCTATATCACGAGGTTCAGCTGAATTCAGTGAACGCGTGGATAGGTGTATGTTTTATATGTGATGGGAGTTAAAAGGGTTTTTCAGCTACAGGTCGGACGCAGATTTGTCCATTACATTACATTGTGCAAGTTTGCCAGAGCGGGTAGAGGGTAGCGGATCTGTAGTTCGAATCAACTGGACAATGTAACCACTTAATTCCAACCTGTAGGAGGACCAAAGCGGGAAAAGTTCTCTAGTGTTGCTTTAACATTAAAACATTATTTATAAAATCACGCCAACAATTATTATTTTAATAGCTTAGTATTCTATGCACTTAAAAGGTATTTAAAAATGTTTTAGGCCACCCTACACGTTAATGTAGTTCCCAGTTTAATATGCCACTTACTTTTATACAATATTGTAGTAGGGGGTCCCTGCTCTGTCTCTCTCTGTTAAGGGGTCCTTGGCTTTAAAAACGTTGAAGACCCGTGCTCTATAACATCAACTCCAATATTACTGGAAATGGTAAAGTTTCATCTGGCCAGGGGAAACGTTGGGCTGGACGGGAAGGAGCAATAAATACAAGAGAACAAAATGGTTCACTACTGCAAATGTTAGTTAAATGTGTGCACTGCCTTTAAAAAGTAACTTAACTCCTCCTTACTGCACAAAGGTTACAGTTATACAGTTACAGTAATGCATTGCAGCAAAACACACATGCTGAATATTCTGATTGGAATATCACCTGTATATTGAAGCAAACTTTCTTTCAGATCACATATCCTGCATCATTATTAATTTTAGTGTTCGCTGTGTTGCATTCCTTCGCCTAAGATTGGATTTATTCAGTGAACAGTGGCCTTATTTAGGTTTAATTTAAGTTTCCGTAGTCGCAAAGGCCTATATGATGAAGTAGTTGTTTTTCCTTGATCACTTTATATGAGAATCATAATGATCATACTGCTGTATTTCTTACTGTAGCAATGGGAAAGGGGAGCCGAGTCAACAGGGTTTTGGCGTGAGTCTCCTGAAGGCTATGCTTGACAATATGCCGTACTTGCCTGCAGCAGCAACAGGTGGTAAGTAACAGAACAACATTACAGAACAACATACCCCAGAATTTCTTTTCTCACCTGTCCCTCTCCTGTCTGCTTTCAGGCTCAGTGTTCTGGTACTTTGTGTTGCTGAACTATGTAAAGGAAGAGGACCTGGCGGGCTGCAGCACCGCCTGCGCCTCCCTGCTCACCACCATCTCCCGCCAGCTGCAGGACCGCCTCACCCCGCTGGAGGCACTGCTGCAGACCAGGTACTTCTCACTGTCCAGTACAGGAGAAGCTTACAACCTCTGCAGGCTACAGCTGCACAAACCAGACAATGTTGTGCACATCCATGGAAAAAAAAGTGAATGTTCAAAGAACGCCGAAACGCGTGTGCCTTATTTGCACTTTTAAAAGTGTTTTCCGGGCATTAAGCTGTTGTGTGGACGTTGCCTTCTTAGAGCTGCACAAACACCATTTAATACAATTACTTCACTTGTAATAAGTAAATACCAGTAGTTGAAACTACTGCTAAGTGATGCTCATCTATACTGCTTGGTAAATGGCACATAAACTGCATTTCTACAGAGCTTTTCTGGTCTTAACCACTCAAAATGCTTTACACACTACATGCACCATTCACCATACTCACACACACATTGACACTAGTGGCTAGGGCTGCACGATTATGGCCAAAATGATAATCACAATTATTTTGATCAATATTGTGATCACGATTAATTCACGATTATTTGTTGATTTTAACCAAAACATATTTTATTGTCTCATAGGCTATTTATAACTGCTTTCACATCCATATTATGCTACATTCTTCTTATGTAGTATGTTGTATAGACATACAGCTGCAACACATGTAAATGAAAATTAGCTATCTGAAATAAATAGCATGGGATATTTATTTTTAGAAATGGATCTCTGAGAAAGCTCCTTCACTTGTTTTCAACAATAACTGATTAAAAGAGCTAGGGAGAGAGAGGGAGTGCGATGGACTGTCTCACAGAGAGACGGCTGACTCATTATGAATGGGTCCAGCACGGGTCGAATGGGTTCAGCGGAGTTACACACGTGGTGTGTATGAAATGTCTGTGTTGTCACTGCGCTGCATTTTTATAAACTATGATATTCTGACCATGGGTCACATCTCTGGCCCAGGTCCAGCAGGCTCCGTTTCACACGCTGTTACTCTACCAACCGAAGTTAGTGGCATTCAAATAACTTCTTGTGTGTTTTTCGACGTGGCGGCCGCAACAGCAGAGTTACCAGCGGAAACCCTGGTACTGGTCACTGTTGTTGTCTGAAAAACAGCACAGACTACTGGTAAACCTTGTGACGGACGTATAACCAATTGCTATCTGTTGAATTTTCCTCCCGTTACTCTGTCCTCTGTGACTGTCTCCATCTAGAAACTAAGCTGCACGGTGCAGGAACAACTCTGACTGGCTCATGATCAGACCGTGGTTTACGTAGCGGTAGATTGGCTTTGCAAAGAAACCTGGAGCGTTCTATGAAATGACGCATTTAAAAAAATCGCTCAATCACGCAAATTTAATTGTGGAAAGTTAAAATCGTGATCGTGATTAAAATTCTATTAATTGTGCAGCCCTACTAGTGGCCCAGGCTGCCATACACAGCCATGCTCATCAGATAAACATTCACACACCGATGGAGCAGAACCAGGAGCAGTTTGTGGTTCAGTATCTTGCCCCGAGACAATTCGACATGTTGACCACAGGGGCCAGGGATCAAACAAATTCAGTATGGTTTCTTTAGCAGTGTCCTTACTTCCTTGATCATTCTACCCTTACACTATCATCCTCCGTCTCCATGTCCTTCAAGGTACGGCCTGTACAGCTCTCCATTTGACCCTGTGCTCTTTGACCTGGAGGTCAGTGGTTCCTCCTGTAAGAATGCCTTCAACAGCAGCATCGGAGTCCAGTCAGATGAGATCGACCTCTCTGACATTCTGTCAGGTATTAGCTATGCACTGATTCACATCATGTTAAGCCATGCAATAACACTGTTATATACAAAGATACTAGAAATACCAAAGAAGATTACTTGAAAATTGTTTGAACTTGTCCAGTATATTTTGGCCATTTAATGAGATCATGTTTAAATATGGCTTCAGTTTCTACACTGTTAAAGTGTATTTTCATCCATAAATCAGGTTAACACAAGAACCGCCTGGCTCTTTAGGCCAAAGAGAGTCTCTATCTTTTTGTTTGCAATGATGGGGCATTAACTCTTAATCAGATCCCAGATCTATAACGCTGCGTCTCCATCTCTATAGAAGCAAGCAGTGGTGGAAGAAGTATTCAGATACTTTACTTCAATAAAAGTACTAATACCACACTGTAAAAATACTCTGTTACAGTTAAAGTCCTGCATTGAAAACGGTAGTTCAGTTACAGTCTGTATCATCAGAAAAATCCATCCAGGACAACCCATCTATTTAGTTCGTTGTGATGCTCTTCTGAATTGTATGCAGCATATAACCCAAATGTGATTGTTTGTGTTGTTTGTCCTGCAGGGAATGGAAAAGTAAGCAGCTGTGCAGCGGCCGAAGGCAGCTTTACTGCATTGACAGGACTCCTGGAGGTAGAGCCTTTGCACTTTACTTGTATCTCCACTAGTGATGGCACACGGGTGGAACGAGATGATGCCAGCATGTTCACCGGTAAACATGGCTTTTCTTTTATTTCACTTTACTTTTCCTTTGCTCATGAACCGGTCGTTGCCTGAACTTCTACTCTTTAATTCCAGTGAGTACATTTGGCGTGACGCCTGCGGTGGGTGGACTGTCAACAGGAACGGTTGGTGAAGCTTCTACAGCTTTGAGCTCTGCAGCCCAGGTGGCCCTGCAGTCGCTGTCCCACGCCATGGTGTCCGCAGAGCAGCAGCTGCAGGTCCTGCAGGAGAAACAGCAGCAGCTCCTGAAGCTGCAGCAGCAGGTCAGAGACACATACACAAAATTGCATGAAAAGTATTTAATATGTCATAATGTCTAGCAATCCTTATAATGGATTAGAAGTTGGGGTGGTTAGATTAGTAGTTTTTTAGTAGTTCTGTTTTTCTCCCCACCACTAATTGAGCTACTCACCATTTAAATGGGGAATAGAGTGAATTAATTATTTGATTAAGGAGGAAGACATTATTACCGAAGGGTATATAAAGTATGTTATAATATACCGTATATGTCTTACACACACAGGCCGAAATCACACACACATGCACAGTAACCATACACATGCATTAAATGGAAAACATTTAATCAGCAAGTTCTGGCTTATATGACTACTGGAGGTTTCAGGTGTAGAATGTTTGTCTGCAAGCGATGATGCTGTCATAATACCTTGTGGTTAGTAATAGTTCCTTTGTCTGTGAGAACAGAAGGCCAAACTGGAGGCCAAGCTCCACCAGACCACCTCTGCAGCCGCTACTGCCTCTGGTGTGGGGCCCATCCACAACTCGGTGCCATCCAATGCCTCCTCTGCTCCAGGCTTCTTCATTCACCCCTCTGATGTCATCCCCCCAACACCTAAAACTACGCCCCTGTTCATGACCCCCCCTCTCACGCCGCCCAACGAGGCGGTGTCGGCGGCCTTTAGCGCAGAGCTGGCTCACCTATTCCCCGGCTCCATGATGGACCCCGGGCCTGTCAACCTGGCAGCACACAAGAACTCCCAGAAAGCCAAGCCGGTTAGTTCCATGCTGCTATATGCTTTGTTAATTAATGACCGCTGGCTCAGTATCAAACCTTTAAGAAGCCCCCCCCACAGCAAACTGTACTTGTCTTTGACCAACACATCAGGTTGAAATGAGTTGTTTGCAGAATAAACAATTCTTTCACTTTTCAGCTTCTAAATCTCATACCAACATTTATATTTAAAATATCATTGCATTTTTTTGAAAGAAAAGTTGATGAAATGACAGACAAAGTAGAGTCAGTGCACTAAAATAAAAAATAAAAAATGTAAAGTTTATTTTTCAAATGTGGAATAATGGTTTCTTTTTGCTGCAGAGCCCCATGGGCAGTGGTCTGGCTTTGGCCATTTCCCAGGCGTCTCACTTCCTGCAGCCTCCTCCACACCAGTCCATCATCATAGAGCGGATGCATTCTGGTATGTCATGTAGCAATGTTTCATATTTACCACCTAAGTGGTGCTTAAAATGTCTTATTTATTTAGATGTGCACATAGTGAAACACATTTTTGAGAGTAAAGAAAACGTAATTGTGCTTTCAAATCATGTCACATTTGTCACAAGTTATCCATTAAGAAATATTTGGTGTGAAACTTTTACATTTAAAATCTTGAAAAACAAAGTGAACTTCCTGTTACCTCTACCTTTCTTCCTAGGAGCTCGTCGCTTTGTGACGCTGGACTTCGGCCGTCCCGTCCTGCTGACGGACGCTCTGATCCCGACCTGTGGCGACCTGGCCTCTCTGTCCATAGACATCTGGACCCTGGGAGAGGAGGTGGACGGCCGCAGGCTGGTGGTGGCCACCGACATTAGCACCCACTCTCTCATTCTGCACGACCTGCTGCCACCACCTGTCTGCAGGTTCATGAAGGTCTGTATATTTACTGTGGAAAGTTGCAGGATGGTTGACCGAGGCCTGTATTACGAAGCAAGATTTGGCGTTACCGAGCTAACTCTGTCACAACGGTGGATCAGTTGTTACCAGGTTCAGTCGCCGTGGTAACTTATGCTGAACACCTAACCTGGTCGGGAGCGGGTTATGTTGGAGATCAGAGATCAACCGGTGTAAATGCATGCCTTCTGACCAATCAATACTCCAGATAACGGCGTCACCGTTCCTAGAAGAGCCGCTGGAGCTCGGTGCGTGGAGAGAGAGAGTGTTGCCAATTCCACACATCAGTTTGAATTGTGTTTATATATATTTTTTGTTCTCACGATCGCTTCCCACTGCCAGGGTTGCAATTGAAATAATAGGGTAAATCAACGACAGTTTAAGGAAAGCACAAGTGTAATTATGGTCAGATCTTGGCCTGACTGATGGAGAAGTGATTGCCTTGTGTTTTACACATTTACAGCGTCAGCTTTTTTTGCCAGCTGTCCTTCCTGTTTTAGGAAGCAGCGACTTTATTGCGTTTTGCCTGTAAAACCGTGTCTGTGTTCTAATTGTTCATATTTATGTAGAATTATAGTTTGCTCTTATGTAAAATATGCGTCTCTGGTAGATGTTTGCGATTGGCTGTGCAAACACCGCCTCTTTTATGTGAGGATGTGCGTCTCTGGATTGGGAAACCCTGGGTTGACTGAACTAGTTGATAACCACCGTTGTGACACAGCTGATGCAGGGCCGCTGTGGTAAGGTTAAACCGGGTAACTGAAATAAATCCAGGGCATGTTGATCTTGGTTCGTAGTACAGGCCTCTGATGTTTTTGTGTCTTTTGTTAGTTTACCATCCCCCTTGTTGTCTTCCTTAGATCACTGTGATTGGGCGCTATGGCAGCACCAATGCTCGGGCAAAGATCCCACTGGGCTTCTACTATGGCCACACTTACATCCTGCCATGGGAGAGTGAGCTTAAGTTGATGCACGATCCTCTGCGGGGAGAGAGCGAGGCAGCCAGCCAGCCCGACGTGGATCAGCACTTGTCCATGATGGTGGCACTGCAGGAAGACATCCAGTGCAGGTAAGACTGAACGTACTTTAATATTCCTTTTGGGTTTGACTGACTTTGCCTCTAATTGACCTGAAATTGTTTCAATCAAGTTGTCATTTCCTCATGCATGAAATGTCGTAATCTGAGACATTTCTCCTTTTGTATTTTTTATTATTAAAGATTGTACAGTAGTCTACAGTACAGCAGCAAAGATTCTCATGGACTTTTGCGGCGTTTAACCAAAACGTCACATTACATGAGTTCCACCAATCAGTGGCATCACTGTGGGGTTTTGGGTAATGAAGTACTTATCCAAGACGTTGCGAATAAAAGACATTTCAAAACAATGTTGGTGCCTCATGATTTTTTGGCGTCTATATGAGCATATACAATCATTTAGTCATGTGATAGCTGGTTTGTCTACCATTGAGGGTTACCATTTTATGGCATAAACTTCAATTGTCAATTGAGAAATGTAATTGTGTTTTTACTTCCGGAACCAGCTGTGGGTGGGACTGTTGAGCTTTATTGCTTGTTAAATTTTAAACAAATGACAAAAAAGTGTAGCCATGATGTGCTTTGTCAATTAAATAATTTTTTGACAAATGTTAAGGGTTCAGCAGTTTGGGGTCTAAAAATACAGTTAATGGATGACGGCATGGAGAAGTGAAGGCTCTGTTAGCAACAATTAGCTCCGATTAACGGTTAGTTCCAGTCAGTTCCAGTTAGCTAGCTAGCTCCATTATAAAGATATGGAGCGGAGGAGACTGCCATGTAAAGGGGTAACAACCAGACTCTGATTAATGGCGTTGGGGAGCTTTCACAGCAGCGTGGCCACGTTGTTTCTACGGTTTTATTAGTACAGTTAATCCCACGGCAAGACCACCAGCAGCATGCTACTGCTAACGTAACGATAGCTTCTCAGAGCAAGTGCAACTGTGCACGCGGCACGCAACTTCACGAGGGGGAGGCACTACTCCAAGTAGAACCTATGAGAAACACTCTATCTGTAAAGTGTCCTGAGTTAACTTCTGTTATGATTTGGATTTGTTGGGAACTATTTTCAGCACTGATTGATTCATATTTCATGCTCTGATGTTCTTGATTACCAGATACAATCTGGCTTGCCATCGGCTGGAGACCCTTCTACAGAACATTGACCTGCCGCCTCTCAATAGCGCTAACAATGCCCAGTACTTCCTACGAAAGCCAGACAAGGTGGTGGAAGAGGACCAGCGCGTTTTCTCAGCGTACCAGGACTGCATCCAGCTGCAGCTGCAACTCAACCTGGCTCACCACGCTGTCCAACGGCTGCGCGTGTCACTGGGGGCCAGCCGCAGGTTACTCCCCACAGGCGGGGCTGTGGAGGCCCAGGAGCTGGTCCACAACTCCTCCACAGAGCAGCTGAGGACCATCATCCGCTACCTTTTGGACACACTGCTCAGCCTGCTGCACTCCAACAACGGTGAGCAGGGAAGAAGAGCAGCTGGCTCTGCTGGTCCATCAAGTGTTTGATTTGGGAAATGACAGGGTTACAAATGCTTGAGTTGTTCCCCCTGACTTAGGAATAGACCTATTATCGGTCCGTTTTTGACAGTTTGCAGATCACCTGTATCTGCATTTTATTCGCCTGATAACAGATAAAGTTAATTAATTTAAAAGTACGCTAGTTCGACTCGGCTACAGCTCTGTGTCTGTACCTCTGATTCTGTTTCACTCACCACTTAGTCTGACTTAATGTCTCTCCCACAACTCTGTTACTGGGTATTATTTTTATGGGCATAAATCTGATCTAACACTTAGGTCTGGAGACAATAAACATAACATTCCTGAAGAGCCATTGTCGAAGGAAACCTGACTGTCCCTGGTCTCCCTGTTCCTTACCTGAGACTCACCTGACTGTCCCTGGTCTCCCTGGTCCTTACCTGAGACTCTACACCTGACTGTCCCTGGTCTCCCTGGTCCTTACCTGAGACTCTACCCCTGACTGTCCCTGGTCTCCCTGGTCCTTACCTTAGACTGTACACCTGACTGTCCCTGGTCTCCCTTTTCCTTACCTGAGACTCTACACCTGACTGTCCCTGGTCTCCCTGTTCCTTACCTGAGACTATACACCTGACTGTCCCTGGTCTCCCTTTTCCTTACCTGAGACTCTACACCTGACTGTCCCTGGTCTCCCTGTTCCTTACCTGAGACTATACACCTGACTGTTCTTGGTCTCCCTGTTCTTTACCTGAGACTCACCTGACTGTCCCTGGACACCTTACAACCCTTAGATGGGGGGTTGTCATAGGATTTAAGCCTAAGATTATGTTGAAAGTTTATTGAATATTTGCTTAAAGCATTCAAACAAGTTTTGTGTCCAAAATCTATTTTGAGTTCTGCTTACATTGTTGGTTCCCACGTGATTAATGTGTCTGTGTATTTTCAGGCCACTCTGTGCCCTCGGTGCTCCAGAGTACCTTCCATGCCCAGGCCTGTGAGGAGCTCTTCAAACACCTCTGCATCAGCGGGACGCCTAAGATCCGTCTTCACGCCGGCCTCCTGTTGGTTCAGCTGTGTGGAGGCGAGCGTTGGTGGGGCCAGTTCCTCTCCAACGTACTGCAGGAGCTCTACAACTCTGAACAATTGCTCATCTTCCCTCAGGACAGGTAGGCACTGTCAGTTTCCATACACTCACCACAGTTATTTGAAACACTGATGATCACACACTCACTCAGTGGTTTTCTCCGCTTCTATCTTTCTTTGTATACCTCACAATAAAACTAGCCAGTATGTTTTGTGCTCAAATGACACCCTTTAACTCTCTGCCCCTAAGGTTCACACTAAAAAAAGGGAAACAGGCTTTTTAAGTTAACCCATAGATAGATAGATAGATAGATAGATAGATAGATAGATAGATAGTGTGGATATAAAAAGTTTTTGTGATGGAAAACAATTAGACAAAATCATGTCAGAACTTTTCCCACTTTTAATGTGACCTATAACATGAACAATTCAATTGAAAAACAAACAAAAATCTTTGAGGTTGAAAAATAAATAATAAAAACCTTAATAACCTTGTTGCATAAGTGTACACACCCTCTTATAACTGGGGATGTGGCTGTGTTCAGAATTAACCAATCACATTCAAACTCATGTTAAATAAAAGTCATTACACACCTGCTATCATTTAAAGGGACTCTGATTAATCACAAATAAAGTTCAGCTGTTCCAGTAGGAGTTTCCTGACAGTTTCTTAGTTGGTCTGCAGAGAGCTTCCAAAGCATCAGAGGGATCTCATTGTTGAAAGATATCAGTCAGGAGAAGGGTACAAAAGAATTCCCAAAGCATTAAATATACCATGGAACACAGTGAAGATAGTCATCATCAAGTGGAGAAAATATGGCATAACAGAGACATTACCAAGAACTGGACGTCCTTCCAAAATTGATGAAGAGACGAGAAGAAAACTGGTCAGGGAGGCTTCCAAGAGGAAGGAGCGAGTATTGGCTGTGTGCTACATGTGGCAACAATCTCCCGTATTCTTCATATGCACGGGCTTTGGGGTAGGGTGGCAAGACGGAAGCCCTTTCTTACAAATAAAAACATCCAAGCCCGGCTGAAGTCTCCCAAAAGCATGTGGGAAAATGTGTTCTGGTCTGCTGAAACAAAGGTTGAACTTTTTGGTCATAATTCCCAAAAATATGTTGGTGCAAAAACCACACTGCACATCATCCAAAGAACACCATACCCACAGTGAAGCAGGTGGTGGCAGCATCATGCTTTGGGGCTGTTTTTTAATTTTTTTTTTTATTTAGCTGGAACCTGGGCCTTAGTCAGGGTGGAGGGAGTTATGAACAGTTCCAAATACCAGGCAATTTTGGCACAAAACCTTCTGGCTTCTGTTGGAAAGCTGAAAAAGAAGTTCTAGTTTGAGCATGGTAATGACCCAAAGTATACATCCAAATCCACAAAAGTATGGCTTCCCCAAAAGAAGGAGAAGGTTTTGGAATGGCCCAGCCAGAGCCCAGTTGAACATCTGTGGGGGGATCTTAAGAGGGCTGTGCACAGGAGATGTCCTCGCAATATGACACATTTGGAACACTTTTGCGAAGAAGAGTGGGCAAATATTGCCACGTCAAGATGTGCCATGCTAATAGACTCCTACCCAAAAAGACTGAGTGCTGTAATAAAATTAAAAGGTGCTAAAGTATTAGTTTAAGTGTGCACATTTATGCAACCAGGTTATTGTACGTTTTTATTTTTTATTTTTCCCCCTCAAAGATTTCAGTTTGTTTTTCAATTGTTCACATTATAGGTCACCTTAAAGGTGGAAAGAGTTTAGACATGATTTATCTTTGTCTCATTTTTTACATCACATTACTGCCATTTTAACAGGGTTGTGTAGACTTTTTATATCCATGGTAGGTAGGTAGGTAGGTAGATATGGTACAGTATGTTTGCACGTGCTGGAGCAGACAAATTAGTGTGTAGACTTTTCTCCACCGTCTGTGTTGCAGCATATTATCATAGAATTCTGTATGAGCACCAATGACAGCAGGTGGTGTGGGTCGTAGCCAGATTTGAACTAGGGACTTAGCAGTTTATAGCTTCTTAACCCACAAGCCCTAGTATTGAAATTATTTATGAAATGTTTTGCTTATTGTTCTTTCCCCTTAAAAGCATTCTGCTTTAGAGATTCAAGAATCCAAAAACGGCAAAAGTCTCTGTCAGCATTTGGAAACATTTGATTTGTCTACTGTGTAAGCCAATGCATATTTTTTGTTAGATGGAACAGAGCCGTGTTTCAAGTTCACTGCCTATCTAAGTCTATGTCCAGGTGGTGCTGGACGATAGTAACTGCAGTATTTTTTTTCCATCTTGTTTGATCCCAGGGTGTTCATGCTCCTGTCCTGCATTGGCCAAAGATCATTGAGTAACAGTGGTGTGTTGGAGGGTCTCCTGAACCTCCTGGACAGCTTGCTGTCTCCACTGCAGCAGCCACAAGCTGCTGCTCAGCGCAGGACTGAAGGTAAAGCAACAGTCACGTTTGCAGTGGAACTACAATAAAAAAAGAGAGCGTAAATAGTGAGGGGCTAAGAGAAGAGACAGGCTGGAGGAAGGGGTCTACCTCAAAATCAAACTAGCTTAGCACGATAATAGCACGACGTCAGTGCTTCAGCATCTCAACAGAAAACATTGAGTCTAACTTAATCATCCATTCTCAGAAGTGACCCGACTAATGTAAATCCCAGAGTCGTATGGACGATTAAACTCCACCAAACACAACTACCAAAATCAGAGTAGTGGTGACCACAGCCTGATCTGAAGAGCCCACTTGTTGACTAGAAATGTAGCTTTTTCCAATATTAAACCAAACTAATTATATTATTGCTCTTCAATAAACCAAAAGTATTTTTATTTGATTAATTGATGGAATAATTGGTAGAATACTTGATTACTAAACTAATCAATAGCTGCAGCCCAAGACAAGTTGATGATATATTCTGGAGCAGAAATCACATGACGAGTTGTATGTCTTTGTGAATGTGTACACAATTAATCTGTGTGTGTGTGTGTGTGTGTGTGTGTGTGTGTGTGTGTGTGTTTTCCAGGTGTTTTAGATATCCCCATGATCAGCTGGGTGGTGATGTTGGTTTCCAGGCTGTTGGACTATGTAGCCAGTATAGAAGATGAGGCCTCAGGTGGGAAGAAGCACCTTGGAGGGAAAGACAGAGAGAGAAGTTTTACAGGTATTTGAACTGCACAATTATCCTTCACACCTGATGAATTCACTTTGTCTGACACCTACAATTTTTATTACATACACCTTACTTTTTGAAGTAGTAAAATTCAAAGAAAATGAATGTGGACTTAATCATGTCATTTGTCAACACAAATCCTGCGGGAGGTTTTAAATGGGCTGTGGCTGCGACTGGGAGCAGACCAACCAAAAGCAGGTCCCAGGATTTAGAAGCGCTGATCCTGATCAGTGCTGTAGCCGACGGTTAGCTTTGCCTAGCTTGGTTTGATTAGAAAATCAGCAACGCACACGGTTCATCCAGTTAAACACCAGCCAAAAGTTTATTATCACTCTTCTACTCCCACTCTCTCTCACTCCTTTCCCGGGAGACTGTGCCCCGCCTCTTTCTCCTACACCGACCTGAGGGATCCAATCTACTGGGACTTTAAATCTGTTAGACACAAAAGACAGGGAAACAAAACAGAATAAAACCACCTGGGCAAACAAACCACAGCCAACAACACTTTCTAAAATAAGAGAAATAAATACTATGTTAACTTGCCCTTATTCCACCAGAATAACTAGTTATTGCACTTGTATGAATGGAATTACGCACTAGAACATCATTTTGCTACTTATCCAGACAGGCAGGCTATGCAAATGTATTACTACACTGTACAATAAGCAGTTTCCCTGTCTATTTCTTTGTTCACTCATAAAACACCACCTCTGCATGTAGTTCACACATCCTTCAGCTACTTCCAGAACTCTGCCCCCAGAGCAGTGCGGTACTGAGTGTTGTTGTTGCTGCTCTGTCCTTCAGGTATTCAGTGGAGCTTCATCAATAACAGCCTTCAGTCTCAGAACTCCAGTCGGTCCGCCAAAGGCAGCAGCAGCCTGGACCGCCTTTACTCGCGCAAGATCCGCAAGCAGCTGGTCCACCACAAGCAGGTAAATGTGTCTTATTCAGACATCTTCAACCCCACACTCACAATAAGTTCTTCAAATAGTCTGATACAACATAACACAGGTAAATGTGCATACAGGTCCGGTACAAGTCCTTTTATTGGAAAGCCCAGGAAAATGTTTTTCTCATGTCGGGTTGACTCATTTGCCCTTCTCATAAAGCTGAGATTTGACAAATGAGTTGTCTGGACAAATGCCTTTGCAGTGCTTATATTTATCATGCACTTTTTATTGTAGCAGTTAAATCTATTGAAAGCAAAACAGAAAGCTTTGGTGGAGCAGATTGAGAAGGAGAAGATCCAAAGCAACAAAGGCTCCTCCTACAAACTGCTGGTGGAACAGGCCAAGCTCAAACAAGCCACATCTAAGGTAAGACTTCATGCTACTATTGTCTTTGTAGGCTACTCGATCCAGTTCTGGTGGCTGATTAACGCAGATTTGTGCTGATCAGCTCTCATAACGGTCGGGTAGCGCACCACCATGAGTCCATGAGGCTATTGTCTGATTACTTGGGCCATCATTTAGTTTGTCTATTACAACAGGATTATACCTATCAGGCTGTAGAGATGTGAAATTAGGCAACTGCTATTGATACAGCTTTCCGTTAGGGGAAACAACAAAAGCGCTGAGACACATCACAATATCAGGGGAACATCAAAGCTTCCCTTTGCAGTTTTGTATATATTAATGGATCATGATCCCTTTGTATAATGACAAAGCTAACACTTGCAGAACGTATAGAGATTTATCAGTCACCTCTGCAGTTCCTCCTAATACAGTATATGAATGTTTTATAATAATAATGCCATCATAATTGCCTCTCTCCTCCAGCACTTTAAAGACCTGATTCGTCTGCGGCGGACTGCCGAATGGCCCCGCTCCACGTTGGACACCGAGTCTACCACAGCCAAAGAAGCCCCGGAAGTAGAACCTCTGCCCTTCACTTTGTCCCATGAACGCTGCATCTCTGTGGTGCAGAAGCTGGCCCTCTTCCTCCTCTCCATGGACTTCACCTGCCATGCTGACCTGCTGCTCTTTGTCTGCAAGGTATTGATCTGACGCTTAGGTATGGATTCTTTACATTTTGTAGTCTGTGTATACCCATACATAAGTCATGTTGTTACCCCCTCAGGTCCTTGCTAGGATAGCCAACGCCACAAGACCCACAATCCACCTGTGTGAGGTGGTGTCTGAGCAGCAGCTAGAGCGTCTGCTGCTACTGCTTGTGGGGACGGACTTTAACCGGGGGGACATCTCCTGGGGGGGCGCCTGGGCACAGTATTCCCTCACATGTATGCTACAGGACATCCTAGCAGGTGAGTTCAGTTTGCTTGCAGTTTGACGTTGGTTGATGTCTGTGACTTGATAAACTGCTGTTGTGCTTGTGTCTGAGATTTTTTAGCAACTGGTGATTGATCAGTTTGAAAAATGTTTAGTCTGACACAAATTGTTGTTTGAGTTTCATTCTGACTGTAGAGCAGCATTTTTTTAAATCTATATTTGACCATATTCTATATGATTCTGTGTTGCTGATGTCTGGGAAAGATAGCAGTGACATGGCTCTTACTCTCTTGCACATCCTAAGCTTATGCTAGCATTGTGAGGATAGCAACGTCTGTCTCTCTGTATGTCGGTGTGTATGTTAGTCAGCCACTTTCCACACTGAAACATTTCTAAAGAATTACAGTTTGCATTGCCAGTAAGTTGTATACAGATATTCAAGACCCCAGGAAACATTTTAATGATTTTGGTGACCCCCTGACATTTCCTCTATACGCCACCAGCTGGTCAAATGGATCACTATATGGACTATTGGATCATTTGGCACCAAAGTGTTTCGGAACATTCATGGTCTGCCTAATAGGAGTTCTAATGATTTTGGTGATCTTGTGACTTTTCCTCTAGTACCACAGTGAGGTTTACATTTTTTATTTTTTATATCTCAGCAGCTATTGGATGGATTGCCATGGAACAACTGATGGAAACAATAATCTCTGACATTGTTCCAATATTAAATGTGACTGCTGCTGTTTGGCAAGCTACTATGTTAGTTAATAGGGCAATTGCACACCTTGATTTTACGTCCACTAAAAGTTCTGTTGTTGACGTTGACAGACTCATTATTCTAAGTGTCTGACTACATTATGGAAAGGATCCCTACAGAGATAGACCGTTTAGTTAAAGAGGAAGATCCTTTTAGTTTAACATGAAACTGCCCCGAAATCACCGTCACCAAACCCACCAGACTCCATGTAAATAATCACTACTTTTAGCATGTATCAAGCAGCATATCTCCACCAGACTCCATGTAAACAATCACTACTTTTATTGTGCATAGAGCAGCATATCTCCACCAGACTCCATGTAAATAATCACTACTTTTAGCGTGTATAGAGCAGCATATCTCCACCAGACTCCATGTAAATAATCACTACTTTAAGCATCGTAAAACACACCATTCAATGTAGACAGAAACTTAATAGAACTACCAAAAGCTGATTTTGTTTGCCTTTTACTGTTCCAACAATCAACAGGTTTATTCCAACCAGACCAGAGTGGTGTCTCTTAAATTGGTGCGTCACTGTAAAACTGTGTGATCAAATGTACACGTTGTGTTCCCAGGTGAACTGCTGTCTCCGAGCTCTCTGGATATTATGGATGAGGTGGCGGGGGGTGAGGAGGCCGGCGCCTCGTCCTCCTCAGCAGGAGCTGATTCAGACGACTCGCTCCCCCAGCCGGCCCCCATCCCCTTGGTAGAGAGCATCGATGAGGCCCTGGTGCCTGACATCATTGCAGGCACTACAGGGACCTCCTCAGTATTCCAAAGTGCGTGGGTAGCCCCGTCCTTCTCCTCCACAATTTTTTTTATCCTCACTATGTCACTATGTGGTAAACGGTTCTCCTCTTTTTTTTTTTCATAGCTGCATGTTTACTGTGTTTCTCCACAGTATAGTTTTATGTCTATTATTATAAGGTCTGCCTTTTGGAAGGATACAAAGCCAGTTTGGGAAAATTGTCATGATCAAAATCATGATTTTTGCATTATTTGTTTATATTTGACATTCCATTGGAGAAATCTTTATATTTTCCATTTTGGACACCGTAAGTGGTTTTACGTACTGTGTTCTCATAGAGAAGCACTGATTGAGCATTACCATGTCTTGTGTGTGGACTCTCCCTCTAGTAGAGGAGCGGATGTGTTGATTGGCATTAAAATTGCCCAGTAACGTGCTAAAGAAAGACTTCCTCTAACTTGTGTGTTTTCCTAATGTGCTTGCTTGGCAATATTAAGGCTGTTTTCATTATCCGAAGGTGCTCCACCTCTGTCATCTTTGGAAAAAGATAAAGACATAGACTTTGACTTGCTACAAGACCTGATGGATGTTGATATTGATCCTTTAGATATTGATTTGGAAAAAGATCCCCTTGCTGCCAAAGTGTTTAAGGTATGTTGATATTCTTCTCTTTTATTTTCTCTTTTTACTGGGCCATTACTTGCCCCTGGCTTCTCTATTGTTAATGACAGTTAACTCTTGAGTTAGTTAATAAACAGGGGAATATACTATATATAATATAATGATAAAGGATAAACAAAAATGAGAATCAGAATAAAAAAGATAGTTGTAAGGAAACAAAAGTTGTAACATTTCAAGAAATAATTTGATCAGAAAAATGTAAATATCAGATAAAAGCATCATTTTAAAAGTCATATTTAGTAGTGAATGAATATATTTTATTTCAGGTGATGCCACTAAGTGGACCATCCCACATGGAATCACATGACACCAATACAAAAGTCATTTTATCCTCAGCTTACAACTACTACTACTACTAGTAGTAGTCATTTCATTCATGAAGTTGTGGTAGTTGAACATTAACTTAAATCTTAATAATATAGTAAGAATTTCACAAAAGTTGTCATTAGAAAGTTATTATATGACTTTTTTTAATACATTATATCTAAAATGTGCCATAAATCGGTCAGCTTGTGTATCAAATGAAAGATGTCTTGAAGTTATGTATGTCAAGGTAATTCTGGAAATATTCCTTTTTTTTTGTAGCATTATCATATATTTATAACTTTTTCTTTTAAAATTGCACCCCTCATCTCATTAAATTTCTTGATTCAAATATTCCTACTTTATTCTTAATCATCACTTTCCAGTAATAACCCCAATATGCTGATGTACGCCAGCCTGAATTGTTTCATTCATTCGTTAACTAAAATATTGGAACATTTGACAATTGCGACTTCAGGAATTCTAGAAACACGTTTTATGCAGTTGACATCATTATCTGAATATGTATTAGTCAAAAATTATTAATTCGATGAATTAGTTTAGTAATTGGTTGTAAAGTAGGTAAAATCTTAAATTATTACTAAGCTTGTGATATTTCAGCAACATAGCCCCACAGCAAAGCTTCCCACTTTTTCTTTAAACTAACTCACCTGAATTGTTAGAATTACTAGTTGGTTTCAGTTTTTGAATGCAGGTGTTGACTTAAACCCTGAAAAGACCTTGATTAAAGATGATCTTGCTTGAGCTCAGCATTCAGTTGTGTGAACTATTGTTGGCAGAAGAGAGAGAGAGAGAGAGAGAGAGCAGTGTTGCCCTCATGTTACTGGGCACACTTAAACAACTTGCAAGAAACTGATCAAAAATTAGTGAGAGCTATGTGGATTATAGGTAGTCAGGTAAACGGTAGGGATTACTCTGCTTTCTTTGGGCTATTTTGGAAGTGATGTAATCAAGAAGTGTTGCATAACCTATTTTACTTCAGCATTTTGAGATTTGAAAGCAAATGTAGAAGTTGATTTGTTGACAGGAGAGCAACTAATCTTTTTTGCCCTCCCTCTCATGTCCATCCTCAGCCTATAAGCAGCACCTGGTATGACTACTGGGGCGCTGACTATGGCACGTACGGGTACAACCCGTACATTGGAGGAGTTGGTATCCCAGTGTCCAAACCTCCGGTTGCTGCCGAGAAACCCGGCTCACAGAGTCTGTCGGTCTCTGTGTCCCAGGGTGAGTAGTCCTGGCCTCTCTAAATACACAGTAGCATGTCTTTCCTTCTCATTTCTGACCTTTTTCCTCTGTGTTTCACAGCACTGGATGCCCGGCTAGAAGTGGGCCTGGAGCAGCAGGCTGAGCTGATGCTCAAAATGATGGCAACTCTACAGGCCGACTCAATTTTACAGGCCCTTAATTCCAGCTCCTCCACAGGTAGGCACACAGCACCAAAGACAACAGGACATGGCTGTTTGACTAACTGACCTTACTAGAGATGCTGGAGACAAAGTGTACTTTTCGGGCCCTGTTGAAGTTTGTATTGGCATTCTATACATATCATGGCTGTAAGATGTGCCTGTGGCTTTCAGTGAGCCAGGCCTCCAATGGGACTGATGACTCCCTGCTCAGGGCTCTCCATGGCGGAGGCTCTCCTCCAGCCAGCAGCCTGATGGTGCAGCCCTCGTCCATCCCCATGCTGAGTGCTTGCTTCAACAAGCTCTTCTCCATGCTGCAGGTCCACCACGTACAGGTCAGCAAACACAAAGACAAATGCAAAACACAAAATACTCCACTGATTGCAGTCGGGAATGTTTGGAGGTCTAGACTCTGACCTGGCCACTCCTGGACATTAAAGTGGACATGTTAAGTTTTTCTGTATTTTCTGTCACATTTAAAATGTTATAATGTTGGATTTTCATGTAAACGTGGCAAAAACTTCAACTCATGAGATAAACATATTTCAAAGAAATCCCTGTGAGCTCAAACGTTCAGATTGAACTGTTCTGAATGCTTCGATTGAACAGGTTTTTCTAGTCTCCGCTCGGCGTCCCGTAACAACTAGCTGGCCTTCTATGGAACATGGAATTGGTAATCTTCTCCAGCCAGGCAGGGCTGGAGTGTTTTGAGATGTCATCTTGGTTGCCAGTGTTGTTAAATTCTCCCTAATTCCAGGTCACATTTCGGGTTATATAGTTTTTTGGTTCAGAAGCTTTTATCTGCGGTTGAAAGTGCTGTTTCTTTCCACTACAATCTAACGTTAGCATACTGCTAACTATCAAGTAGCTGCATGCTAACACCACATAGCTGTAATCTTGGCGGCCAATGCTGGTCATTTCTCCTCAAATTCCGGTCACTTTACTGCTGGGATATGTCCGGTTGTGTAAATTTGGTTTAGAAGCCTTTTATTAGTGATTTTTTATTGTAGAAAGTTTTGCTATATACTCTGTTGCAATAGCTCCAGCTGAGCAGAGATTCCAGGAAACACACTGGCCAATCAGAGCAGACTGGGCAACTGGTCTGTTGTAGACTGCTGCTGTCGTTCCTCCGGGTGAAAAGACGGCTTTTAGCTATAATATAGAATAATCTGGGTTGTAGGAGGAAGTAACGAGGCGCTTGTACAGTAGTGGCATCTTAACGTGTAAACCTGTGCAATAACACTGTTCTTCTTTTGTAGTGAAACATGTCCGGGAGACCCTGTCGAACAGAAGTAATCCAAATGCCATTAAAATAAATGTTAAAATATGAATTTCTTTATTTATTTTTTTTAGACAGCTTAACATTTTTGCACCTGCAACTCAACCAAACCACCTCACGCAGTGCTGTTATCAGCTGCTCCCACTTTGGATGAAAACAGAAAGATAAATAGCAAAACCCACAAGCTTCTGTTCCTTGAAGTCAATTTCACTTTCTGATATCTTCCTTCTGGGTCTATTTCTCCTGTCAGCTGGAGTCCCTGCTGCAGCTGTGGTTAACACTCAGTCTCAACACGTGTTCTGGTGGCAGTGAAGAGAGCGGATCAGACATCTTCCTGTTCAACGCCAGCCGAGTGCCCACCATCCCACTCAACCAAGGTCAGGACTCCAGCTCACTGGAGGAACATTAGACGTTGGCTAGTGTTTAATATATTGTGTTGTTAAATGTATGATATTTTGTCTGTGTGTGTGTGTGTGTGTGTGTGTGTATGTATGTGTGTGTGTGCGCGCGCAGCATCCATCAGCAGTTTCCTAACCGTGCTGGCTTGGTACCCCAACACCTCCCTGAGAACGTGGTGTCTGGTGCTGCACTCTCTCACCCTGATGACCAACATGGCAGCCTGCGGTCAGTGCTCCACTCCCACTGCTTTCCTTCTGTGTGGCATCAACACCTGTGAAAAGTCCCAGATCTCAGTCAGACAGTCACACCTTCAGTCTTCTGCTCAAAGAAGTGTTCAATGAAAGAGCTTAGTCAGCATGTCCACAGTGATTGGTTTATCAGAGGGGATTGGTTTGTGTGGGGAAAAAAAAAAAAAAAAAAGTTATCAACACGGTCTGGCGGGGTGGAAAGCACACATTAAATGGACATGAAATATTTTAGAAATATAAATAGTTTTGATGCATTTATGGAACTATCGCTGATTTTATTCATGAAGCATGCAAATGTTGAATTGTAAAGTTTACTAAACCAAAAACTTAGATATGTCATCCCTAACTTTAAGACACCTAAGTGAAACATTCCTAACAAATTATCCAAACTCGTCCTACTTTTAGCAAAGATGTCTCATATATATGCCGCATTGTCACTTCTACGTTTGTTTGTTGGTTCTTTAAATATTTGATAATATAAAATGAAATGTAATAATGTTTTTTTTGGCATTCACCTCTTACATTTTGGATGTCAGATCATCCTTGGGTGAATGGGCGATGCATTGAGCATGCTTAAAACATGCTTTACCACAGGACAATAACATACTGTAACTTTGACCAAGACTTGCCAGGTGATTTTCATTTCACACAGAAAGCTGTGGGAATAGTAGAAAATAATATCTTTTTTTTGGACTTGCAGCCTCCAGCAATGGGATGAGCTCTCATGAGAGCACCGCCCAGCAGATGGTGTCTGACCCCACCCTGGTCCATGTCCTAGTGCGCTTCCTGTCGGGCAGCAGCACCAATGGAACCAGCCAGCACAGCTCTCAGGTTGGACCCACAGCCACCCAAGCAATGCATGAGTTCCTGAGCCGCCTGCAGGTCCACCTGTCCTCCAGCTGTCCACAGATGTTCAGCGAGTTCCTGCTCAAACTCATGCACATCCTGTCTACTGAGAGGTATTCAGTTACTTCTTGTGAAATGTATTGTCAGTCATTAACAAGGTTTCTGCCGGGTCTTACAAACTGTACATTTTTTAAATCAAAATTTTAGTCCTTAAAGCTATAGTGCGTAGTTTCTGTCTCCCCCATGAGAAATTCAAAATAATTACAACAACGCGTCCACATGATACAAACCTTCCGTGATCGCGTGTCATGTTGTGATAAATGTCATTCATAATGGTAAGTGGTTAAAAAAGTCTTAAACCCGCAGAAACTCTGAAGAATGTTTGCATGTTACAGCACAGTCATCAGTGCGATAATCACAAAATGAGAACTCTCAGTAGAAGCTGTATGAATGGTCTTTGGGAACTAATGCTTGATCCTGACCCTTTAGGGGTCCGTTCCAGGCAGGCCAGGGTCCGCTGGACGCCCAGGTCAAGCTGCTAGAGTTCACTCTTGAGCAAAACTTTGAGGTGGTGTCGGTGGCTACTATCTCCTCCGTCATCGAGTCCGTCACTTTCTTGGTTCACCACTACATCACCTGCGCTGAGAAGGTGGTGTCCCGTAGCGGCTCGGACAGCTCTGTGGGCGCCCGGGCTTGTTTTGGTGGTCTGTTCGCCAACATCATCCGGCCAGGAGACGCCAAGGCCGTGTGTGGAGAAACCACCCGCGACCAGCTGATGTTCGACCTCCTCAAGCTGGTCAACGCGCTGGTGCAGCTGCCTCTGTCTGGGGACAGAGAGTTCAGCGGGCGACTGCCGCCGGCCGGCAGCGGAGCAGCTGACAGCAGCGTGTCGGACGAGGAGAAGGTCTGCGGCAGCAAAGAAAGCGTGGCTGGTGGCTCGGCATTCAGCCAGGGCCCCCCCGCAGGCGTGGCTGACCTGGTTCTAGCCAGTCAGCAGATCATGAGCCAGATCCTGTCAGCACTGGGCCAGTGCAACAGCAGCGCCATGGCCATGATTATAGGTAAGATCAATCACAGAACAAAATAATCAGCTAACACTGCAGTTCCTGCCAGCTCTAGCCACAGTTTAAGCATTGTTTTGATTTTACTGGCCATAACTTTATGGTTTTGGTTCATTCTCAAGATTCTATCTGGTTTTAGGCTTGGGTGTCATTTGGTTTTTTTCTGATACTAGTACTAAAGCAATACTTTAAAAACGGTGCAGGTGCTTGAAAAAGAGCAAAAAGCAACAGTTGGCAACATTATAGAACGGCTTATTTATTGCTTAGGCTATATGGTTAAAAAGTAAATATTTAATAATATTGTAATAACAATACCATATAACAGTAACTCATTTTACCAGTAAATTTAGTTTTTATGGCAGCCGCAGACTGTTGTACGTCCCGGTGTAGTGAAATGCTGTCACACTTTACACCGCTTAGCTGTCAGCATTTTAACCGTGTTTAATTGAGTAGAGAGGCTAACGTTACCCGCTGTCAAATGAAGTGTTAACTAGCGTGACGTGCAGCGATGCTTCTGTTGCCTCTAACTTCTGTTTCAGTGCATCAGAGAGAAGCTCTATTTGAGTGGCAAAAGAATGAGGCACCTAAAGCCGCGTTGCTATTCAGTCTGGTAGATACCGTTTACTAGGCACCAGTGCCATATTAGCACCAGGGTTCAGTACCCAACCCTACCTGGTTTCCAGCAGCTGTATTCCCTTGACACAAACATGAATGCTGAATTATTTTATTGTTGTTACAGCTGTTGCTAAACAATAGAAACTGCTGCATAAAATAAAGGACCAAGCTAGTTTATTTTATGTTAGTTTAATGTTTTTCTGAACGCTATTTACAGTTTCAAAAAGATAAATTACTCTGTCACTGTTATTGCTGTTTCCCCTCATGCTATAACCTTTCCTAAATACCTATTATGCACATTCCTATATCATCAGTTTTTATTTAACCTGGTAAGCCGATTGAGAACAAATTCTCACTTGCAACGAGGACCTAGACAAGGCATAAAACATGCAAGACAACATAGTTACACATTAAATACGGAAAATATAAACATGCAAAATACAATAAAGAATTGTAGAATATTCAAATAGCTCATTTTACACTTACTGCTAAGAGTACACCAGTTTTGTGTGGGTTCAAGATATTATCTAAGGGGGGTGGGTCTGTCTGTCTGTCTGTCTGTCTGTCTGTTTTAACGCATTAATGGCCCATTAGCCTAACAAAAGCATACAGACACTCTCTAAAGTGTCGGCGGTGCTAGTGTTGAGGAACTAGAGAACAAGAGAAAAACTAAAAGCTCAGGAGGATAAATGTGTACTGCTGCGAGCTGACCCCTGTGTGTTCCTCAGGAGCCAGTGGTCTGCATCTGACCAAACATGAGAACTTCCATGGCGGGCTGGACGCCATTTCGGTGGGCGACGGCCTCTTCACCATTCTCACCACCCTCAGCAAGAGGGCCACCTCCGTCCAGGTTATGTTGCAGCCCATCCTCACATACATGGCCTGTGGTTACATGGGCAGACAGGTGAGCAGGAGTTTGTCATGATCTGATATTAAAATCCAATTTTAAACAAATCCACATGCCAGAACTTTAATATGTATTTTTTTTTTCTTTGACATTTGGCAGGGGTCTCTTTCCACCTGTCAGCTGTCGGAGCCTCTTCTGTGGTTCATCCTACGAGTGTTGGATACCAGTGAGGCTCTCAAGGCCTTCCATTACATGGGTTGGTATATACACAACACGGGCCTTCTAACCCCACTGTACTCACTCAAGTATAAGAGAACAGAGAGAACCTCATTAACTCACTTCTTCCACCAGTGTTGCTCTTAGGTTTTGGAAATACAGCAACATTTATTATTTAATTTACTAGAATATTAAGTTCTTTAAAAAAAACATTGCACATAGTGTGTTTATGTATTCTTATGTTCATTTAAATGTGTATGTTTTATGCATTTTGTGTATTTTCCTTCATAATCAAGCAAGTAGACTAGATACCGTTATAGCAATTTCCATAAATCCCATCCCCTCGCAATATGACTTTTTCTCCAGCCCTAAAAGCGGCTTTAAGAGACAAATGTTTTACCTGTTATATGTTTCTGTTATTTATCTGGCACTAGACCTATCCCACTGCAGACAGACTCTTTACCTATGTTAAAACCCTGATTGCAGAAGAGGGAGGACATTTTGCACAGTTATAAAAGCGCACAGCTACACAAATGTTTGTAGCATGGATTCTAGCAGTCTTTGGACACTGATTGATGAAGAAACCATCACTTTCTTGTGTTTTACCAGGTGGTGTGCAGTTGATCTGTAACAACATGGTGACCAGCACTCGTGCCATTGTTAATACAGCACGCAGCATGGTGTCCACCATCATGAAGTTCTTAGATTCCGGTCCTGGGAAGACAGCGGATGGCAACCTGAAAGCCAGAGTGATGACCTCAGAGCCAGACAATGCAGAGGGACTCCACAACTTTGCTCCCTTAGGTTGCTTTCTCCTCAGTTTGGGACAATATTTTTTATAGTAAAAGAATGTATAACCTTACATCAACTATTGTCTAAGTCTAAATGATCTGGTTGTCCCTTCACAGGCACCATAACATCCAGCAGCCCCACAGCACAGCCAGCAGAGGTGCTCCTCCAGGCCACACCCCCCCACCGCCGGGCACGCTCAGCAGCCTGGTCCTACATCTTCCTGCCGGAGGAGGCCTGGTGTGACCTTACCATCCACCTTCCGGCTGCTGTGCTGCTCAAAGAGCTCCACATCCAGCCACACCTGGCCTCTCTAGCCAGTGAGTAGCACCCATTTAATATAATGTTGAGAGGAAATGAGAAAGTTTTGGAATGTGTTTTTCCATCAAAAGCGTTTCCATCTCACTTGGAGGAAAACTCATCTGTCGCTCCTTTTGTGTTGTGCTGTTTCTTTTTCTTCTGACCAACCAGCCTGCCCGTCCTCTGTCTCGGTGGAGATCAGTGCTGATGGGGTCAACATGTTGCCACTCTCCACGCCAGTCATCACCAGCGGCCTAACCTATATAAAGATCCAGCTAGTGAAGGCAGAGGTTGCGTCGGCTGTTTGCCTGAGGCTGCACCGGCCTCGTGATGCCAGCACCCTGGGTCTGTCTCAGATCAAACTCTTGGGCCTAACAGCGTTCGGGAACACCTCCTCTGCAACCGTCAACAACCCCTTCCTGCCTTCTGAGGACCAGGTCTCCAAAACCAGGTACCAAAAACACATTTTGAGACTGAGAAATATGTACCCGTACTTATATGTGGGTGGTGTTGTAACCTTTTCCTTTCCCCTGTACAGCATCGGGTGGCTGCGTCTGCTCCACCATTGCCTGACCCATGTCAGTGACTTGGAGGCCATGATGGCCAGTGCTGCAGCACCCACCGCCAACCTGCTGCAAACTTGCGCCGCCTTGCTCATGTCACCGTACTGCGGCATGCACTCGCCCAACATCGAGGCTGTGCTTGTCAAGATTGGCCTGCAGTCCACTCGCATTGGACTCAAACTCATCGACATTCTGCTGAGGAACTGTGCCGCCTCTGGCACCGACCCTGCCAGTGAGTCACACACCGCAGCTGCAGCGTTATTCATTGGCAGCAAATTCACAAGATCCTTAAAAAGCATCAAATAGTCTTAAAATATTCAAACGTATTGCCTTAAAAAATTATTACATGATGTTGGTGGGAAAGACTGAGACAAGGGCATATTTCAGATGTTGTTTTGCCCCAACACCTAGTAAAAGTGTCAATTTGAATATTTGGTAACCCTTTATTTTACAGGTCTCTGTATTTTTCTATTAATTACTTAGATCAATGTAATTTAGTACTAATATAGGGAGACAAAGTTCAGTTAGTACACTTTCAATTGATTAATTCAATTGAATTGAGTCTTTAAGTCGGTGTACAGCAGGTCAGTTATACCAAAATACTTATTTGGACAAATTCCCAGGACATGGCTCGGAAAACATTACTAAGACTCAAATAAAGCTTCTCCAAATACTGTCATGCAGACCATTCTAACAAGTAACTGGTCACATTGCAGTAATTAGTATAAATGAAGTGAAACTGCATTAATAAAATCGGTCTTGGCACCTGAAAGAGCATCATCTGTGCTTGAGTTCTGCACGGGCCTAAAACTGAGATAGAAGTTGCCCTGGTCTGTGTCTTTAAGACCTGACCGGCCCGAACCTGACTGGTATTGCCAAATCTGAGTCCCAAATCAAGCATTAGTCACACTGGGAGCCTTTGCCTCTTCAACGAGCATGTTGCATATACTTGCAACATGCTGGCATACATGGACCCATATTAAAAAGAGAATATGGGCCCTCTTCTGAAGAGTCCATCATGTTTTTAATCCTGTGTATTGTCTTTGGCTACTAGTAACTGTGTGGAAGAGAAGTGGGGACAGTGTTGTTGTTATTACTTAGAATTCCACATGAGGGAGACAGAAACAATGCACTATAGATTTAACTATTGAACACGACAGCCATCCTTATTTTAGTCTTTGCGTCTGTCTTTGTAGATTTAAACAGTCCTCTGCTGTTTGGGCGACTAAATGGCCTCTCCTCAGACTCCACCATCGACATTCTGTACCAGCTGGGCACCACGCAGGACTCTGGAACCAAAGACAGGTACATCAACATCCTGTTTTCACCTTGACTCAAACTGTCATCCTCCCCTCTGTAAGTACAACAACCAATGAGAAACCGCTTTTTGTCAAGGTGATATTCCAGACGGACTCATAAGCCGATAGTAAACGGTGTCCTTAAACTCTCCCTGTCGTCTTTTACTGTCATATGGTCGTGTTTGCTGCATATAAATTCCATGGTGGCGCCCCTCACACTGAGGGACTGAGCAGATGAAACCATGTGAAATTATTGATCAAAGCTTGTTCTGAATTGTCCCCTTTCAGGATCCAGGCTCTTCTCCAGTGGGTGCACGACTCTTCTCAAGTAGCGGCCCACAAGATGAGTGGCCCCATGGGATACCCTGGGGCCGGTGCTGGCTCGTCCTCTGCCTCGTTGAGGGAGTACGGCCTGCTCATGCCCTCGCCTTCCCACCTCCACTGTGTGGCAGCCATCCTCTGGCACAGCTACGAGCTGCCTGTGGACTACGACCTGCCTGCACTGCTCAACAGAGAGCTCTTTGAGTCAGTCATAGTCTTTTTTCTTATTATAAAGACCATGTATGCAGGGAATAGTTTACCACAAAATTAGTTAATATATACTCACCCTCACATCAGAGTTGCTGCAATGTTGTTCTCATGTCTAAAGAAGCATGATTTACATTAAAATCATGATGGCAGTTTTACTACAGTTGTCCCAGTAACATTTCTGACACCTCCAACACAAATTGAATGCATGCCATGTTCATTTTATGAAGAGCGGTGTAATACATTTATCATCTCTTATGCGCTTAGAAAGAATCTGCTAAAGTTTTTGCAGTTTTTTTAGGTCTGCCAGAATGCCACATGTACGCTGCTTTGACAAAATTATGAAACTCAAACAAAAGCTATATAAAATGTCATGACAATTGGCTGAGGTGTCGCCAAACTGATATATCGGTGGGCCGATATTATCGGCTTATATTAGGCATTTCTTGATCTATCAGTATCAGCATTTATAATGTCCAATTCTAAAATATTAATTCATCAGAATCATTTATAATAACAAATAAATGATTCTGATAAAGGAATATTTAAAAAATAAAAAGATAAGAAGATAAGACTGTCAACCATGTTATGAGCATTAGTGTTGCATAGTCTGTCCACCAGAGGACGCTCTACAACGTCCCCGTTAGTGATGGCGTTGCATAGTCTGTCCACCAGAGGACGCTCTACAACGTCCCTGTTAGTGATGGCGTTGCATAGTCTGTCCACCAGAGGACGCTCTACAACGTCCCTGTTAGTGATGGCATTGCATAGTCTGTCCACCAGAGGACGCTCTACAACGTCCTTGTTAGTGATGGCGTTGCATAGTCTGTCCACCAGAGGACGCTCTACAACGTCCCTGTTAGTGATGGCGTTGCATAGTCTGTCCACCAGAGGACGCTCTACAACGTCCCTGTTAGTGATGGCATTGCATAGTCTGTCCACCAGAGGACGCTCTACAACGTCCCTGTTAGTGATGGCGTTGCATAGTCTGTCCACCAGAGGACACTCTACAACGTCCCTGTTAGTGATGGCGTTGCATAGTCTGTCCACCAGAGGACACTCTACAACGTTCCTGTTAGTGATGGCGTTGCATAGTCTGTCCACCAGAGGACGCTCTACAACGTCCCTGTTAGTGATGGTATTACATAGTCTGTCCACCAGAGGATGCTCTACAACGTCCCTGTTAGTGATTGTGTTGCATAGTTTTGAGTACGAACAACATAGATTGATGACTGATGATTGATTCTATTTGTCTTCCCTTCTTGCAGGCTGCTGTACAACTGGTCCATGTCGTTGCCGTGCAACGTTGTGCTGAAGAAAGCCGTGGACAGCCTGCTGTGCTCCATGTGTCACATCCACCCCAGTTACTTCTCGTTGCTCATGTCCTGGATGGGGATCGTCTCCGTGCCCAGCGCCAGTCACTCTCAAGCCCAGCACCACCGCCTCTCCATGACTGACGATGGCAAAAAGCAGCACGACGCCAACACCAATGCTGCAGGACTTACCGACGACTCCAAGCATGCCAGACCCCCCATTAATCTGTCGGAGTCTCAGTTGGCTACGCTGGCAGCTGCCTCCCAGTCTCCAGGAGCCATAGAGCAGCTGCTGGACTCAGGCTTACCCTCGCTGCTGGTTCGCAGCCTCACCCAGTTCTGTGTCAGCCTTCTGGCAAGTGCCGACCTGCCTCTGCCCGCTGCTCAGGCAGAGAGACGACATCACCATCATCACTACTTCTCATCCTCACACATTCGGCCACCTCTGGCTGCAGAGTTGGCTGCTCCGGTGCTGCGCTTTCTTACTGAAGTTGGCAATAGTCATGCAATGAAAGACTGGTTAGGAGGGCCAGAGGTAAACCCGCTCTGGACAGCACTGCTCTTCCTGTTGTGCCATTCCAGTGCCAGTGCTGGTGCCAATACAGGCCGTCAGTCCCTGGGCTCTGGGTCTGCGGCAGGCCCCCCACCATCCCAGCCTCAGGCTTCAGGATCACGCTTCTCCTTGTCATCTTCTGGCCAGGCAGGAGGACTCAGCACCCAGCATAGGACTGCTCTGGAGAACGCCACCGTGGCCTTCTTTCTCCAGTGTATCTCCTGCCACCCTAACAACCAGCGACTCATGGCTCAGGTCTGCTCTTATGTTCCAGAGTTGTAGAATAATGGGCCACATTAATCATTTATTTAATACTTTAGACTTTTTTTTCTTTAGAAAACCATATTAACCATTGACATGACATGTTTGACGCAAAATCAAAGTTTTTAAAATCACACAGGAGTCAGTTGATAGTTCAACAGGATTGCCTCACTGGGCTTTTTTCTTTGTTTTATAGTTTGTGCTTCCTGTCCGAGCAGCACCAAACAAACCTGTATCTCAATCTTATTGAAAAGTTAGAGTATCCACCAAGTGGTGCAGCCGCATACTGCAGGAAATCTACACAGCATTTTCTGAACTGTTCCTTTTTCTTCTGCATTATCAGTTAAAATATTTTTAATCAGTTAAATTCTACAGGCAATAAACCAAAAATGGAATAATGATTGACACTCCTATCTAGCACAAAGCACTGTTGCTTTGTCTCTTTCCTTTCTCTCTTTCTCTGTAAAATGTTAATCTAGCGGAAAAGTATACTTGTACTAAAGTACACAACAAGAAGTCACATAAATATACTTTTTTAAGGGACACTCCCACACTGCTGTACAACCCTGCGCCGATTCGCCAGAGCGCCTGGGGCTATGTGAATGCAGCCCAAACCTTTAATTTTCTCTGAGACACCAGGAATTTAATTTTGACAACACACACACACACACACACACACACACACACAGATTTGCAGGTGTAATTAGTCAGGAGTTTAATTTTTAAATGTTTTCTGGCTGCAGGTTCTCTGTGAGCTCTTCCAGTCTGCACCCCAGCGAGGCAACGTGCCGATCTCTGGAAACATCTCGGGCTTTATTCGAAGGCTGTTCCTGCAGCTCATGCTGGAGGATGAGAAGGTCACAGTCTTCCTACAGTCTCCCTGTCCGGTGGGTAACTCTCTCTGCCTCCTCTCTTTTCAGTTACCAAACCCATTTCCTCAGTTGCATCAACCAATCAGTTTGCTTATTGCTTTGTGATGACACATTAGCACGTATCTCGTTGTCATCATAAATGTGCTGTGATGGGATGTTGTCTGTCATGAGCCAATGCTCTCCCAATGTAATGACATGACTGATATGATATTTGTGGCAAAAGATCCCCTAACATGTTGATAAAACGGCTCAAACTGATATACAGTGTGATTGGTGTAGAATCAGCTGTGACCACAAGGGGGCAGCTCAGCAATATACCGTTTGGGCTTTAGCAGAAAGGGGGGAGGGACTGAGAAGTTATTCAAATTCTATGGCAAAGTCCTGGATCTCCACAATCCTACTGTTAGGTTCAAAACCTGAAGTCAAAAATACACAGGGACACAGACTTGCCTTTTGTGCTTTGCATAAGGGATGAGTGCTGAAATCATTCAGCAGTCTTCCAAAGTACTTTCCCCTTGCTCTGCCTTTTTATTGAGCTTGTTTTGCATAAATGGGTGTAGATATAAATTTGTTTTGAATAAATGAGTGTAGTATATCATATTCTTTGCTTCACCATTGGTTGAGCTGTGGCTGGGTGTATTATGCAAGTTTAGAACTCAAACATGTTCACCAAAAGTGGATAGAGGAGCAATCTGTTCCTACTCAGTCACAGTTTCAACCCCCACCCAAGTTTCTTATCTTACTCTCCTAGCTTGACATTCCTGTGTTCTAAGTTGCCTCACCCCAAAAGCTTTTTCTCCCTTTCTCAAGGTTTTGCATATTCACATGATAACTATTTCACAGTATACCTTTGTACAGTTCCCACACCTACCTACAGCAATTTTAACTTTCCCTGTGCGTTCGTGGCTAAAGGACCATGGCACCGTGTAATGAAGCAGCGTGGCTCTAGGGATGCTGATGTCACTCTATGACAGTCTGTAAGTTGGTTGGTTGTTAACTCGGTCCAGTCGTGCGTCCACCAAACTGCAGATTGGATCAATTACCATGAAATTTGATTCAGATATTCCTGTCTTCCTCTGGAGGACTTGCAATAAGTTATTTAAAAAAGTTTGTTGCATGGTAAAAGAAAAATAGGCAATACAAATAATTTCTTTGTTTGTTGTTCTGCTACTTACCCTGGGCTAGCAAGTTGCATTTTAAGCATTTTTAAAAAATTATTTTTTTTTTTTATTTGGTTTTACTGCTTCATGGCTCTCAAGTTGGTGGCTCTCTGGCGTACGGCACTCGCAGCGGAGAGCTACTTGACTCTTGCCACTATATTAATAAGGCATTGCGGGTAAAATGGCCATCCTACACACAGGCAGACACACAGCTGATGCGGGTACAGGTGGATGCGGTGGAGACATGCTTGGACAAGACTGTGTCGGTCTCGTGGATGTGAAAGCAGTTCCAGGAAAATGGCTGTGTACCCTAGTCTTAGTCCTAGTCTTATTTGTGTGTCTTGCCTTGGTGGACTTTGAGTAACTTAGCTTTAAGACTCATGTTTAGATTAAGATTTATGTTGGACCAGTAGGTTGAATTTGGATTCCCTTATAGTCTCCCAGCTGTATGTATTATATAGAATTGTTAGTTGTACTGTCTGGCTATAATTCCCTGGGTCTCGCCTGCCTGTCGAATCATTCAGAGAGTTTACGTCTCTCTCAGGTGGTAACGTGTCTGGCCTGTCAGTTGTTTGTGTGTCTTTAGTGGTATGCAGAAAAAGAAGCAAAAAACAATACTGGTCCCATGAATTGTTACCCTCAATACTTTTTAGTTGGTGAAATTTCCTGTAGCTAAGCAGATCATTATATTTTCACAACATACTGACACAAAACCCTTGTTCCTTTTTTCCTCTCAGTTATATAAAGGACGCATCAATGCCACCAGCCACATGATCCAACACCCCATGTATGGAGCAGGCCACAAGTATCGCACCCTCCATCTGCCCATCTCCACCACGTTGGCTGAAGTCCTGGACCGGGTGTCTGGTATGTTTCAATACAGAAAACCTTCTATTCCAAGTAGTATTGAGTAGCATGTTCCCCATGTACAGAGGCTCAGTACTTGCAGCGCGGCTGCGGGTTTTATTCCAACCTGTGGCCCTTTGCTACATGCCATCCGCCGTCTCTCTCCTCTTTCCTGTCTTTAGCAGTTTTATCCAATAAATGCCCAAAATAAAATCTTTAAAAAGTTATCGACTTGGAAATCAATCACCTGCTCGCAGAAGAGGAAATCCCCCCCAGATATCCTCTGGCTAAACCTGAACCTCTGAAATATTAGCCGTTAGCCCCAGAGGCTAAATGGTTGCCAGACAGATAGCCGATGTGTGATAGTGTCACAAATTGCATATCTGCGTGTCTCGAGATACCAGGATAAAAAAAACCTGCATAATAAAACCAAAACTGTTGTTACTCCACTCACAAAACCTAACCCTGAAACCCTCAGGGGGAGCTCTAAAATGGCCAATGCTTATTTCTACAATAAATAATTCCTAAAAGGCATCTGATTTCTTCTGTTGATCTGAACAGACACACCCAGCATTACAGCCAAGCTGATCAATGAGCAGAAGGAGGACAAGGAGAAGAAGAATCACGAAGAGAAGGAAAAGATGAAAGCAGACAGTGGCTTCCAGGACAACTATAGTGTTGTTGTGGCCTCAGGTACTTGAATCTGTTCCTTACATACCCCTTGTCCAATGGCAACCCAGCCATCAACTCATTAGCCAACCTGGGATGGCTGCTGGATCTAATCCCACTGACAACATGCCAATCGGATTGAAAAGGCAGTTGTGTAGATTGTTTACCCCCTGTTAACAATGTCACCGGATGTGTATTCGTCCCAAGCTGTTCGTTGCAGGACATTTGGTTTGGCATGCTACATTGGTTAGGTACGCCAAAATAATCTATTAGTGTCCCCTACTCGCACACGCTAAACAGAAGTTCTGGAGCGTGAGCTTTGCACAGACCGTAAAAGTATGTATTTATGTATGTATGTATTGTATATTTTATATATCGTGTGTGTGTGTGTGTGTGTGTGTGTGTGTGTATATGTATACATACATACATACATACATACATACACATATGTGTGTGTGTGTGTGTGTGTGTGTGTGTGTGTGTGTGTGCGCACACACACACACACAACCGCGAATTATGTGTATTGTTACCAGTGGTTCCACTCTTTGTGAGAATAAGGATTTTTATTCTAAGGTAAACAAAACAATGCTTTATATTTAATTCGTAATATATGCATCCACATTGTGTACTTGAAGCACACATTTTAAATGTAAAAGTTGCAAATGTAACTGGGACTTACAACTGGGAATTTGGTCTTTTTGGTGAAGTTGATCTGTTTCAGAGATTGCACATAGCAGTGGTTTGGCATTACAATGATCAGATGTATGTAATTCTGGCACAATCACTAAGCTTTTGGTAATATTAACATGTATCTCTATTGCTGTTTGTCATGGTCTAACAGGCCTGTAATGTTTCCATGTTGTCTGTGTCTGTCATCAGGCTTGAAGTCCCAGTCCAAGCGAGCTCTTTCAACCCCTCCCAGACCTCCATCGAGGAGGGGTCGCGTGATGAGTGACAAGTTGACGGCTTCGTCTGGTGTGGACCCTTCAGCCAAAACCATCAGTGTGCCTGTCTTTCACCTCTACCACAAGCTGCTTCCAGGTACAACATATACATGTGCAAGCTTAACATGTCGACTCACATCTGGCAGTAGGACATTGATGGGTTTGAATTAAAATAATACAACTAAGCAGCCAGAGTTGAGTTATTAATTAGGTGAATCTCCCCTCCAGGTCAGCCCCTTCCACCTGAGATGACCCTGGCCCAGCTACTGACACTCCTGTACGACCGCAAGCTGCCACAGGGCTACCAGTCCATCAACCTGACAGTCAAACTGGGCTCCAAAGTCATCTCTGACCCTGGTCTTTCCAAGACAGACTCCTTCAAGAGACTCCGCACTGAGAAAGGTACCAAAATCAGGTCCCATGTTCAAATCATTTTGATCCATCCATGGTCATTCTCTGATCCGTGGTCGAGTCGCGGGGAAGCAGCTCCAGCAGGGGACCCCAAACTTCCCTTTCCCGAGCCACATTAACCAGCTCTGACTGGGGGATCCCAAGGCGTTCATTTGGGGGTGAGGGACTCATTCCCCACTCGGAGTAGGCACTCCATTGGTTTCCTGCTGAGAACCATGGCCTCAGATTTAGAGGTGCTAATCCTCATGCAGTTATATCATCAAATAATTTAAAGTATATATTCTTCCTCAAGATTCCCAACTCAGATCTCTGACATCATCAACAAATCAAGATAACATAGCAATCCGAACAGTAGGTGGCAGCTTGCACCTTTCACAGTGGTTTGGAACCCACCAGGAAAAAGAAAAACCTCTCCCCCAATCCCTCAAACTCCCTCCACTCCCCCCTTTCAGTGTTGTAATGAAAGTCTTTTTTTTATTTTATTTGGGGTTTTATTAACTTAAGCGTAATAGACATTTATGTTCATAAAATGGTAAGAAATGACAGGAAAATGCATAGATTTCACTAATTGCCTTTACTGAATACAGACCGATAATGCTGACTGTCAAGCGTAGGCAAAGCCAAGAAAAACCTTGATGCTTTATGTAAATCTAGAAGTTAGCTTTTACATTTATTCTACAACCACATTTTCAACAGATTAAATCAGTGTTCTGTTTCTTGGGGTCCATATCTGCCATGAGTCCTGCTATTGGGACCACTTGCTCATTCTTTGAACATTTGCAAGAGGTGATAGTGGTGATTTTGAGAGGTTTAGGACTTAGAATGCGTTCTAAATGGGGTGTATTGCAGTAAAAATCCTGTCCAGTGACTAGTATGCACCTCCTGAATCACGAATTTATGGAGTTGTACTCCGGGCTCAGCTTACATCACCTGGGCTATTTCTCGGGCTGCTTTGGAAGAAAAGCTATGCGTCTAAAAGTTGTGGAGTGGTTTGGAGCACAATCTGCTCAGTCGCGCTCACTCTTCTCTTTACTTCTTTCCCTCAGGGAGTTAAAGCTGTAGATGTCATGTATATACAATGGCATATATAAAAAGATTGTTCTTCAAGTGATGTGCTGAATATTTTAGCATTAGGAAGTATTTTTATAATTTAATTTAAAGCCATTTACTTTGACTCATGCTATCCAGTGAGACGGATAATAAAAACGCTATTGCGGAAGGAGATTTAATGTGGGAAGGTTGCTGCTGGGATCAAACTGCTGACCGTCCTTTAGACAGAAGGCAACACTGCCGCTCCACTGATGTGGTCTGGAGTCACCACCTGGTGGTTATATTTAGCTGTCTGATTCTGCAGGCTTGACGGTCAGCACTAGATGAGATTAATTGTTAACATCAATGTCTTGATGATCTCAGCACTGGTGAATCGGCAGAACTGGTGTCCTGTCCATGATCCATAGTTTCAATTTTAAAACTAATCTCAGTTGTTTGGATGAGTACTGTGATGTATGATTGGGTAATTCAATATCATAGATGTTGTTATTCCAAGGACCAAATGTATTGTCGGCGTGTATTTGTTCTTTAGGTGCACAGGTGGAAGTAATGACTCTACTGTGCTTTATTTCAGTGTCCCAGTTAGCTAGCAACCATTCTGATAATATCTATATTATGATATATTTAACGGGTCGTCCTGACCCTGTCTGTGCCTGGACCGGCCTGACCGTAATATAAAGGTTTACTAGTGGGGTAACGGACTGTAGTTGATCCTACACAGCCACCCCTACGGTTCAGCACATGTGTAAACTATGCATTAATTGCAAAGTTAAACCATAATAGTGCATATAGAGTCTTAGTGCTGTTGTTAGACCATTTAACTGTCAGCATTTTAACCGTTTTTGAGACCGCTACTATCCAACGGTAGGCTAACGTTACCGGTTAGGAGAAAAACACTCTGGGTTTTTCCTTTCAATTAATCAGTTACATTTCTTTAAAACAGTGACAATTGCCTTGGGTGGAATGTGTCAAGCTGTGACGTATTTCCCTGTAAAACGGAATAAAAGAGCACTAAATCAAATCCTTAGTTTGAAACGCTAAAAAATGGGCGGACCTGTGGTTTTTGTTGTTGATCAGTAGGAGGACGAGTGATTTTGACTGGCTCTATGCCACAGCAGCGCCGGCAGTACATGCAGATGAACGGCGCCCAGCCACCCTTCATTTTGCCAGCTTACCGCCGTTGGCAGTCTATGCTGCACTGACACAGAGCAGATAGAAGGTCGGCAGCGTTTCCCTTGATTGAATTAGCCACGTTATTTATTACCAGCCACAACAGCGTGGTGTTTTCACCTCGTCGTTCAGTGTGTTCGTGTCAACACCGTCCCAACCACTGGCGCTGCTGCTAGCTAGCTGATGAATAAGGCTGGGACAAGCGTTTATCCCAATTCAATTTCACAATACATGGTTGCCGATTGGATTTGTATTGCAATTTTTATTTTATATATTCATATATTGCAATTCTCAAAGTATTGCAATTCAATAGTATTGAGTATTATGTTTTTTTTTTCTTCTTTAACAAAAACCTAAGTTGATTGATACACTTCTAGAGACAATGTATTATGAGACATTTCTAAAAACTAAAAGTTTTGTAAGAAGAATGCACATTACATTTATTTACTTTGTAAAGAACGTAACATGGATTTTCTGCTTTTCCTGCTTTTGCTCTGTTCAGCTGGAAACCTTATAAACAGAAAATATTAAGGTCAATTATTAATATAAATAAAACATTGATTCTAGGGAAAAGAATTGATTATAAATATCACGATACGTACAATTTCTGTTGTTTCACATCTTGGTAATAGTGTACATTGCATACAGTATATGACAGACTGTTCTGCAATAAAACAAACAATTAAAGAAGAATTGAATTGTCATTTCAGTAATGGGATTCTTCTCCCAGTAGCCTTCAGTACAAACAAACTGTGCTAACAAGTGTCCCTGATGGCCGACAGTGCATGAACATACAACAGGTCCTCTGTTTGCTCTTCTTGCAGTGGACCACTGTGACATGCTGAACAGCTGTCCGGAGGACGAACCAATGGCAGCCAGTGAAGAGTGTCTGGATGCTGCCACTGACGAGTCCCTGCTGGAGACCAACCCCATCCAGTCCCCGCTGCAGGTCTTTGCAGGCATGGGTGGGTTGGCCCTCATCGCAGAGAGGCTGCCCATGCTCTACCCAGATGTCATTCAGCAGGTGCGACAGCCTGACATAGGCATGCATGATCAAAGCACCCCTATAGTACGGAGGTCAAGTCGGGGTCAAATCTTTACCAAAGCACGTTCAACTAGAAACCAAAGAAAATAAAGTGCTCTTCTATTTATTGTGTATTAAACTGTATAGATCTACATTTGTTACAGTTTTAGACAAAACACAGTAACTAATGTAGTATATTGGTTTCATGCATACACAGTGGAATTACACATACACACCCTTTACACACAGAATATCCTTCTTATCAATAACTTGAATTGTAGAAATATTTTTAATACTTATTTGGTTATTTTGTATCTTTTCTATTTCTTTTAGTTGTTTGGCTCTTCCAATATGTTTAGATGCCATTGCTGTTGTATTTGTTAAAATTAAGGATGTCACAGATATATTAGTGAAGGACACGTTATTTGCAGTTCAGCTCTCGCACACCAAATGTACTAAAATTGACAAACAATTCTGATTGTTAGGATGATATTATTTTGACTTAACAATCCTAAAAACTTTAACATCCTTTTTTTGGGGATTTTTGGGTACACATGAAGTGGAACAGTTTTGTATTTTACAGTTATAGTATGTAGAGAAGCCAGCCTCCTCTCCCTCAAGCTTGAATCGGTCACATCATGAAACTGCAAAGTTCCTGCTTCGCTAAATTCACCTGGGATCCCCCCAGTCAGCATTGTGTCATATTCCCAGTAACCTTTGCCAAAGTTACCCTCTGTTCTTCTGCATGGCCGTTCACAGGTCAGCGCTCCAGTGGTGGCCTCGGCCACACAGGAGAAGCCCAAGGACAGCGACCAGTTTGAGTGGGTAACTATCGAGCAGTCGGGCGAGCTGGTGTACGAGGCGCCAGAATCCATCGCTGCCGAGCCTCCACCCATCAACAAGCAGCAGTCTCAGTCATCCTCGTCATCATCCTCTTCAGTGCAGACCATTTCCCCCATCCCGGCCCACTCGCTGGCAGCCTTCGGCCTGTTCCTGCGCCTGCCCGGCTATGCAGAGGTGCTGCTGAAGGAGAGGAAGCACGCCCAGTGTCTGCTGCGCCTGGTGCTGGGCGTCACAGATGATGGAGAAGGCAGTAAGTCACACATTCCACAGCTCCTAATCCTCTGGTCTTTGTTTCTTTCCCTACTGCTGCTCATATCATCTAATCTAATGAGAGAGATGGTCTGAGAGGAATCTTGTGTCAACATTTCTCGCTGGTACAGAGAATACATTGTTAGTGATTGATGTCAGAGTATTTTCATCTTGCTCACCCAGCACATCAAGCCACAGATAGAGAGACACATAAGGAATACAGAGCTTAAAGTCTTCAGGCACCGTGCCGGAGGAAAAATAAATAAATACATTTGGGAACTCTCATGTGGTTTTATATTTTCGAGTCAATTGATTCAACTACCAATCATATGTGAGGAATGCAGAATTACATTGTCATCAGCTGATTAAAATGTAATACACATTCCACCTAATGCTATACAGCATGATTAATGTATTCATGGCCTGGAAATTGTTAGAAAAATCAAAAAACAAAATATCATCTCTTGTCGATAGATCAAATAAGTTACAATTTTATTAGTTTTTTTCCCAACTTTTTTTGCTGAAAAGTGTCAGTTTTTCTCATACAGAATTGAAATTGTCACAGTGTTAAATGTCTTGATTGGGCATTTCAACTTGGGTGCACTAAAATCCCTCCTAAACCAAACCAGAACAATATGCTCAAATGCCCTTTTTCCACCAAAATGTGTGTGTCTATGCAGGTTTTTTTGAGCACTGGTAAACCTACTAAAAACAGCTGACAGCCTCCTTTCCAGGCCAGAAGATGAGCATGCCTGTTTTTTTTTTTTTTTGGTGTGTCACAAACACGCCGGGAAATGGGTGTTGTTTTCCTACTACTGCTTTCACTCTCACACACACACACACACACACACACACACACACACACACACACACACACACACACACACACAAAGGGAAAGGGTAATGAGTCTCCCAATTCAATCGTCTGCTTCTGCTTCCTCTTAGGTCATATCCTGCAGTCTCCATCAGCCAACGTGTTGCCCACGCTGCCGTTCCACGTGCTGCGAGCGTTGTTCAGCAGCACTCCTCTGACGACTGATGACGGCGTTCTGCTACGCCGCATGGCTTTGGAGATTGGGGCCATCCACCTCATCCTGGCCTGTCTGTCTGCTCTCAGCCACCACGCCCCCCGCAACCCCAACGCCAGCACCAGTGTGTCTGAGGTAAGGCTCACAACACACACACACACACACACACACACCCCTGTCCCCCCCGTGTGTGGATTTATGGAGTTGTTAGAGCTGAGCAGGTTGATCATGGGGCAGCTGACTTGAATGTGAGCCAAAGACTTGTCACTGTGGTGGTGGCTGTCCTTGAGACACCACATCCATGTGCTTCAAATGGTGCACATTTGCTAATGAATGTTATTCAAGAACAGAGAACAGTACCTACTGTATCTTTTATTCTCTCCAATAGTTGCCAGTGTGCAGTGTTAAATTTCATGTACCAGTCAAATGAAGCCTTTGTGTTAATACACAGCCACCTTTTTTTAATACACTGGAAGCCACTTTTCTTAAAAACATTGAAAGAAAATATCCAAAATAAAGTATAAATAAATTGGTCAGAAATCCCTAACTTGGACCCTTCCTTCTTACCCTGTACATCATCTCATGTCTGTCTCTGTGTTGACAGCCGCAGATATCCAGCTGTCACGGTGGGGGGACCAGTGAGGAGCAGCAGCTGTACTGGGCTAAAGGAACTGGTTTTGGGACTGGATCCACCGCCTCAGGCTGGGACGTGGAGCAGGCCCTCACCAAACAACGACTAGAAGAGGAGCATGTCACCTGTCTACTGCAGGCAGGTCTACCCATCAATGTCCTATTGTTTTCAAATCTAGATTTGTAGAAATATGGTGACTTTTTAGCTTTACTTTAGACTTTCAAATTATCCCAACAACACATTGTGTTGTATAACAAACAACATTATTGTGTCTATATTCCCCTGGTTATCTTGCTGAATTTCCTATTGAGGCTTTGTGGCCCTGAAATCTGCCTCTCTGGCAGTGCTTACTACCGGGCTTTGAGCATGTTGCAGTTGATTACTTTCCAAAGATTTTTAGTCCCTATCGCATGCCACAACTTGAACCGAGCCTTTAATATGGGCACTGCTATATTTGCCTTCTGAACAAAATTACCTCAAATGTCTTCATTAGGATAAAGATAAATTTGTCTTGAACGGAGAGTTGGGATTTGGTCCATAGCCAAGTGTACAATGGTGACAAAGCATGGTCAAAGACAGAGACTGTCCCAATTTGGTTCTGCTCCAGAGCAAGTCATATAAAATCTGGACTTGCATATGTCAATTTAAACAAGATGGACCAGTTTTATTGGTAATTGGTCTTACAGGATGTCTACATTGTTTTGAATCACTAGGTCTTGGCAAGTTACATCAACCCAGCAGGCTCCAGCAGCCCCCATAGTGCTGATGGCTCTTCAGCAGACAGCACAGCCCAGAACAGCTCAGCGCTGCCAGCTGTACTGCAGGAGCTGTTGAGTCAGTCCTGCCTCATCCCTGCCATGTCGTCCTACCTACGCAACGACTCAGGTAGGCTCCCTGTTTTTACAAAAGAAGAGTAAGACACATATCTAGCAAGGCTGAGAACACCACATTATATATTGGGTTCCCCTGGTTGGCTAATTAGAAATGCTTTAAACCTCTATGAAATTCAATAGAATAGATTGGTCACAGAGCATGTATTTAGGTTATTTATGGGTGGCTCTCAAAATCTAATCAAGCAACGGTCAAGTCATTTAATGTTATGTTGTTATTGGTGTATTGGAGTAAGCTCGCTCGATGACTAATACATAACCAAGAATGAGCTTGGCTGTGGAATTTAAAGGGCTTTAGCACCAAAAAGAGAGTTAGAATCTCCAGGTACAGTGCCTTGTGAGTATTTGGCCCCCTTGAACTTTTCAACCTTTTGCCACATTTCAGGCTTTAAACATAAAGATATAAAACTGTAATTCTTTGTGTAGAATCAACAAGTGGGACACAATTATGAAGTGGAAGAAAATTTATTGGATATTTCCAACTTATTTAACAAATAAAAAAACTGAAAAATTGCAAAATGATTCAGCCCCCTTATTTTCAGTGCAGCAGTGTGGAGAAGTTTAAAGCCGGATTTCGATCCAAAAAGATTTGCCAAGCTTTAAACATCCCAAGGAGCACTGTGCAAGCGATAATATTGAAATGGAAGGAGGATCAGACCACTGCAAACCTACGAAGACCCGGCCGTCCATCTAAACTTTCAGCTTATACAAGGAGAAGATGATCAGAGATGCAGCCAAGAGGCCCATGATCACTCTGGATGAACTGCAGAGATCTCCAGCTGAGGTGGCAGACTCTGTCCAGAGGACAACAATCAGTCGGATACTGCACAAATCTGGCCTTAATGGAAGAGTGGCAAGGCGTTTCTTAAAGATATCCATAAAAAGTCTTGTTTAAAGTTTGCCACAAGCAACCTGGGAGACACAACCAACATGTGGAAGCAGGTGCTCTGGTCACATGAAACCAAAATCGAACTTTTGGTAACATTGCAAAACGTTATGTTTGGCGTAAAAGCAACACAGCTCATCACCCTGAACACACCATCCCCACTGTCCAACATGGGGGGGCAGCATCATGGTTTGGGCCTGCTTTTCTTCAGCAGGGACAGGGAAGATGGTTAACATTGATGGGAAGATGGATGGAGCCAAATTCTGGAAGAAAACCTGATGGAGTCTGCAAAAGACCTCAGACTGGGACAGAGATTTGTCTTCCAACAAGACAATGATCCAAAACATAAAGCAAAATCTCCAATGGAATGGTTCCCAAATAAACATATCCAGGTGTTAGAATGGCCAAGTTATAGTCCAGACTTGAATCCAATCGAGAATCTGTGGAAAGAACTGAAAACTGCTGTTCACAAACGCTCTCCATCCAACCTCACTGAGCTCGAGCTGTTTTGCAAGGAGGAATGGGCAAAAATGTCAGTCTCTCGATGTGCAAAACTCATAGACGTACCCCAAGCGACTTACAGCTGGAATCGCAGCAAAAGGTGGCGCTACAGAGTATTAACTTAAGGGGGCTGAATCATTTTGCACGCCCGGATTTTAAATTTTTTTTATTTGTTAAAAAAGTTTGAAATATCCAATACATTTTGTTCCACTTCATAATTGTGTCCCTCTTGTTGTTGATTCTTCACAAAAAAGTACAGTTTTATATCTTTATGTTTGAAGCCTGAAATGTGGCAAAAGGTCGAAAAGGGGGCCCGAATACTTTGGCAAGGCACTGTATATGCGACCTCTTTAGCTAACTGATCTGGGCCCGGGGGTTTCCCTCCGTCAAACAGAGCAAAAGCATTGTCATGAAATCTGGCAATGGCAAAATATGAAACAAGTGAATGGTCACTGGAGAAAAAGATGTTCTTTGCATCATGGCAGAAAATGGTTTATGGAAAATGTGCTTGTGAAAATATAATGTGCCACTGGTATTCAAAAGACTTCCATTCCCCACCATACTTTTTTTTGTATTTCTATAATACTTTAGCCAATATATGAGAAACCAGGGTGTGGACCAAAGGAGCTGTCTAAGATGGTTGTGGAGGTTCTTCATTAAGTCATATTAATAAAGAGGGCAGCAGCATGCACACACCTGATTTTTCTTTGTTCCATTACTGTCCTCATCACATTAAATGATTAGACACACTGATAATCACCTGTTGCTGAAATTGTCTGAATTTTCTTGTATGTGCATTTCTGCTCATGACATGAAGCGCTGCCAGCTGGTATCCTTTGATGCTGAGATAGTGGATTTGGATGACTCTGGTCTTTGATCTCAATGATAACTGCATAGCCTCTCTAGTTCTGAATTATAGGGGAAGCTCTGTGTGTCTGTATGAATGTTCTTGGGTGCTTTTAAGCATGTGTGTGCTGGGGTTGAGCCAGATGCCAGATCCACTATCATTACAGCCCCGGTGACACCTCCACAGTCAGCCTCTAGCTAGCTAGCAACAATCCACGCGGATACACACATCGTGTGTATGAAATGTCTGTATCGTCACTGCGCTGCATTTTTATGAACTATGATATTCTGGCCATGGGTCACATTTCTGGCCCAGGTCCAGCAGGCTCCGTGTCGGTATTACTCTACCAACTGAAGTTAGTTGCATTCAATAACTTCTTCTGTGTTTTTTGCTGTGGCGGCCGCGATAGCAGAGTTACCAGCGGAAACACCGGTACAAATACAGCTTTGCCTCTCATGCTTAACAATATCCAGCTGTGTTAATAACAATTATAACGTCAGAAGTGTGGACCAGCGCTGTGTGGCAGGGCTGCGTGGAGAGTAAGAGGAGAGAGAGGAGAGATCCAACACAGGCACGGCTTTACAGAAGAAATGGGTCATGTAACGCAACATTAAACCATATCCATATAAATAACATTGCAGCGGATGCGAGGACATTAGCACCGGTGCGTCCTAGAGGAGCTAACTAGCACTGGTTGCTGCTGTTGTCTGAAAAACACAGACGGGACAAAATGTTGTAAACTGGTAAACTGGTAAACCTTGAGGCCGACGTATAACCGATTGCTATCTGTTGAATTTTCTGTTACTCTGTCCTATGGGACTGTCTCCATCTAGAAACTAAGCTCTCAACTCTGACTGGCTCATGATCCTGACAGTGGTTTACGGAGCGGTAGATGCGCTATGCAAAAAAAAGAGCGTTTTATGAAATGACGCTAAAAAAAAAAAATCGCTCGATTGCGCAAATTTCATCTTGGGAAGTCAAAATTGGGATCGCGATTAAAATTCGATTAATTGTGCAACCCTAATTCGACCCGTGCTGGACCCATTCATAATGAGTCAGCCGTCACTCTGTGAGTAGCATATAAGTCCATCGCACCCCCCTCTCTCCCCAGCTCTTCTAATTAATTATTGTTGAAAACAAGCGAAGGAGCTTTCTCAGATACTTTTTTGTTTGTAATATATCCTAGTCTATTTATTTGAGATAGCTAATTTGTTACAGCTGTATGCATGTACAACATACAACTTAAGACAGAAGAATGTAGAACAATATGGATGTGAAATAAGTTATAAATATCCTATGTGACTATAAAATTTGTTTTGGTTAATATCAACAAATATTAATGATAATTAATCATGATCTCAATATTGATCAAAATAATCGTGATTATCATTTTGGCCATAACCGTGCAGCCCTAATACACGATATTGGGAGGCCTCTGGTGTTTCCCACCCCTGTAAACTAGTTACAGCTGAAGTGATCCAGGGTTGAAATTCTAATGCAGTCATTATCCAGAGAACTATTCCTAGCTGTTTACATCTGCTCTGTGTGTTTTGGAGACCCGGGTTCAAATCCCACTGCTATACATCAACCAGTGTGTCCCTGAGCAAGACACTTAGTTGCTCTGGCGTGCAACCTCTGCCATTTATAGCAATTGTAAGCAGATCGTGGCATCAGTGTTTCTACCTTCCTATCACCACTGTAGCCCAGAGCCAGTCGCAGCTGATGGTGTGCCACCTCTTTCTGCCTAATGCTCTTGGAGTATCTCTCTGTGTGCATGCTAGTGTATGCTAATGTGCCCCTAGTCTCATAATTAAATAACGGCTGATAAAAGCATTGTCAGTGTTGTAATTGGTCCTCATTATCTGGTAAAGGCCTTCGACACACAGTTACATGTGTGTGAGTGCAATATGAAGTTAATAGCCCCTTGTTTGATTATGTATCACCACATGGTCTGTTAGCCTAACCTTACCGATGACACATTTTTACTTTTACAAAAGCTATACATTTACCACTCAATTCAATAACAAATGCCATAATACAGTGCTAACTAGCACGTTGCATGTAGCTTATTAGAGTCATGGTGCATCCAGTGGAATAAAATGTGGGGGCATCGGACCACCTTATGTATGGGAGCCAGTTGCCCAGAAGCGCTGAGCTGTCAATAAATGTCACCTGACCTTATAGCCTGCCTGCTTCTCCAAATTGCTGGTAGTGGGTGAAAGAAGAAGAGCTTGTGTTTATTTGAGTGTGTGTACATGTTATCGTCTGCGCTGGTTGCAGTATGCAGGTCTGGTCAGAAAAAGACTGGCGCTATGTTGTTGCCTTTGCTTTTGAGCACATATATCACCATCACTGGTTAGTCTGTTCTATATTTGATATAAGATTTCCACTAGAGCCTGACCCTTTAATAATCAGCAGCCCAAATTATCTGCAGATATTAGATTATCACAAATATATCCTGTTTGCATAATATGGCGAATGTGTAAAAACAAATGCAATAGTGTGAAACGGATGTTAAGAAACTGTGTCACCATCACATAGTTTGTCCACCAGAGATTACTGACAGGTGAATTTTTACACAAAAAAACCCGACCCACGCACCACTAATCATGGATAACCAAACATGAGATATTGGGCAATATACAGTACCAGTCAATTATTTGGACACGCGTTCTCATTCACTTGAATGGGAACTTTCTGTTCTGCTGTACATGCAGATGAATGGCGCCAGTACCCAGAGAATTGCTATACCAATATATTTAAACCAAGCATCATTACCCATATTTTAGTGTCCATTAAAGCACCAGGGTTGTTAAAGACGAGCCCATTCCACTCTTCATTCTGTGTCTTATACCTTAATGCTGCCTCCTTCAAATCTGTGGAGGTCAGGAAGCTCCTAAGCTTCCTTAGAAACAGGAATCCCTGAATAAACCCTGCTCTTCTTTACTCAACCATACACCCTGTTAACTCCACTTAGGCCACAATGATACAGGCTGCTGTAAGTCTTTATGCTCACATACGTAGCTTAATTCAAATGGAAATATTCAGCTAGTCGGGCAGTCCAAAACACAAAGTCCATATTCTGGAGGAGATTAAAAATTGTGACTATTCAGTTGGGATAAAAAAGGGGAGTTCAAAGTGTCCAGTGTGATCACGGTGACTTACTAACCCAACTCTTTATTCCACCCTTTTTGTTTTGTTTTTGCCAAAAAAAATAATACTTGGTTTAAAAAAATCAAGGTTTTCATCCAGAGTTTTTTTGCTGTCAGAGGCCACTTCTCAGCATAATTTAGTAGTGTCTGAAAAGGTACAAGGAAATGCTTTTTGTATGGGCTGCCGATTACACAACAGATGGTCAAAAATTCAAAAAGGGTTTGAAAGAAATTTAAACAAAATCGTGATTAGAAAAATCGTACCTGTAGCTGATAACGGTAGCCCGGCTCTCCTAATGCTTTTGGTTTGGTTTGGGCTTTCTAAGTAGAAGTGTACATTTGTGTAAGTCTGTTTGTATCAATCAGGTGAGCTAAAAAGCTGAAATTGTTACCTTACTCCTGACACCTCAAGCACCCCACACAGCTGGGAAAAGCTCTTTGTCCACAAAAACTCAACCCAATGACCCAATTTAGGCTACATCAGCACTAATACGTTTTCACTTTCAAACTGCATTTTGAAACACTAACTATCTCTATTCACACAAGCCTTTTAGGCTCTGTATCAGAAATGATAACGCATATCACATAACCACTCTAGATCGGGTGTGTGCATGCCGTTGCAGATTTGACATTACTCTGCGGTTGAAAATCATGGATGTAGAAGTCAATTAAGGTAAGAGCACGGATTCATCATCTTGGAGCAATGACAAGGTGTAAATGTAGCAAAAAATATTCATTTATTTTAACAAAAACATGAGTGTAGATATAGCCTTAAACACAAGAGAACCAAGGAACTTAACAATTAACAGTTGTGGGCTTTAGTTAACACTGATGTAGGTGTGGGGGATCAACCACTTGGACTCTCTAGACAGGATTAAATTCAATGCAACACCATTATCACCCCACCTACCTTAGAGAAATACAGCCCTTCCAACTGGAAACCTATTTCTCCTAACTACCACCAACACTTTTTATTTGCCCTTTAGTCTTACCTGGCCTACCAGCACGCAGGCCTTTATTTCTAGCTGCTGTTCCCCCTTCAGCCCCATCAACGTAGCTCCACATTAATCATCTGTGCCTTGGCTAAGCCTTTTGGGATACATTACAGTTTCCCACCGTTGCTTGGCACTCCATCATAGGAAGCTAAGCCAGTAGTGAGAGGTAATACCTTTGAATGTCACTACAATACTAATTAATCTTAATTGAAGAATGCATTTCTTGCGTGTTTTGTTTGACACTGATTGGTTTCTACATCTGATGTGATGATTTTTTTTAAATGTTTGTATTATGTTTAGCATTACATCCCTTTCGTTCTACACCTTGATTGCTCTTTTTACTTGTCCATGACAGACCAGATTTAAAGTAAATCTCAGCTGCAGCAGGCAACACCACTTAGGTAATGGCTATTTTGGTCCATCAGTCATGTTGAGTGGACGTATGCATGATGTTGGAGGGTAATCTGAACATGACTTGCCTGTTGGAGGGTGCTTGGTAGTGATTCATCACTCCAGAAGTGATAGTGACCATGGGGAACAGAAGGCGATCCGTGCACTGTTGGACAGCCGTTGGTGTGTTTACGGAGCTCCCCTGCTGTTGAATCAGTGTGTCTGTGTGAACTGTGGGCTTTCATTGGTAAAGGCTTTGGAGTATTTGTGCAACTTTTCATTTACAATTTCAGAAATTACCCAGCCTGGTAAGAAGAGAATGGTTTTGACAGAAGTGCTTTACCTAAGCGCACGGCGTGAACTGCATGGCACAAGTGCGTTTAGGGCGTGTCCAAATCCACTTTTGCTACTTTGACAGCAGAAAAAAGGGTCCGTGCACCAGGTGCATGGTTCTTAAGGGTTGTACTTAGTGTGTTAATTAATTCATGACCTGTTTTGGGCGTAACATGCACTCAACCAATCAGAGGTCCTCTCCCATTCCCTTTAACAGCCAGGCGCGTTTGGACCTTGGGGCATTGTTTTTATGATGGAGGATTTACACCCTCATATTTTATATATAGTCTTCTGCATGTGTATGTAACAAGCATAGTGTGTGTCCCTGTGTGTGTAACAAGCATAGTGTGTGTCCCTGTCTGTGTCCCTGTCTGTGTAACAAGCATAGTGTGTGTCCCTGTGTGTGTAACAAGCATAGTGTGTGTCCCTGTCTGTGTAACAAGCTGTGTGTGTGTGTGTGTGTGTGTGTGTGTGTGTGTGTGTGTGTGTGTGTGTGTGTGTGTGTGTGTGTGTGTCCGTCCCTGTGCATAAGCCTAGGCACATTTTACTAATTCTCTGTTAAAATAACAATGAAATGCTGCGTTATTGACGTCCGAGGTTTTTGTTGGTCAATGGTGCGATCACTTCCCACTGCCTCAAGATAGCAATACACCCAGAATGCACCTGAACACATCTCCCTGTAAGACCAGCATGCCCATGGGCGCACGGATAAGCGCAGGTGCAGTTCCTATTTAAATGACAGACGGAAACTTAACAACTGCCTTGGTCTTAAACTAGCAAAGACACTTGCATCGGGCATTGCCCTGCCCTGCCCTTTGCTGGGTGCAAAATAGGGCCCATGGTGTGCTTCTTCTCCCTGTCTGTGGCTTTCAGTTGGGATGTAGCATGCATCAGCCAGCAGGGGCAAATTTTTTTATGCTATTACGAACGAAAAAGATGCCTTTTGTTTTCCAATCGGCTTCTATGAAGCCTAACTTTTCATTAAAGCACGACTCCTACTGTTGCATATGTAGTTAAGTGATTGTCCCTCTGTCTCAGTTCTCCTTTCCCACTCACTCTTTGGGCTTGCTCACAGATAAGGCTCAACGCTATCCTTATTGATATGCTTTGATGTTTATTGTTTAAATATCCCCTATTGCACAATACATCTAGACTTTATTCAAGAGTAAATATATATATAAAAACCTTTTTGATACATGAAAATTATTGGTGACACTACCCAGTAATAAACATGAACAAATCAATCAAGAGAATCTTCCAACCCCCCTCCCACTCAGGAACTTCAAGATATGGACAGAGAAGCAGAATAGAAGTATATAGTTTCATCTTACATGTAAATCAGCTACATGATTTAATGACCAGTTCTTTGATTTCTTGCTGATGTAACTGTGCTCTTCTTAATAGAAAACATCTCCCCTTTATAGGGTTTTTGCATTTTGGATGTTTCCTAAAGTAAAATTTTTCTAAATTCATCTTCAACATGAGTTGTTGCACATTTTTCCCAAATAGAGATTGGTGTATTGTTGATATTGATATATTGGTTATTATTTGTGGGTTGAGGGTATTTTTTATTTTTGGTGATGACAGTACATCCCAGAGGCACCTGTCTTGGGAAGGGACCTCTTTTCACAACGACCCTGAAGTTACTGTCCAACTTTTTTGGCCTCTGCTTAGATATTGGTGAATATTAATATTAATTAATGCCATTTTGACATAATCTGCATTGGCAAAGGCCTGTGTTCACAAGGCAGACACATCTGCAAGCAGCCTTGTCAGTGTGGCTACTGCAGAACAAAGTTAGCGGTCAGTCTCTCCATTCTAGGGGCAGACTTGAGCGTCATGTTAGCCTTCAACCAGTTAAACTAACGTACAGCTTCAAAATGGTTTGGCAGTTTTCAGAACTTTGCTGCGACTTACGCTACAACTAAACAGATACAATGCCAACAATAACTGTTCAATAAATATTCATTTAAGTTAAACAATGTTGTCTCGTTTGTTGTTGTTGTTGTTATTATTATTATTATTGTTATTATTAAATAGTTTTATTTAATGAGATGCAAAGAAACAACATGATATCAGCATTAAAGTGCCCATGTTATGCTCATTTTCAGGTTCATAATTGTATTTTGAGGTTGTACCAGAATAGGTTTCCATGGTTTCATTTTCAAAAAACACCTTATTTTTGTTATACTGCACATTGCTGCAGATCCTGTTTTCACCCTGTGTGTTTAGGCCTCTGTTTTAGCTCCAGAGTGAGACATCTCACTAGTTTTAGCTCCAGAGTGAGACATCTCACTTCTGTCCTATCTTTGTTGGGAGCTGCACATGCTCAGTAGCTCGGTAAGATCCCTTCAGCTAGATAACTCTTTCTCCAGCTTTGGTCAGTCCAAGGCAGGATTAGCTGGGAGACTTCTTGCTAGACCAGGGCCATTTGTGGAATCCCTACACAACAGGGACAGGCAGTTAGTAGTTCTTTTTGGAGATTATGGCCGACTAGTAGTAGTGTTTTGCCAATAACAACGAGCTAGCATGCTAACGCTAGCATGCTACGGCTAGCCACATCCTCTCGGCTTGTGACGTAGAAAGCCGTGCAGATGTTGAACAGCTCACCTGGAGACTGAAGACAGAGGACATTCAGAAACCGAATCTCACTCAAAACACTATGGATGATTTTTTTCCAATTTTTGAATGCGTATTGAAGCACCAGAGACACAAAGTAATACCCCATATCCCAGAAAAAGGGATTTATTTCATAATATGGGCACTTTAACTTTCGGCTGTTCACCGCCCTGCTCTCTAAATATTGGCATTGGCCATTGAAAAACCCATGTCGGTTGACCACTATTGGTTATGGTGGCCAATAGTGTCTTCAGGGAGGCTTCCCAGCATTGCTCATACGTCTCTCTCTGCTTTTAATCATGGTGCATAAAAGCCTTCCAATGCCATTAGCAATTACAATCTCATCAACTTAAAAAAGGAAAAGCCTCCATGTTTTCCACAAAACTGTCTTGTTTGGCTAATCTTTCCAGTGAGTTCAGCAGTCCAAGAAAATGAGATCAAGTGGAAGTTTGTATTTCCTATCAGGCCACATGGGGGTCAGTCCTGGCTGGGTGTGTGCTGGTGTCCGTCTGGCTCTGCTCATCCTGGTCCCAGCATATCCCTTTTTCTGCCATGTTTTCCAGCCCTTTGTTATCTCCCCGGCTCATGGCTGTGACTTGGCAGCATGGTTTCTTTGTCTTCAGCCTTATCCAGTCTGTCCAGTTTCCTCCTGTCTCTAGGGAAGATATTCATGTCACTACTGTACCAACACGTGTCACTTTTAATTGACCTGTCCTTCCAGACTGCTCACTTCTTCCTTTCAGTCTTTTCTGATGGCAGTCCTTTATCCTATGCTTTGGCACTTCACAGTGTGGTGTAGATGTAAACAAAAACAATTACAAAGAGGTTAAGGAACGTGCCAATGATGCCTAACATGGCCAAGATGGACTCCTCCTGCTCCTCCTTGACCTCCAGTGCCTGCACATCCTCAAGGGTGATGACTGTGGTGCCCATGATCCTGATGCTCACCTAACCTGGCAGGAGGACACTTATCTGGAATAAAATCAAATTATGGAGACAATGTCAGAAGTTGTCACACATGCATAGAAAGCAACAAGAGAACTTCTAATTCAGGTCAGGATTAGCACACTGCTTCCCAGGCTGATCATTGCGTCTTTTGTCCTCCTGCTAATCTTATCAGTTTTTGCACAAATTAGAGTCCAAAACAGCTCTGGGTAAGGGCAGCCCCGCCAACATAATCCTCCCACCAGAAGGAAATCAATCATTAATCAAACCAAACAATGGTCATGCAGAGCAGAGAGGAGATTAGTCTGTGAACAACACTGTTTATGAGCTGTCATAGCTTAAAGCCAAGATGCTTGACAACAGCAATCTCGTAGTCAGCTCTCACTCATCCTCATCCTGGGATTATCTGCAATCAAACTGTTACATTACCCCCAGTAACGCTCTGTGGCGCTCACCCGTGTCAAAATAAGCATGATTTATTGCTGCCATTTAGAGCCCCCTTACACCCTCACCTCTTTTCACATGTTGTTAATTATTAACCACCCCTCACCCCAGGTCCTTGTAAGTAGTTATTCTAAGCACAATTCCCACTTTCCCTATGGACGAGTCTTAGAAGGTAAGGAGCAGGAGATGGTGTTGTCTCCAAGAGAAATGTGTGAGCAAAAAGGTAAACAGGATCCGTCTTGGCTCAGGCTCCTATGGGAATGGAATACAATCGCGCTCATCCCCTTGAACTCTGATGTCAACTTGCAGTATAAATGTCACTAAATTCACTGGAATTTAAGACATAAACGACTGTAAAAAGAAAAAGTGGCTTACCCTAAGGCGTCTTATGTTTAAGACACCATAATCCAGCATGCTGTTGGGATCTTCAGTGGAAAACCATGGCTTTAAAGGCATGCTACATGTGGAGAGAGGGAGAAGGGGGAGAGAATGGCTGTGTAGCCACAATCCCAGTGCCTGCAAGCGACAGACAAAGTGACGGAGAGAGGAATAGGAGGTACCAGTGCCACGGTGACTTTGCCGTGCTCAGCAGCGCTTCCAGTGAAAACCTTCTGGTGTCACTCCTCCAGTCAATAGCGCCACCTCCCAGGTTCAGCAACCCACCCCCCAACTTCCCTTTTGATTAAGTTCCCCCTCACAAATCTTTGCAGTCTGTTCAGCGGATTTGCATTTCTGCTGCTAAAGCACAAGCAGCCCCTTTTGAGGGGCGAGTAGATACCCTCGCCCCATTTGCCCCCTCCAGCCTCCCTATTGTTCCACCCATCCTTTCTTTCTACTTTCTCTCTTGAGTTCCCTGTCACTCCTTTTCTGAAACTCCTCCACACAATGTCTCAACCTCCCTCCCCAGCTTATCAGTAAATCTACACACCCCCTCGTTCTGTAGTGTCCCTTCCGCTTGCTTCCTACTCCTCTGGGGAACAGTGCAATTAGTGCCTTTCAAAAAAGCCTCTTGCCCATCATTGAAGCCCCCATGCCAACACTGTGCATGATTATGTCTGTAGGATTAGTTGATAATGTCTCGTGACACCCAGCCTCCGCTGATCGAGCTTAGAATGGGCACGTCCCTGAATTAGTCGAGTCTGGCATGTGATATTCCAGAAGAGGAGGAAAAGCTGTAAAATCCCATGGAGCAGACGACTGTAGAGAGGCAACGGCTGCAGCAGACAGTCGCCATGGCAAAATGGATCTACATCTACTGCCAGTGACAGCAGTGTTACGGTAGGTCTCCAACACCAGTTAGTCTCCGTGGGAGGAATGTGCATTGCATAACCAAGCAGAATGATGGCGAGAGAGGGAGGACGGATTCTGATGGCTGTGGCAATGAAGGAGAATGAGCGGGGGAGAGGGAGGTAGAGGGGAGGAGGAGGGAGGGGTAAACGACATTGCTCATGCTTACTGTCGTCTTCTCTCCTCTGCTGTGGGGGCTGGTGGAGCACACACCCGTGCAGCTATCACCTAAAAAGAAAAAAGGAGGTGAATTCAGCCCCACCGTGCCACTCTGCTCTCAGATCAGTCAAGTCCATCCTCAGCTGCTGTTATTCTGGCAGACCTGGGGAGAGGGGAGGAGGAAGGGGCAACCATAGGCAGCTGGGTAATAAAGTGGTTGAGGTTGGGTGGAAGACAAAGAGAGGCAGTGGGAAGATGTGGGTGTCTGTGCGTGCAGACACCATGCCTGCTGAGCTGTCTTTGCTCTTCTTTTGCCTTTAAACCCCCACACCCCTCTCTCTCTCTCTCTCACACACACACACACACACACACACACACACACACATATTTCTTGCCTTTTTATTTCCTAATTATACCCGTTTGTGCTATACCCTCTGCTCCTCTGCTTTGAGAAATCTACGTCAGCATCCAGTTTAGTTACTTTTGGTTAGTTTCTGCCAGCTCCCTGCTGAATGGTTGTGTATGGCGACAGGCCTCTGATCCGGTCAGCCCATTTCTCCCAGCATTATGACTCACTCTCATGTCTCTCTCCTCTATCCCTCACATCATCTTTGGGTTTGATTTCTGTTCAGGTGGGCTCAAATATGCTCCTTCAGCCATAAGGACATATGGACATGATCCATTTTCTTTAGAAGTCAACAGGGCGATGCCTGCTGGACAGGTATCACAGTTATTATTTTAATGTTGACATAACATTCAGATTGACTTATACAGGCTTTAAGAGCTAATTAATCTCATCATCTGTTCATGCTTGACTAATGCCATTTATGTCTCAAACATTAATGGCATTATTAATGGCATTATGTCACCATTAACACATTTTCTTCATAGGGTTCAATTTACTTGAGTTTTATATAAAAATGTAAAAAAGAGAGAACCCACTAGTTAACCACTGGTATACTCACCTACAGTGCTGCGTATAAGTTTATAAACCCATACTAAAGATTCATAAAAATAATATATAGTAATGATAAAAAAAATAGGAAATCCCAACTTTTTAAGGACATCAATTTTCTTTGTGAATGAATAATGTCTCGTAAATAAAAAAATGTCCTTCCTTAAAATACAGGGGGCATAAGTATACACCCCCCAAAAAATAGTTTACCACTATGAAAAGCCGGCCGGCTAACTGACATGTTCTGTCTGTCTATTTTTCTACATGAATCTTAAACGCAGTGCGCAAAAATACAACTGCCAACTGGTGGCACCAGCTGCATTTTGACTGTTTTGTCTGGGTGGAAAAAATGCAAACCAATGTTACAAATGAAAAGAATATGATTCACCCATCAGTTGGCTACAGACAAGACTTAACTAAGAAACTCAGAAAATTTATTATTTTGTTTACATATTGAAAATTGAAACACATGTACAACACTGAAATCCTCAAACTAATTATTGTGAAATATGCTATAGTACTGTGAAATATATTGGTGGCACCACCAACCTCACCACTCTCCATTGTCTCAGTGGCCAATTCTTTTTTTTCTTCTTTTTGTTTGTTTTGTGCAGGACCAATCAGGCTACTTGAAATGGTAACAGCCAAAATCCATCAAGCCCCAGGCTCAAGGTGTTTTTAATGGGGTCTGGTCTCGGAGACACGTTCTCATGTCTCAGCATATTGTTTGGGAGTGTTTGTAATCTTGAAATAAAACATTTGTTCCCAAACAACAGAAAGGGGCTGCTGCGTCAGTGCAGTAATCCTCTGATTTAGCCATAGTGTTTTTTAGACCCATGGTGTATGTTGACAGTGCTTGTTTATGGGAGTTTACGCCTGCATAGATCATAGTTAGGATGTCAGCCATGAACGGATCAGAAATGTATTGGATAAGCTCTAGATGATACCATTAGTACAACATGTATTGGCATCATCTTTGATTTCAGTACTGGATATCAGATTGTTGCATCCCTTGTCTGTCCATCTGAATTGGCCAGCTTAACATCCTCAACCCTGCCTCCATCCTACTCAATATCACCAGGCAGACCAATGGTTTATAGTTTCACTATTATCTTGACCTCAGGGGTAATAAATAGAGTGCTGGAGCAGAATTGGTGGTCGGTAAAACAATGATTCTGCAATAATGATTCCTCCAGGCTCCCATTGTCACATCCCCATCACATCTTCACTACCTGCTAGTTATGGAAGCTGCCTAGGTGAAGAAGGGATGAGCCTTCAGCAGCTGAATGTTTGATAAATACATAGGCCACTGGCTACATTTACACCTAACCCTTGCTGTTGGTCATATTTAGACTGAACGTGACATTAAACTGCTTACCTGTGTATCTGTACGATCACATACAGGGCAGGCATATATATATATATATATATATATATATATATATATATATTTTATTTTCAGATGACAATATCACGGCAACAATTATTTTGTCATAGGATTTCTTTTGTAACGCCTTACCTTTTTCATTGTATTTGAGGCAGATAAAAGCTGAAACACAATGTTTTCACGGTAAGGGTCCAGCAGACAAAATGCTCTAAAGCTTTTAGCCTCTGCGACTCTTATTGGCCAGTCGGACGGATACCAACACCTCCAATAAGGTTTATATAACAAGGTTTGGTAATAATTTAAAAACTACTAATGACAGGAGTCACATGTTTCTGCTTTTCCTTACTCTGTTAGGATGTCCCAATAGAATCAATCAACTCAGTTACTTGAATAAAGTGCTGGGTAATATATCAATATCATATTGATATATGACGCCAGATATCGTCTTTGGATATCGTAATGTTACACCTGTTGTCTTTTCTTGTTTTCACAGTCTACATTACAAGAAAGTGAGTTTTTCTGACTTTACCAGACAGTTCTGGCCGTTATTATATTCACGGTACTGATGATGATTTGTCAAAAATGTCATTGGGTAAATATTTTGTGAAAGCACAAACAGTCAACCATACAATATCTCTATTAAGGCATTTGTGTTTTTTTTCTCAATATGGCCCAGCTCTACTTGAGTAGCTTGGTTTATAAAGGGATTCCTGTGCACACAAATGCACTTTTCTTTCTGTCCTTTGAAATGGCTCAGAGCTTCAGGCCAGTTTTTACTAGCTGTTCCACATAGTCCAGCTTTGATGCACATTATCTACAGTGTTCGCTGAGGCAGACTGTGTTGGCGGAGACATGTCACTGTCTTACTATTTCAGTTACCCTCTGCTCTGTTCCATTGCCAAAGAGGGGTCAGGAAGACCTGACACTGTGGAGCTTGAGTCAGAGTGTTGGCCACCCACTCGGTGTGAGTTACATGTACAACTCTCTCTTCCTTTGGGAACAGACAGCCAGCCCACGCTCCCCTCTCCTGTTCACCAATGAGCCGAGACTCAGTGGTAACGCGTTGAATGTTTTCTGTCATTGTTTTTATTGCCCATTACAGTAAACAAGTCAGCATGTGGGTTTTTATGAAGACCAATGACTGTCCTATCCTATTGTCTCAGTGAGTTTGTTATGACAGCCCCCCCCCCCAAAACAAACTGACACTGATATCAAAAAATGGTTGTTATTGTCTTTCAGATATGGATTCTTGTTTCACATCACAAGTTTCCTCCCGTCTTAGCCCTGCTGCGGCACTATATTTAGTAATTAATTGAGGTGTCTGTTTCTAAACTGGTTCCCTTTCTCCACCCCCTGTAAAATACCAAACGTCAGTCTGTCAGCTGTAATTACAGGATCTTTGCATCTTCACAATGACCTGTGGGGCACAATAGGCTCTAAATTGGATGAAACGTAAGACTAGAGTCCTGAGTGGATGACATGGTTTGGGTGTTAATTAGCATTTCTCTGTTTGGCATATGATGGCAGTGCAGGATTTTCTGTGGTTGATTATCAGTGCTATTCCCAGGTTTGAACTACTATGATAGATGTGCTTGTACTTGTACTGGTGAGCCAAGAAGTCTAAAAGGATCAAAACTACATGTATGTCTTATTAAGAGTTTTTAAACAGTACACAGTGAAGACAGACACAAGCCATGGACCAGATTAAAACCTTGGGTTCAAGATTTGCTCTAAATGTCACTGAGCCACCAGGACGTTTATGCATGGCCAGCAGGTGTATCGCTGAGGACCCAATGAGTTAAATATACTGTAGTTAAATTTCAAAGCTTGCTCAAATGCTGTGGCCAGGGCTTATCTGCTGAACACTTGGTGCTATTCATACCACATTTGGTAGCCATGACAAATGTGGTGCTATTTGGCCTATAGGTGGGGCTGTAGCAGCATCATCTACAATTAAGAAAGGAAGGCCAGTCTGTGTGTATTCATGTATAACTGTCCTTCGCATATCTCAAGAAATGTTCATCCAATCAACTTCCCACTTGGCAGGTGTATTGCTGAGGACTGAGTCCCATATCATGTCAATCTCATGAACAATTCTCGACAACCCGCCCCGGTTTTTTGACACTTTGAGCACCACAAGCAGAATGCCATCTAGTTCCATTATATTGGAGAGAAGACGTGATTGTCCGTTTAGCATGACTTGCTAGTTTCCTCCATTTTGCATTAACCAAAAAAAAAAAAAAAAACTTATTTATGAAAGAAATGGGGCATGCAATACATTAGACTAACAGTACATTTAACCAACACCCCCTGCTGGATTACAAGGCTCAGCCTGTAGTACTTTACACTGTGAATTCACAATGTTTAAGTTTTGAACAGGTCATTACAGATTGAATATTTAAATTTTTGCCGAGCAGTTAACAATAAGTGACTGCCCTATCAGTATCAGTCGGGCTCTAACTTTTACCACAGAAAAACAAGATTAGCAACCCATACTGCTAAAGAGGACACTAAGTTAAATTCTGTGAACATAATAACAAATTACAACTGAAATTGTAATTTTAATATGCCTGATGTCAAGCCTCAGGACACTGCCAACACTCAACTGTCAGCCATACAGAAGGCTAAGAGGAAAGGACAGGCAAGCAGCCTGACATGCATTAGAGACTCATATCCCCCTGAATGCACAACAGGTACACTAATTCTACCATGTAACATTCATATTTCCAGCCATCCAGGATGGTAAGGAGTTCACATCCATAAACCAAAAACACTTGAGGCTCCCACTACACTCACACCTTATTTACAGAGAGCCACTAATTTCCCCCAAGAGCAAGCATTTGGTGCTAGAGTAGTGAGAAAAAACTTATAATTATAGCAGTGGGAATAATGGAATGACATGATGAACAGTCTCAGTTATAGTACTAACGGATTAAGGGAATGTTCTGTGCATGACTCCCACTAGCAGTACACAGTGAAGACAGGCTGAGATTCACATTCATTTTTCTTAGAAAGTAAGTATCGTTGGTGGGTCTTTGGTTCTTTGGGATGGCAGCAGCTCAGTCTGTAGGGGGTTGGCTTGGGAACTGGATGGCCAGTTCAAGTCCCCACTAGCCCAGGAGATGAACCCCCCCTCATCCCTTAGGGGTGGTGGTAGCTCAGCTCACCAAAGTACGGAGTGTAGACTTGTAGCTGGAGAGATGCCGGTTCACCTCCTGGGCGCTGCCAAGGTACTCTTGAGCAAGACACCAAACCCCCCTGTTCAACAGTTGCAACCCCCCTCCCCCCACTCTGACATCTCTCCATTAGTGCATGTATAGGACCTGAGCATGTGTGTGTATTTCAGGCCTGTGTGTAGTGTGTAATAACAAAGTTAAGTTAAATTGTAATTTCCCCATAGGGGATCAATAAAGAGTATAAATTATAAAAGAAAATTATAAAATGATCCCATTGCATGTATAGGTGCGTGTGCGTGTGTGTGTGTGTGTGTTTTCAGGCCTGTGTAATGAAAATAAATTTGCAAGATTAATAAAGTATTATCCACTTGGTCCATCAAACACTGTTTTAGGTGACTTCAGCTCCAACAGCCTAACAAGCACTTTTGACTACAGTAGTGTACTAGTTTGAGCCTGCTGCCACACATATTCCTAACTTTGATTCATTTGGTCTGTCAGTGACCTCAGTACTTTGTAAATTACTCAGGGTTATTGTGTGGACTTACAGAGGCAGTAGATGCTGCCTTCATTATATACAGTGGTTGTGTGTATTTCTGGGGGATTCACAACCTGATTTCAAATGCAACTTTGTCACATTATTTTGGGGAAGCAATTGGTTGGACACCATGTGAGGCTACAGAGGCAAACAGAGAGATATTAAAATGTAACAGTAGTGCCTTTATTTCAAGCAGCCCTTATATATGCCACGTTAACTCATCACAGGCACTCCCTTTGAGGTCTGGGGGCCCCCATTAACTATTAATCAGCTGGAGCATCCAGCATGGCTACTTGCAGCGCCCATCTCTGTACGGCCCCCAGAAGGCCCTAAATCACAGAGAGTGGAGGCTTGCTGGTGATAGTGCTGCGATGACTGCAGGTCAGCACTACCAAGATGGTCATAGCTGAGATGGATGTCCAGCCTCTGGGGCTGCCGCTTGGCCTGTGGCTCACAGATTTTTGTCCTTAAGATTTGCTCAGGCTTCTAATTGGTGATAATGTTTCTTGAATTTTATGGAAATGTGAGTATATTTAGGATCAGGACAGGGAAAGCCAGTGCAAATGTTGTTTTGTGGTTTTATACCAGGGAGTTGTTGAACTCTCATGATCTTCACACTACAGTGGGGGAAATAAGTATTTGACCCCTTGCTGATTTTGCAGGTTTGCCCACTTACAAAGAATGCAACGATCTATAATTTTAATCATATGTACATTCTAACAGTGAAAGACAGAATCCCAAAGAAAATTCCAGAAAATCACATCATATGAATTTATAAAAATTGATAACCATCTGATGAGGAAAAACAAGTATTTGACCCCCTGGACAAACAGCATGTTAATATTTTGTAGAAAAGCCATTATTGGCAAGCACAGATGTCAAACGGTTTTTATAGTTGGTGACAAGGTTTGTGCACATTTGGGCAGGGATGTTGGCCCACTCCTCCCTGCAGACAGCCTCCAAATCATTCAGGTTCCGAGGTTGTCGCCTGGCAACTCGAATTTTAAGCTCCCTCCAAAGATTTTCAATTGGATTCAGGTCTGGAGACTGGCTAGGCCACTCCAGAACCTTGATGTGCTTCTTCTTCAGCCACTCTTTTGTTGCTTTGGCGGTGTGCTTAGGGTCGTTGTCGTGCTGAAACACCCATCCTCGACCCATCTTCAGCTCTCTCACTGAGGGAAGGAGATGTTGGTCCAGAATTCCACGATACATGGCCCCGTCCATCCTCCCCTCAATACGATGGAGTTGTCCCGTCCCTTTGGCTGAAAAACACCCCCAAAGCATGATGTTGCCACCACCATGCTTGACGGTGGGGATGGTGTTCTTTGGGTTGTACTCTGTGTTCTTTGCCCTCCAAACACGACGAGTTTAGTTGAGGCCAAAAAGTTATATTTTGGTCTCATCTGACCACATCACCTTCTTCCAGGCCTCTTCTGAGTCGTCCAGGTGGTGAATGGCGAACTTCATGCGGGCCTGTACATGTTTCTTCTTGAGCAGGGGGACCTTGCGTGCGCTGCAGGATTTCAATCCATGACGGTGTAGTGTGTTACCAACCGTTTCTTTTGTAACTGTGGTCCCAGATGCCTTCAGTTGATTCATCAGTTCCCCCCTTGTGGTTTTGGGATGATTCCTCACCGTTCGCATGATCAGGGACACCCCATGAGGCGAGATCTTGTGTGGAGGCCCAGACCGAGGGAGGTTGGCGGTGGTGTGGTGCTTCTTCCATTTCCTGATAACTGCACCGACAGTTGATCTTTTCTCTCCAAGTTGCTTTCCGATTCTCTTGTAGCCCATCCCAGCCTTGTGCAGATCTACAATCTTGTCCCTGATGTCCGTAGAAAGCTCTTTGGTCTTGCCCATGGTGGTGATGTTGGATGCTGGTTGTTTGGGTGTTGACAGGTGTCTTTTATACAGGTAACGAGGTGAGGCAGGTGTATTTGATGTAGATAATTGGTTGGGATTGGGGCTGTGTCTTAAAGAAAGACTAACTGGCTTGTAGGAGCCAGAATACTTGCTGTTTGGTAGGGGGTCATATACTTGTTTTTCCTCATCAGATGGTTATCAATTTTTATAAATTCATATGATGTGATTTTCTGGAATTTTCTTTGGGATTCTGTCTTTCACTGTTAGAATGTACATATGATTTAAAATTATAGATCGTTGCATTCTTTGTAAGTGCAAAATCAGCAAGGGGTCAAATACTTATTTCCCCCACTGTAAGTGTAATTGTGAACCATACCCAATTATTTGTATCATGAGGTAAAAAGAAAATAACATTAATTTATGGAAGTGTGTTGCCAAAGTTTTGGTATATCATAAAAAACAATATGTGTTATCTCAGAAGCTTGTTCCTTGTTTTATCAGGCTGAAAACAAGAGTAAAGAAAACCAGTTGATACATGATTAGGTGGAAAACAGTTGATAATTTCAGTCTGACTAATTAAGAAATAAACCAAGGATTGCATTTTGGTTTTTGATTTTCTCTTGAATTTTAACTTTAAATAATATGACATTTGAGTGCGTGCTTCACTTTATCTGCTTGTATTGTAAGTGTCTTTACTCTTACCCATGACTAATCTAATCCATGGGCTCCCAGCCTTCAGAGATGCAGTGGGTCATCATTTAATAGTGCAAAGCGAGCTTCCTTAGGCCCCGCGCTTTTGAGCTTTAAAGTAACTGAATTGGATGATGTGTTTCTGGACCCCCACCATGTTGAATTTGAATAAGACTCCAAATACATTTTATTATAAATAAATGTCATGGCAATCCAACTAGTGGTAAAGATATTTCAGTCAAAAGTGAAATGTGGTGCTTAACGAACACTTGGAAGAGCCAAAGTCATTGTGGTTGGTCCCCTGGGGGCCATAAGCGGTCGATGGACCAACATCGTCATCGCCTGAACCACGCTGCTAGCATGGCTAAAATGCTAGTAAAAACAAACATGAGCTCAAATAAAATGCACAAACCCTCTATCACTATAAGGCTAATGTGCAATAAACCTGCACCCCAACAACTGGAAGTGCAATAAAAAGTGTCATCTCATTGTATTTATCTTGATTTTAATATTTTACTATTTACATTTAGCTTTTTAATATTGTATTTATATTGTCATTCTGAAGAGCTGCTAAACAGTTTTGTTGTCTTAAAACGACAATAAAGATCTGTTCTAATATATGAAAACGACTATGAGGTGATCATTTAAAAAAAAAAAAACTCATTTAAAGAGCAAATTCTATACTTAATTTTCATTGCACAAGCTTGTATACAATGACATTTGTTGTGCCGTACCAGAATATAAAAGTACTTAAAGTAATAAAACACTTATTTATACATTGGATAGTTTTTTAAATCATTAAACCTTTCCGTTATTCCTACATTTCACTACAGCAGAGGTTTTCCAATGTCTAAAAAATGGAAAAATAGAAGGAAAAAAAAGGGAGAATAAAGGCTCTGTGTTGGTCAGGACCTAAGTGCATTCTAATGTCCCCGGCACTCAACAACGTCCTTTTCTATCTAGTTGTGCTTATTACCCATTTAAAAAAAAAAAAAAAAGGAGGCCTGTATCTAAAAAGTGTTTTTTGATGCTTCCCCTTCCTTTTTATTCTTTTACATTAAAGTCTGCTTGACATTTATTACCCTCAGTGAAGGGAAAAACACATCTGACATTGACACAGAGCAAGAGGAGGAATTCTGATGAGTTGCACACAAATGCTCAGAGTAATTGCATAGATGGAACTGGAAGGGATTAGGATTCCATGCTAGGTGTCACCCAGAGACACTGGTTAAAGCCTTGGGAGGTCAGTGTTGTGCAGATGCTGGGATAGGACAGTAGGGAGCTGGGAATTTCAATATAAATGTAAAACAGTCTGGGAGCCACAAACAAGAGCTGTTTATTTAGAGGGTGACACTTCAAGGCACATGGACACACAAGTACCCCACCACACAGCAGACAGCCCCTCTCAGAAAATGATCCTGCTTACATGGTCAGCCTGTTGATGCTTACTTCATTGTCTCAACAAACCCTTATTATTAGTATTTGATTGGCTTCTGTTCAAGTGCTGCTGGATGCCAACTGACAAACCGTGGCTGAAAATGTACCCAACATGGAGTCTTGGATAACATTTGCCCAACAGTTTTTCTCATTTTGTTTTAGAATTGGTGCAAACCAACCTCACTGTAACACTCGTTCCTAAAGCCCCTGCTCCTTCTCATAGTAACTTTGGCAGGATGACTTCAAGGATGCACGGTTATGACATATGCTATAGCTTCTTTGGCTACACTAGGGTTAGGGATGCCAATGTTGATCATTTCCAAGAATAACTTTGTTGCTCACTTTGATTTAATGCTATCATATTGTCAATTCTTCAGACATGGCTACATTTGCATAGTTCGCTTTCCCTGTAAATATCAGCATGTTAGCATTGTCATTGTGAGCATGTTCATGTTAGCATTTAGCTCAAAGCACCACAGTGTCTAATTACAACCTTGCAGAGCTGCCAGTACGTATGTAGACTCTTACAGATATAACCGCACAGTCTTCCTCAGTCCTAAGTGCCATGTGGTAATTTTTTACTTTCTGAAGTTGGCCAGACAAACAGGATTTCTTCCTCATTTCCTGATTGGAGTGCTGCTCAACAGCAGTGTGCTCAGTGCTGCCACTTGTGGTTGAAACGTTATAAAGAAGACTGCCGCTTTGTTGTTATATAGCTGGCCACCTGGCAGGAAAAGACCTGTCTGGCATCATTTTGTTATTACGTTACACACACACACACACACACACACACACACACACACACACGTATAGTTCACTGAGGATATTGCCTACCCTGCAGCCAGTTTATATTTTCAATATTCTTATCTAAAATGTTCTGAGCTACTCTGTACCAACGTACTACTAACATACAGTACATAAAAAAGAGAAGATTTCTCCTTTTCGTTTGTCTATTCTTTAAGCATCTAACACTTTGTATCCTTGTCTCTCTGCAGTCCTAGATATGGCACGTCATGTGCCCCTGTATCGGGCACTACTGGAGCTGCTGAGGGCCATTTCCACATGCACAGCCTTGGTTCCTCTGCTGCTGCCTCTATCCGGAGACCTGGGCCAAGACGAGGAGGACGAGGATGAAGAACACTGTGAGGGACAGACCTCTGTAGGAATGCTGCTAGCCAAGATGAAGACATGTGTGGACACGTACACCAATCGCCTCAGGTGAGATGGCCAAAATCCATAGGACCAGGAATCATTTAGGTTTTTAAATTTCAGATCTAGAACCCAAATGTTACACAGAACTTTAAAGTATACTTACATATACCTATAATAATCTTATCTTTTCAGCTTAAACAGACTTTATACATAGGAGTAATGTCTGATTTAATACTTTGATCCAACCATAACCCCGCCACTCCATAAAGACACTCTAGTATCATTCTCTCTCCTGCTCTCTGCAATTCTGCTGATCTGGGAGTCTTCACATATATAGCGCTGTTCACACTTGGAATTGAAATGCACTCTGGGGGATGTGAATGTTCCCCTAGAGGCATCCAGGACGCATTGAGTCACTAAGCTGTGTTGGGGGTGGTCAGGGAATGGCTAGAGATGTGCAGTGTGTTTTATTATAGCAGGAAAGGTTTTAGTGTAGAAATCCAATATTTGACCTGCATAAAGTGCTGTAGGTTCTGCACATTCTACATACATAACATAAGAAATGTGATCACACTCTCTCTCTCTCACTAGGCTTGTGCCGGTATGAGATTCTGAAGGTATGATAACCTTCAGCAAAAATACCACCGTTTCACGGTATTGCAATTACAGCTCTAAAATCTATTATTTTGATATGTGGGGTAAAAAGTACTTCTTTTCCTCCATTGAACATACTGTATTTTATTAACCGCATATAGAATATTTGGTATATATAACTATGGTGCCGTAAAGTCTAGACTTAATCAGATCTTACTATCAGATGTTACTAGTCCAGGTAGAGCGAGCTGCTGTACTCACAGAGAGAGAGAGAGATGTTACTGGTCCAGGTAGAGTGAGCTGCTGTGCTGACAGGGAGAGAGAGAGACGTTACTGGTCCAGGTAGAGCAAGCAGCTGTACTGACAGGGAGAGAGTGAGATGTTAATAGTCCAGGCAGATAGAGATATGTTACTATTCCAGGTAGAGCGAGCTGCTATACTGACAGGGAGAGAGAGAGATGTTACTAGTCCAGGTAGAGCGAGCTGCTATACTGACAGGGAGAGAGAGACGTTACTAGTCCATGTAGAGTGAGCTGCTATACTGACAGGGAGAGAGAGACGTTACTAGTCCATGTAGAGCAAGCTGCTGTACTGATAGGGAGAGAGAGAGACGTTACTAGTCCAGGTAGAGCAAGCTGCTATACTGACAGGGAGAGAGACGTTACTAGTCCAGGTAGAGCGAGCTGCTGTACTGACAGAGAGAGAGAGAGATGTTACTAGTCCAGGTAGAGTGAGCTGCTGTACTGACAGAGAGAGAGAGAGATGTTACTAGTCCAGGTAGAGCGAGCTGCTATACTGACAGGGAGAGAGAGACGTTACTAGTCCAGGTAGAGCGAGCTGCTATACTGACAGGGAGAGAGAGACGTTACTAGTCCAGGTAGAGCGAGCTGCTGTACTGACAGAGAGAGAGAGAGATGTTACTAGTCCAAGTAGAGCGAGCTGCTATACTGACAGGGAGAGAGAGACGTTACTAGTCCTAATCCTAAATTTCAGTCACATTGGTATTAGTGTCTTAAATTTGACTTGGTGAAACCTGCAGAAACCCTGTGTTCATCACATAATATACCCACAGCAGGTATCACACCCCAGGTTTATAGCACACACACACAGGAACAGTGAGCCTTAGGAAACCTTGACACACACACACACACACACACACACACACACACACACACACACACACACACACACACACTTGTACTTGATCTCACAACCACACACAGAAGCTTTAATGGAAGAAGAGCTGGAGGGCAAATGGCCAATCAGGGAGACTGATAATTGGGATTGCCTCAGCCTGTCTGCTGAACTTCCAGTCCAACAAACAGACAGGACAGATTCAGTACCAGGAGGTGGGGGCCACTAAGTCTTTTCATCCTCTTGTTTAAATGCACATTTACAATTTGCACATGAAAAAAATGAGAAACGCCGGAAATTTACAAAAAAAAAACATTTTCAATATTCCATCAGAAAAACAACTTGCAATGGAAAACAAAGTTGAGCTTTAAAGTTTTTCTCTGCATTTATGTCAGTGACACATTTTATCTCATGTTTTCTTTCTAATATTACAATAATCATCAAATTATGTTAGCATAACAGGGAGAAATTGTCTGTCAGAACACAGGTTGAGATCTGCATATGTTGAACTCTAGTACAGTTTCTTGGTTAGTGTCGACTTTAGCGGCATTTTGAGAGAAGCTCTCCCAGATTCAGATTAAACTGCCACTTCCTTCAACTACTGCATTTTGGTTTTCCTCGAAAAGAGATTCTCAGCCGCCTCGGGCCAAGTTCAGATACATGATTACAACCCATTTATGGTCCTCCCCAACAGACGGGGTGTGGAATCAAAGGCTTGTTTTATCTTGTATGATGTGTCATAGTGGAAGACATCTAACACAGTGTCTGGGATCCTGTATGATCTCTTGACAAAAATAATCTGCTGTTATTTGTTATAAACAGGATGAAAAATGAACTTTTCCATTCACCAGCCAAATGGCTACTGAATGTCTGACCCGCCACTCAATGGATTACATTGTTTTTTGGCTGGTGAGTGAAGCAAATCAACCAGCCACTTGCAGATTCTTCCAGCATTTGGTTGGTAGATGGTGCTAGTTTGAAACTTTCTTGGCTTCTCCTGCCCCATTGACAACTTCTACAGTCAGATCTGTGATGTTGAGGCACAGGAGCTACTGTGCACATGCTGAAGCCTGAGAGGAATTGTTTTTTCATTTCAGTGGACCTGGAACCACTTTTACTCTCACCCTTCACATGAGCATTATACCAAAAATAATAGCCTAAGTAATGGATTTGCCAAAGAATACTACAATGTCTTTTGCAAAAGTAAAGGGAAATAATACGTTTTAGCACAGCGGTTTTAAAAAGATTCACTTAAAATTGGATCTCTGAAATCCAAATGATTAAACGGCACCTAATAATACTGTACATTTTTGGCTGAATGTATATCTGTGTGTTCCAGGTCAAAGAAAGATAAGAGTAAAGGTGTGGTGAAGGCAGACAGCTCCGATCCGGAGCCTGAGGGTTTGACTCTGCTGGTGCCTGACATCCAGAGGACAGCTGAGATAGTCTACGCTGCTACCACCAGCCTACGGCAAGCCAACCAGGGTATGTAGAAATCACACACGTCTGACTTTATGGCCTGACGCTGTGGCAGCTTACGTCACATTATCTGTGAAATCACAGCTTGAAAAGACCTGGTTAACAGCAATTCATATTTACATCCATACATTCAAACTCATGGCCAACACAAACCCAGTTTCACATAAGAACTTTATCTGATTGGTCATCTGAATTATTTTAGCAAGTCTCTGCTCGCCTATCTCCCTCTCTCCATTTTTGTCTCACATCGTCATCTGTTGTCTGTCCTGTCCCCTCGGTGAAGGACACAAAAAAGGGACAAAACGTCTGAATCCCCTCACTTTTAATAGCATCGATATCGTCTGCCGCATTATATAACCTCACAGTAAAGAATACTAATTACGCCCCACCCGCCCATTTCTTCCAGCTCCCTTCAGAGAATGAGTCTGTCCAGTCTAACTGATCACTTAGAGGTGGTGGAACAGATAGATGATTGTCATGGCACTTCACATTAGAGCTGTCAATCTTCCTCTATAATACCATTCAAATTTCTTTTTTTTATTCCAATAATATTTGAATACGTAATGCTCAAATGCTGCCTGTTATTAATATGTACTACACTACTCAGGCTTATGCATTGCCAATGCCACTATAAGCATGTGCTTGTTGTTACGTGTTCTGTCCACTAGAGGGACTTCTAACATTAGCCTGGCCTTGAAGGAGATCTATGTCATTTTCCACCACGAGCACATAGCGACCAACTCTAATGAAACATGATCTAACAAGTGTAGGGAAGCGCCTCTGTTGTAAAGGCTAACGGTGCTCGGTTAGTACAATGACATCATAGAAAGCACAGCCCAAATGTCAAACGGACCAACAGTAGTGTTAGCCACGATGCTAACGCCATTAATAACTAAGCCAAACGGCCCCGTCGCTGCTATTTTAGTGATTTATAAGCATAAGTAGAAGCTAACTCTGATAGCTGTTTGAAGGTAATATATGAAGTAGAAGCTAACTCTGATAGCTGTTTGAAGGTAATATATGAAGTAGAAGCTATCTCTGATAGCTGTTTGAAGGTAATATATGAAGTAGAAGCTATCTCTGATAGCTGTTTGAAGGTAATATATGAAGTAGAAGCTATCTCTGATAGCTGTTTGAAGGTAATATATGAAGTAGAAGCTATCTCTGATAGCTGTTTGAAGGTAATATATGAAGTAGAAGCTATCTCTGATAGCTGTTTGAAGGTAATATATGAAGTAGAAGCTCACTCTGACAGCTGTAGGGCAGCTAACATAATACAACAATACAGTAACGTGAGCTATTTCAGTTAGCTGGTTACATGGTTAAAGCTCATTGGCTCTTACCAGTGTATCTCCATGTGGATATACAGTAAATATGACGAAGCTGATGCTTCTCTGCCACAATTACTCTCAGAATTCATCCCCCCTGCTCATTCTGTCACTTCTGTCCTAATGCCACCTCTTTACCAGAGAGGAAGCTGGTGGAGTCTTCCAGGAAGGTGTCCTGTCGTCCCAAGCCCCTGTCCATTCTACGCTCTCTAGAGGAGAAATACGTAGCTGCCATGAAGAAGCTGCAGTTTGGTGAGTTTACATGTTTGCTTTGGGTTGCAAGTATGTGTAATGCCCTTAGATATGGACATGTTGTAGTTTTTCTTCCTTACATCCTCTGTAACATCAATGTTGGCTTTACACACGTCAGTAAAAACTGTGACACACACACACACACACACACACACACACACACACACACACACACACACACACACACACACACACACACACACACTTCCCTGTCTGATATGATCTATAATGCCTTCATTACAGAAATCTGAAAGGGACACAGACTATGTTCCTGTCCTGCTCGTCCCTTTTGTCCTGTCCATCACTCCCCATCCAGCCATGTCATGACTTATTACACTAGCTGTGCAATTGATTTTGTAAGAAGCTTGATGTCTGAAGTAATTGCAAGTGACTGTAAACACTGTTGTTTCAGTTTGCAAACAGAATAGAAATATTAAAGTCCAGACAGAGTGAGGGCATTGCATTTCCATTACAGGGGATAATAAGGCTGCTTGGCCGTATTGGAGGCAGCATGCTCACTTGGATGGAACAGATGAATTGGTTCCTCACTTTTTGATTGAAGTTGTAGTCATGGTTGGAATGGATTGTAGTAAGGCCCCAACTTTTGTCTTTTCCTTGGCAAAATAAAATTTAATAAAAATAAAATAAATTTTTTACTGGCTTTACAAGAGAACAGCTTGTCTTAGTTTTAAAGGTTTATTACAGAAGTATTACTGACAATGTTAAAGCAAGAGCTTACAGACTAGCTAGCATGCTGATACAAGCTAATCATCTAGTAATGCCAGTGTAATTTATTACTGAAGGAAGAATATGTTGTCCAATGAGGGGACTTATTGAGTGGAATGCTTAATAAATTAAATTAAGTGGAAGCAACATTGCACTCTCCTTTAACAAACACATAGATATTACTCAAATTCAATAGAAAGGAAAGGACAATGATTTCCTAAATAAAAAATGCTTTACCACATGAACCCAGTCAATACTTGAGCGTCCTTTTTTGCATTATTTCCTTAATTAAATTGCAGTCGCATTTGGGATCCATTTAAACATGGCCTATATTAGGAATGAATCCACTTTAAGTTGTTGGTAGGAGTGTTGGCAGGCAGTAACATCAGTTCTTAACTTCCTCATTCTGGTCTCGTCTCTTTCCAGACACCTTTGAAATGGTCTCGGAGGACGAGGATGGAAAAGTCATGTTTAAGGTCAACTACCACTACATGTCTCAGGTGAAGAACTCCAGCGATACAAACAGCGCAGCCCGATCCCGCCGCCTTGCGCAGGAGGCCGTCACCCTGTCCACCTCTCTGCCCCTGTCATCCTCTTCCAGTGTCTTTGTCCGCTGTGATGAGGAGAGACTGGACATTATGAAGGTAAAGTACAACTTGAGCTTGTCATGAAAATGTCATAGCATTGTTTGGTGTGTACAGGGCTGTACCGTGTGATTCATTAAGGCCGCTAGTTTTCCAACTGAGTAACACTGATAGAACGTTTGTGTGCGGTGTTACTGCAACCAGTGTTCCTACCATACGACTTATGACGGCTCTTACTCATTCCCCCAGTGACATTTAATAAATGGATCTCACCCCACAAGTTGATTAATGGCAATTTCTCCTTTGCTAAATGTCAAACTCCTCATCTGTTGAGCACAGTTTCAGCAAAAGAACAGTGTAAAGAAAGGCAGCAGTTATACCAACAACATAACTGGAACAACGGATGAACACATGACTGCACACAAACATCAGTGTAATAACAGCATTTATTTTTAGTTCCGCAGCAAGTGTAAGGCGCACAAAGAAATGTGGATATATATATATATATATATATATATATATATATATATATATATATATATATATATATATATATATATATATATATATATATATATATATATATATATATATATATATATATATATACTGTATATGACACAAGCTTTAGGCAGGGGATACAGTTCTACTGGCCATGACATGTAGACAAAAGTTGCTGAAACATGCATCTTTACTTATCAACAATGACCTTAAAGCACAAAAGGTAATCATTTCACTGCAAACTAGAACAAGCATAATCTACTTTAGACTAACTTGGATCACAAAGTGGGGTATAAAAGAAAAGATCTTTGCCCATAGCCAAAAGTCCTGTCACAGCAGTGCAATGTTTTGTTATGCAAACATGTTCATACAGAAATACCGAAATGAACTTTTTCCCCAAGAATAGCATGGCCTAAGGAGCAGCATCAGCAGAAAGGGACAGTGGCTGATGAGGTGGAAACCTCATGATCTGTGAGGGGTCAGTGCATCCTGGTACCTTAGCCTGGCTCCTTACATTATTACCAACACAGCATTGTTACACTTATTAAACCCTGTCACAGAGGCACATTTCAGTCTTGAAATGCTTCCACACCAGACTTTGGTTGGAAGTGCAAGCCCTGGCGGGTCTGAATGAATTTCATCCATGAAGGACACTAAATGTAGTTTTAGAGTTATCTCAATGATACAAACCCTGACAGCACTACTCACAACATATGTGGTGGTTAAGTCAAGGGTCAGCAGCATGTTAGCATTTCTCTGGAAGTAAACCCATTCACACTGCATCCTAACCGTGTCTTATACTGCCCCCCAGGCCTTCCAGGCTGCCCCCTGGCTAGTATTTAGCTTGCAGTTGGTCACCTGAGGCCTGCACACTTATGGTTTTCCCACAAAGGCTGTCAATGAATATTTTAAATTAAATTATGTATTTGAATTGTAAGAAACCAAACAGAAGCGATGCCGCGGCTGTCTTCCCTGCTTGTTCTTGCAAGGGCCGCTGCATTTTAAATGTTCTGCTCCCTGTCTGACTGAGCTCAGCCAGTTGTCCATTTTGTAATTTGAATGCATACCTCTTAAAATAAAAGTTTATGTTCAAATAAATATACCTATACAGGTAGTTATGTCTTCATTGTATTGGCTTGCCCTCTCATGGACATAATGTGCAAAAATAGATCAAATATACTCCAACATACAGTATGTGTTTTTTTTCAGTCAGGAAATGTAGCAGGGGTGCCAATGCAGGGGCACTGGCAAAAAGTGCAGTGTTATCCAGCAAAAAAATGTAACCTGGTTTATCTTTTGCCGGACAGTGATTCCAGTCGTCTGGCAAGGCACTGCAGTGGCCAATCTAATCCATGCGGGCACACATTCCTGGAAGATAATGTTGTATTTCTACCTCTTGGTTTTCATGACAAAGATAAAATAATAAAATAATCTTTCCAGATTATTAATACACCAGCTTCACGTTTTTCAGGGTTTATTCACATAAATGCACAGTCCCCCACCTCTGGTCTTTCCAGAGTCATCTGCTGTTCTATCAACCGGGGGCAGACAGAGCACCACTAGTGACATTATCTTCAACATGTCGCTGGATCCTTTCATCTGCACTTTGTCAATAGTACAGCATAGTGTAATGGCCTAGTTTGGGGCCTGCCCATCTCTATTGAAAATAGTGGCAGGTTTGAGCGGCAAGTCCTATGTCACACTAGTGGTGGTTCTTTCTGGCCAATCAGTGGTCTACAGCGTTTTAACTCCACCTTCTAGAAGCCGTTCAGCTCGCTTGGAACCTCGACTCAACTGAGGTGGTACCAAAAAAAGTACTAGGTGCTAGCCACAACCTCTGCTAATGGAAAACCAAAAGAGTGAGTCAGAAGCGGGAGGAGTTGTGCCGTGCTGTGCCGTGCTGTGCCGTGCAGTGGAAATGATTCAGCCTCCAGAATCGGTGCTCATCTTGATGAATAGATTACATTACAATAAACAATGTAACTGCTTTCCACAGATGGTGCTTAGGGGCATTTTCAGGCCTTGCATTCACCTAAATAATCAAGTAGGCTCATGTACAAGCTGAGCAACCAATGTGTACCTCTGGGGTGCACATGACATTGGTTGCCAATTCTTAGCTGATCCTCACTAATGCTAGGACCCAGTTAGGATCGGCCACAACTTGGCCTGAGCTACTTCACAGACCAAGCAGACATTTTACAATCCTGCATCTGTATCATATGTCTACGTTTCTTGTTGCACTTTCTAAAGGCTTACTGACTGTTTGATTTTGCATCAGCACAGTTTGTGAATACAGTGTTTTGCTGCAGCCCTTAAATCTTAAATCCTTGCAGCCTATCTTTGATTATGGAATAGGTTTTAAGTTGACACTGCTTATTATTAGAGATATTACTGGTGATTTAGATCATTTGTTTATATTTATGTATACAGTATATTCAGGTCCCTTAAAACACTTTTAAGTGCTTGTGTATGATTAATAAGCAAATTTCATTTATTCAGGAAATTCATTAATTTTTGCTACAAATAAGATGAGTACTATAGACATACCTGGTTTCTTTCCCTCTGCTAATTTCACCCTTTAGCCTTGTTGTTAATTACATTGTTGTGGCTGTGGAAAAGCCGGAAAGGGTCAGCACCATTTACCATGATATTTTTCTGTTTGCCCTTTGTTTAATACTTATTTACTGTTATCAATGCGTCCTCCTTTAATTAACCCTCTTTCAGTGTGTGTGTGATTATTTAACCCTTTCTTGTTCCATTTTTTTTTTTTTAGCAAACCCTCTCCTCTTTATGTGCGTTTTAGAATAGATTTTAAGATTTTATTGTTTGTTCTTAAGGCTTTAAATGGTCTCTCCCCAGAGTATTTGTCTGAAATTTTAACTTTGCGGAAGCACAACCGGTCATTGCGGTCTTAAAATCACTTGGTTTTAGAAGTCCCAAGGTCCAGGTATGAACGGTGGGGTGATAAGGCTTTTGCAGTTGCTGCCCCAAGACTCGGAAACTGTTAGAGATGTAGCTCTTTTTAGGTCCAAACTCAAAACATATCTGTTTAGTCAGGCTTTTAATACGTAGCAGTGGTGGGACAATTTCATTCTTTGGTTTCTTGGTGAGCTTTTCTGATTTTACTGTTTTCTATGTTCACTCTTTCTATTGTATGATGTGATTTTACTCATTCTGATGTTAAGCACTTTGGACCCTGCTGGTTGCTGTAAAGTGCTATATAAATACATATTGATTGATTATGTTTCAGGTTCTCATCACAGGGCCAGCCGACACACCATATGCCAACGGCTGCTTTGAGTTTGATGTGTATTTTCCCCAAGACTATCCCAACTCCCCTCCACTGGTCAACCTGGAGACCACCGGTGGACACAGTGTGCGCTTTAACCCTAACCTCTACAATGATGGCAAAGTAAGTGAATGAAGGAAAAGAACTGAATTAATTAATTGGCCATATTATTGTCTGTTTTACGGGTTATTTAAAGGTTCAGTTTATTCCTGATGAGGAACAACCAGCTTAATGCCAAAAGTACAGTACAGGCACTCTACGAAACGTTGAATATAGAATTCAGTTACGCTACACTGTGGAAATAACAGACACACAATACGACCAATTTCTAATTGCATCATAAAACCCATCTTGGTAAATGCATAGCAGAATTCCAAATGATGGCACTTCTGAGTAGCCTACATGCATAGCTAAGACATGAAAATATAAAAAACTGCCGCAGGTTGATAGGGTTGATGTCTATCAAGAACCCAATATGGCGTTGAAGTGTCAAACTAACCCAGTGTTAGTTTCCTGTCCAGTCCTGTTTCATGTCCAGTTTTTAATTAAACTTGGCTTTTGGAAGTGGACATCCCTGGCTTTCTCCAGACATGTTAGAATAAGTAAAGGTCTTCCTCTGTGGCACTGGCTTCCATCCATTGAGGAGTTGGGGTCAAGGTGCCTAAGCTCACCCCATCTGTGGCACCTCATTAAGCAGCCAGCGACAGGCTACATGTATTTCAATAAGGGCCCCAGACAGCTGCTATATTAAATACCTGTAGCCGGGGTCAGTTAAGGGGAAGCAAGCAGTTATTCAGCACACTGATAAAAGATGGATGGACTGTTAAATCGAGGAAAGAGAAGGTAGATACATCATAAAAAGCTTGTTGCTGAGGGTTGTTAAAATACAACTGGAGGTCCTCTGTTTTTGCCCAGCTATGAGCCATGCAACTGGTTTGAGTTTATCTGTACAGTGTTTTAAAGAAGCTGCAAACTGTTAAAAATCAATGATCACAACAGTTCTCATTAGCAAATGGAGTATTAAATGAAGTTAAAAAGGAACAAATGGAAATTGATTACTTCCAAATTTTGCTATTGTGTCCAATCCAACAATGGATGGAGCCAATCACCAAGCCAAATTTTTTAGATACTCGTCGTTGAACTTTAAAAAGAAGAAACCATTAAAAGAACAATATGTAATACTGGCAGCCAGTGTTTGAAATAGTTACGGCAGTTCAAATTCAAAATACTGGAGAGAGTCGTCTCCCCGGCCCTTCCTCCCCAGACTCAAAGTTCACTGGGGTTGCCAGGTTGAGAACGCTGAACCCAACGTCACACATTGGCAATGTTAGCTAGATGCTAGTCTCGCATTGTCAGACATTACTCCATAGTCATCTTCACATTAACAAAGTTGGAACCATAATACTGTCCAACATACAGCATCATAACCTTGAAGCTGGCAATGATAACATTAGCCACAAGAAAATTCCATAAGGTAACAGACCTACATTTTGTGCCATTCAACAATTCAGGCTACATGGTTGTTACGCTAGGCCGGTCCTCCGGTAACGTTAGCGTGTGTTAGCATGGCGGCGGAAGCCAGCACCAGGCCGGATCATTTCACCCTCTGTGTCTCAATTATTTGTGCGAGTAACTAACTGGAGTTCTCTACATAATTTAATGCGAGAATATAAATGTTGAAATAACTGAAAATGCCCGTGCCTACTAGCACTACTAGCAGTGATTAATTAGCGTAAAGCTCAATGCTTACCTGTTCAGCAGGAAATTAGCCAACTCTGCGTCCTTTTGGACTCTAGGCTGTCGCCATCTTTTAAATGCATCTCCTATATTTACCGGGATTTTACCACGTCTCTGCTCATGCAGCTGTTTAGAAAGATGCAGAGTTTTTTAGGATGGGTAGAATGAGTCCATCTCTGTTCATCCAGTTAGTGTGGTTGCTGTTACCATGGTGCAGCGTGTTGTGTTTGTGTGTTTGTGTGTTTGTGTTTCACGTCTGGCAACCCTGGTGTCAAAATGGGCAAAAACACACAGGCCAAAACCAGAACAGACATTTGGGACCGGAATGGAGATTTCCAAGGAGAAAATACTGGCTTTAGCATTGTTGTCACAGAAGATATTATTTCAACTTGGCATGTTTGCGTAATATCTGGTGACATACTATGGTCATTTATTGATTTAATACATTCAATATATTACTTATTGCTCCTTTAACTAAAATCAATTTGTTATCAAAAACATTTTTTCTTGTGTGTTAATCAGGTATGTTTAAGTATCCTCAACACATGGCATGGGAGACCAGAGGAGAAATGGAACCCACAGACCTCAAGCTTTTTACAGGTGAGGTGGAGATCCGTCATGACAGAGTCAGCTGTCTGAATGGATCAACAGTGCTGTTGTCTGAATCTTTGTGTCACAGGCTATAGTTTATCTCTGCCCTGTCATTACACCGCCAGGGGCTCTGTATTAATGGGCTTGATGTTTCAACAGCTGACATATAGGATCCCTTTTAAAGCCAAGTTATTACTTTGCTTTGGTGACAGTGTGTGGGTGTTAATCAACCCAGTATCATTTGAACCCGAAGACGTGCCTGCTTACACACATCACTCATCTTGAGTTCAGAATCAGATGGCATCGATTGCATCTATAGACCAGAGGCCATAACATTTCTGTAATCTTAATTTCATTTTTATTTTTAAATTCCTTTTCTTTAGAGTGTGTATTTTGAAGACAAGCCACATAAATAATTCTATTTTTAAACCTTTTGTAGCATACACAGATGCCTCACTGAGATCCGTTGTAGCTAATCTGTAGGGATGTGCTTTGTCAAGCGCTTTCTTTATTTTTCTGACCCACTGGGTGGCGCTCTTGGTTTAAAGAAATTCAGTGTGCTTTCAACCTTTTGTTGAACAGAGCGCCATCTAGAGGGCATCTGAAGGATATGGTTCACAAAGCTTCCTGAGGCTTTCTTTTGGCCATCACTACTAAACTGTCAAGCTATAATTGAAAGAGGACATTTTAAGAATGGCGTAGAAGAAGAAAGCGCTTATGCCCACGTCTTAAAAAGCACATTTTCATCATTGTGCACTTGCTGTCAGGTAGTGTGGTTGGACTAGTTGTCACACCACAAGCCAATATTCCTGCCTGCTCCATTGACTGCAGTTTGCTGTGTATAAGCTGAGTTGTAGTAGAGCTAGTTTTCAATAGGAAGTGAATTTTTTCGAAGTTTTTTTTGTCAAGAGAGTAGGTAATCTGTGTTTTCACTATTTAAAGGCTTGAGGGTTGGGACCTATAATGTGTATGGATAGTCACACCAGCTCCCAAACACAACAAGATGACATATACACACACACACACACACACACACACACACACACACACACACTCTGTTATTTGGTTGTTTGCCATGCGTACACTTACTTTCAAGCAAGCCAGAGCCCTTGAAAATGGAACTCTCCTCCTTTTTTCACAATTCCCTCATTTGCGGGATTGGAGAGTGCATAGAGATGTCTCCATTGATTATCATTCCAGTTTGCGTGCTGTGGATCAATAATTGTAAATAAGGGGGTTGGTGAATAGGAGACAGGGGAGTAGGTTGGGATCAAGCGGTCATCAACCGGGGTGGATATACTCTGAAATCTGGCAACTCAGTTTAAGACAGACAGATGGCAGCAGTTGAAGGTCATTGGTATCCACTTTATGGAGCATTTTGAAGTGCACATCATCCAGCTCCACTGTGGCTGGGGCCAGCAGGCAGGCCTCCAAGCCCAAGATTGTCATTGTTGGTAATGTAGTGGCTTGGAACGCACAGAATGATGCAAGAGGATGTCCTTAGTCTCCTTGAGACAGACCAAGGAAATGAATCAAGCTGTTAATACAGAGAAATTGAAGGATGCATCTTTATGGGTCCAAAATATTCCTTGCTTTTGTCAGTCTGTGTTCTCAGTGTCCACCACTGCCAAGATTATTTAACAGGCTTTGGATGTTGAGGACATTGAGGGCAATGTCAGCATAATTCACCAAAACATCAGGATTATACCCAACTAGCTGGACATATTAAGTGTTTTAGAATGTGGTATTCAGCCAAGTTTTTCTGGAAACCAGGTTACTTTATATTATTTAAGTGCGTAGACTTCACAATGGGATTGTCTAGTTGTACAATGGTGGCAATGCTGAATCCCTCCATCAATGATTCCATTTCTCCCTGCCTCCTTTTAATTATGTCAATCTTCTGTAGGTGCTAGTGTCGGTGCAGTCCCTCATTCTGGTGGCTGAGCCCTACTTCAATGAACCAGGGTATGAACGCTCCCGCGGGACTCCCAGTGGCACCCAGAGCTCACGGGAATACGATGGCAACATCCGGCAGGCCACCGTCAAATGGGCCATGCTGGAGCAGATGCGCAACCCCTCACCATGCTTCAAAGAGGTAGGAATCACTGGAGTGCAAACTGTTTAACGGGATGCTTTGATACTCATTCAGACCTTTCAGATGCCATTGTATTAACTCAAGTGCTGCACATGAAAAACCTTTTCAGGCACATTCACTAAGTAGTATAGGCACAAAAATTAACAGTGATTAGTGTAGATAAACAATAATTTTAACTTTGGAGGACAAAACCCAGTACTGGTGTTGTGTCTCTGAGCAAACTTCTAATGAGATGCTCGTGTGTATGTATTCTGAAGTGTTTATTTGATAGTTTGATATACGTATATCAAAATTCACAGGCAACACAGTTGTTTTGCCAAAGTTAAATAGTATGTTTCCAGTGGGAGGAATGTTTCTGGCATAGGTCTGTCAAGGTGGTTGTAACCAGCCGTGGCCCGCTAGCCTCGTCCTCCAGTAACTATAGCAGTTAGCACGTGTTAGCAAGGTGGTACCCTGCACCAGTCTGGTTCACTTCACCGGCTGTGTCTCCATTTTTTGGGAGTAACTAACTTGGGTACTCTATATAATTAAATGCTGGTACCTGAATGTTGAAAATGCCTGTCCCTAATAGCACTACTTGCCGTGATTAATTAGCGTAAAGCTCAATGCTTACCTGTTCAGCAGGAAATTAGCCAACTCTGCGTCCTTTTGGGCTCTAGGCTGTCGCCATCTTTTAAATGCATCTCCTATATTTACCGGGGTTTTACCACATCTCTGCTCATGCAGCTGTTTAGAAAGATGCAGAGTTTTTTAGGATGGGTAGAATGAGTCCATCTCTGTTCATCCAGTTAGTGTGGTTGCTGTTACCATGGTGCAGCGTGTTGTGTTTGTGTGTTTGTGTTTCACGTCTGGCAACCCTGGTGTCAAAATGGGCAAAAACACACAGGCCAAAACCAGAACAGACATTTGGGACCGGAATGGAGATTTCCAAGGAGAAAATACTGGCTTTAGCATTGTTGTCACAGAAGATATTATTTCAACTTGGCATGTTTGCGTAATATCTGGTGACATACTATGGTCATTTATTGATTTAATACATTCAATATATTACTTATTGCTCCTTTAACCATGTTGAACTTGGGCTGAGTTGCAGACCTAAAGTCTGAACCCTTATCTTCAACAATTCAACAAGGTAGTACATGAACCGTACTTCTGTTAAATTTCCTGCTTTTGGTTCTTTGATCATTAATATATAATTTTTTTTTTTCAAGATTTTTCTTTTTACTTGCACTCTAACTACAAAGTTGAATTTAATAGAGAGTCATTTCCATAATATATTGGCTACATACCTCTGCCATATTTGGCATTTTCCAACTGTTTCAGTCCAGAAACCAAAAAGGAATGAAAAGCAACCTCTCCTCCCTGAGGGTTGCTCGGGCACACTGTCTGATTATGAATTCCTCTCCTATTAATTCCTGGGTAGATGAAATCATCTGTAGGTTGGCCTGTCTCCTCCTCCTCTACCCCCTTACAGTTTTTTGATTAATGTGATTCTTTAAATGGTCCATGGTGAGATGGATAGTGCCGGGGATGATACCAATCTTTCAACCCGCTCATCCAGAGCAGCTTCATTCAGAAATGTCAAGAAAGAGGAATACAGAAAGAGGAGCGAGGGGGAGTGGGTGAACAGAGGCAGAGAAAGAAGTGATCCCTTCATCTTGACAGGGTTACATGAGAAAAACATTGACTGTAGGAAAACGTGGAAATGATGTGATGTCATGCATAGGTTTTTGCACCACTAGTACCTTAACCCACAAAACTCCCAGGGTATGTTCAGATAACTGCCCCAGATATACCCCGACAGTTTAATATACATACACCACTAGTACCTTAACCCACAAAACTCCCAGGGTATGTTCAGATAACTGCCCCAGATATACCCCGACAGTTTAATATACATACACCACTAGTACCTTAACCCACAAAACTCCCAGGGTATGTTCAGATAACTGCCCCAGATATACCCCCACAGTTTTATATACATACACCACTAGTACCTTAACCCACAAAACTCCCAGGGTATGTTCAGATAACTGCCCCAGATATACCCCGACAGTTTAATATACATACACCACTAGTACCTTAACCCACAAAACTCCCAGGGTATGTTCATATAACTGCCCCAGATATACCCCCACAGTTTTATATACATACACCACTAGTACCTTAACCCACAAAACTCCCAGGGTATGTTCAGATAACTGCCCCAGATATACCCCGACAGTTTAATATACATACACCACTAGTACCTTAACCCACAAAACTCCCAGGGTATGTTCAGATAACTGCCCCAGATATACCCCCACAGTTTTATATACATACACCACTAGTACCTTAACCCACAAAACTCCCAGGGCATGTTCAGATAACTGCCCCAGATATACCCTCACAGTTTTATATAAATACACCACTAGTACCTTAACCCACAAAACTCCCAGGGCATGTTCAGATAACTGCCCCAGATATACCCCCACAGTTATATATACATACACCACTAGGGGGCGCTACAAGTGCAAGACAGGTGAGTGGCATTACACACATATTGCTATAAATCACACAATCATCAATCAATCATCACAAATCTCTTAGGATATGTCCTCATAAGTACTTGAACAATGCCCTGAAAGTTCCATTCAAACTGAACACTAGGGGGGCGTTATAACAGGGTTAAATGCACAATAACTGTGGGTGGGGCGCGGTTAAATGCACAATAACTGGACGTGGAATGACACAAATCAAGGTTGGAGCTTGGAATGGCAGCTTGCGGCTTCATTAGCAGATGTTTTTGTGTCGGTCATCTGCTTTCTCAGATCATTGTGAGCTGGACCGAGTTACATATCACACTGAATTGAAAAGAAATGTTTTTGGCCAATCAGTTGTCGGCATTTTAAACAAAGTGCACTGTGCGTCCAATCGTTACAAAGCTTGCAGGATATGGACCACATGTGTAAAATTACTTTGAAGACGCTATTGAGAAAAAAGGGTTGAACCCGCAAATCGCCGCTTGCGGCTATATTTATTCTGTTGTTTTCACAACATCACAGAAATACAAAGAAATGCAATTACATGTCTTAAACAAAAATGCCTATCCCCCCTCCCTGTCAAGTGATTCAAAATCTTTGTTGGGAATCAGGTCAATGAATTAGTCCATTCTGGTCTATTATATAGAAAAAATAAAACAAACTGTATATTTTGATTTACAGTAATCTTAGGTACTGCAGCTTGCCAAATGTCCCCAGGCTCGTCCATCACATGTGACAAGTCTGTTCTCAGTACATAGCAAATGAAGGGGTCCCAGATCTGGTAACAGTTATGTTGTTGATGTTTTAATGTATATGTAATTTTCTCCAAGGGGGGAGTTGTAGATAGACAACCACCTGCTGACACTTGGACTTCTGGTGTTTTTCACATTTGTTATTTGGTTTTTGCTTTCTGGAGGTCCAATATATGAAGGTGGGGAATATATTCAGGCTAATTAATGATGACTGACGGGAATAATTTAGTTTTTTGTTCTTTGTTTGGTCTGAAATGAAGCTTGGTTCTCTAGTTGGCCCATCTGTCTGTTGATCTTAAGGTTAGAATTACATCCTGGAACTGCAGACGGCTACAAAAAAGAAAAAAGGTAAAGCAAGTTATGAACAGGATTAAAATATTATAATCTAATATAGTATTCCTTCAAGAAACGGACCTAACAGATGAGGAGGAGCTTAAAGTGAGGAGGAGGTGGATCCCCCTTACCTCTCAGGCAAGGGGGTCACGTTATCAAAGATAAGGCAGGGCGATATTTGATTATTCAGGGGATGATTCTCAGGGAACAATTAATTCTGATAAATGTATACGCTTCAAACGCAGACAAACCCACATTTTTCCAAACCTATTTCTTACTATTACTTCTTTATGTGGTGCTTGTGTTATGGCGGGGGATTTTAATTACACCTTAGATTCACGGAGTCACATTGGAGAAGCAGGGGTGTGATTAAATACTACAGCGTGAGGATCAGTATAACTATGCTGATATGAAAATCAAAACAGACAGAATAAGCGTAACTACTCTGCTACTACAATTCAGAAAATTCTTTTAAAGCAACCCAGCAACATGTTTGCTTAGTTAAACCGAGCATATTAAACCAGAGAATTGTTCCTTATCATAGTCCTGGGACGGAGAGCGATCGGAACTCTCTATTCTTTCTGAATTAAATGAAAAGGCCTGATTATGTGATTTAAATTTCATTCTACTTGCTATAAATTGCACATGATTTTCATTACTGCTTTGCATTTTTAAAGCATGCTATAGTGTGCTAGAGTTTTTATGTCTAAAATAAAAGCAGACACAGGAGTATTTGTATGAGGTACATTATTCTCTTCATCTATCCACAGCCAGTAATGCTTGTATTTCTGTGGCATTTAAAAGTGAAATAGTATAAGTCTATTTGGCCTGCACAGCAGGCAATACTGGGGTTCAAGAAAAAAAGAGTGATCCATGACCATGCCAGCCAGCCAGTCTGTGAAATGGACCGTTGGACTGAGAGATGTCCAGGGGGCGTAGTAGGACATGGCAAAGCCACCCAGCCGAGCAATCTCACACATATGCACACAGAAATTCAATTAAGCTTGGTGAGCGACTACCATGTGCTTTCTCACCCCAGGCCTTTTAGCACCTTTGGGTCCTCAGCTGAGACAAACTTTGACTAAGAGAGAAAGACAACCAGCCAAGTTGTTGCCTTCCTGCAGATAACCATTATTGGACATATATACACAATCATTTTATTTAATAAAAATCAAGGTTGTGGCTCTCTGTTTTATCAAATGCTTTTGCTTGACATGTGCAAAACGTGCTTTTCATCTGCATGTATTCTAGGCCTGTCAAGGAATATTCTAAATTTGAATGTATATTCAAATTGTGAGGAAAAAAGAGACATAATTTTTGGTCAAGTTTGAAAGCTGTTCTGCCAACGCTGCAGTGAGCAGAGCCGGTAGAAAAATTGTTTTCTGAGTTTCTCTTTAATGAGCACAACACCAGAACATTAAGAGTAGGGACTCAGAGGTCAGGAACAGGCTGCAAATTAGTTCATTTCCTGTCCTGGGACACACATTCATACAGTTTGATAAAAGACTTATTGGACCGTGCGTGCCCCGCCCGCTGCAGAGGGCTGACAGGATTGAAACTGGCAGTTTTCAGCAACTTTATATTGAAAGTTGTTCCAGCTTACCTTGATGTTAACATGTATACATGTTGGCAGGTCTGAAATGTTTTGCATGCACTGTACGTTTTGTTAGTAAATGTGAGATGTTGGAATCACACACGTTTTGTCTTCATATCAGAAACAAGGAAATTAATTTGACCCGTTCTCACTCCTGATTGGTCAGTGGCTCTCAGAGTGCACGCGGGACTGCTGGGATTGGTTGAAGTTGTGGGAAGCTCTGGTTATTGGTCAAATTTGTCGAAAAGTTGGCGCCTTCGCAAAATCCTGGAGTGTGTCAAGGGGCTCTCATGTCCTCCCCAGCGGCGTATTCCAGAGCCCTAAAGCCTCTCACAGAGTAAAAGGATCAGCTATCAAACAGTCCGTTCCTGACTACTGGAGGCATGGCTTGTTGAACATACAGTTTTTTGGCTTACATCTGCTGTCCTTGGTGCTGAAGATGCAGCAATGTCTGCTGACACGGTGGTCCCGCCTGAAGCCCGGCTGATGTGTCTTGAGACCAACGCCGTCAACTGGCCTAAGCACATCCTGTCACTCCTCACGCGGAAGCGTCTTTAGCAATTTCAATGTTGACACAAAAATGTGTCAGTTTTATGAGTGTGAGTGAGAGGTATCCTCTCAATGACCCGTCTGGATGGTTGAGTGTGGATATGTTCCACATCTGCAAGTCTCCATTCTTTGGCTCACAGTGTTGTTTCTGTTTGAAAACCCAGACACCGTTATATGAACAGGTCTCTACTGCTGTCCATCTAGGTCTTTGGAGGCTGCCCTCCAGAATGACTGAAAATCAATAGAGTTGCTCAGCCGCTCCTGAAAGATGCCCTCCATATATACCAGTTGGCCTCTGTATACTTATAGTTTTCTGATTGTGCTGTACAGCTTCATCAGAACACTCCATAGCAGCATTTACTGTTCCAGCTGGTGTGTTTTACTTCTACCACTTTATTTGGGGGTGAACTTAGAAATAGGCCTGTAACAATTATTACATAATTGTCGAACTGCAATGTTTTTTTAAGTAATCACAGTTTCTTTGTTTAACAGCCATAAAGCATTAGAGCCTATTTTGAAATGAGATGGATCAAAGCATGGTTACACTTTTGTCCAATAGGTTTCCAATGCCCGCATGCACCCTGTAGCGTCCCAGAACAGAAGCTATCCTATGATCCTGGTGAATCCTAACACAGGACGCCCCCCCTGCAGTTGTGAATCAACAGCTTTCGAATCTTAAAAATCCACAAAGTGTTATTGTTGGACCATTGAGCTAAAGCTATGCTAGCAGCAGCTGTCACTTGTTGCCATAGCAACTCCAAACATCCTGGGCCATAGCTGCCTCAAGTCAGAAACATTTTGATGCTTTACTTTTAGCTGTCCTTCTCCATCCTGTGACAAAACCCAAATCTTGACTTATTTTTCCATTTTGGGTCAACCTTCTGCTTAATAGCCTATGCACAAAATAGTATATGCTTACGTTGTAAATAAAAATGTTATACTCAGTGTGCAGCAAGTAATTTTTTCACAGCTGCATGGGGCCATTCTGACGATGGTGCTGTTTTTGTCTTATGGACAAATTGTGTAGATAAGATTTTATTTTTGGTATGCGTGTGTGAGAATGTTATTACATGCTATCGACAGTGTGAGCTGGAGAGTGGATACCAGGCTTGAAATATGCAGCAGCAGATTTTCAGGTGGAATTAACGACAATAGGTTGCATGTTAAAACATGGATCATTGTGCGTGTGTTTTAGTGTCAGAGAACCAGAATACACATGTAAATGTGCATGTTGGGGCTCACTGTATGTGTGGTGTTGGTATTGGCAAGCTGTGTGTGAAGGCAGCGATATCCTCTTCACATCTGCACTGAGAAGCACTTACCCCTGTGCTACCAGCAGACACAGTATGTGGTACCTACTGCATACTCGGTTCGTCAGTACTTCATCAGTAGTATCCTGGGTGCTGGCAGCACAGCTGATCTCAGATCGGCTTTCCAGCAGCCGTCATTGAAATAAAAATCCCCCAGCACCAACACCTGTCCCTAATTACAGTAAGCATGATTGTTTTAGCCGCAGCCTGGCAAAACCCAGGACTCCATCTAGTGCTCGGAGAAATAATACCTAATTACAGCTGCAAGTGGCGATGTGCTTGTCTTTGAAGTGAAATAGAAAATTAAATTTTATGCTATGAAGCTGTTTTACGTTTTTGATGTAGCTTTGGATGGAGCTGTGGATGTCACAGTTAGTAGAAATGTTGTGCTCCAGTATGGGCGTGGGTCAGGGCATGAAAGAGTAAGGAACCTTTTAATGGCTGCGTGATTGAGTCTGTTCCTTGACCCTTCATGTGTTGAGTGTCTCCACATATCTATTCACCAGCGTCTCCTCCCTCAGTTGCCCTGTGGAATAATGAGTGGACAGTATTACCTCAAAGGTCACTGGCTTTATCTCCATCAGAAAACCTTCTCTGACTGGTGTGTGTCCTAAAAGGTCAATATCAGCGTTTGCATCATGATCACAGATGGTTTGCATATAGAGCTTTTTTTTCACACGGTGATCGATGGCCATGTACAAACAGTTAAACGTCTGCTGTTAACTCATAACGTGGAGGCTTAGTCGGGTTGCTTTTCATACAGCAAATAATACTCTAGGTTGGTGTGGAGGGAACAGGACTGCATCGTCTGACATCCATCACATCAAACACTTACATGGAAATGGGACTCTGGTGCAGCCAGATGAGCTGGCGTGTCTCCAGACAGCGCAGGCTTACAGACTTAGAACAAAAAACAACTAATTACTGCTGCTGTTCTTATCAAATGCATGTGTGTTGTCTGTATGTGGACTACAGAAGGCTGCCTCTGTTAACATGTTGTGCTATGTGTTTGCAGGTGATCCACAAACATTTCTACCTGAAGCGAACTGAGATCATGTCTCAGTGTGAGGACTGGATCGCTGACATCCAGCAGTACAGCAGCGACAAGCGGGTGGGCCGCACCATGTCCCATCACGCTGCTGCACTAAAGGTAATATCTTTAAATATGCTCCGTGTATTCAGTATTATGGCTTGTTAGACCGCATTCCCACTTCACTCTGCAACGTGCTCCTAATGTTACCAACGTATGTTTGTGTTTGTGTGTGTGTCTGTGTGTGTCTGTGTGTGTCTGTGTGTGTCCGTGTGTGTCCGTGTGTGTGTCTGTGTGTGTCCGTGTGTGTCCGGTCCCTGCAGAGGCACACGGCCCAGCTCAGAGAGGAGCTTCTGAAGCTGCACTGCCCCGACGGCCTGGAGGCCGCCAGCGACGATTTCTCCCTCCTCCTCAAAGAGCTGCCCAATCAGGACGCAGAGAAGCCTGGGGGCAGTCAGGAAGGCCCCTGCAGCGAGGGCCAGCTATGAGTCCCAGCCCCTCCTCCCTCCGTATGATGAAAGGACTTGATGGCTTCTGAGCACAAGCCACCACTTTGTCAATATTTGTATGTAAAGATCTAATAGCCGGGGGTGTGGGAACCAGAACTATGAAGTGTGCTGCGCCCTTATGGAAAAACTTTTATTTACCTGTAAAAGAGTGTAAACATTTTGTGCTTTTTTCCAATTGTGAAATAACCACTGATTGGTATGTTATTAAACTTGTTTATGTATACATAATGGCAGAGAAAAATTACAGAATATATAAGGGAAACTACCTTTAGAGAAGAATGTTTACTGAATGTTAATTTCCTTTTTCTTTTTTGACTGGTAGAGGGACAACAGTTGTAACCAAGGATATCGGTCATTCTTTAAGGATAATATTTAAAAAATGAGAGAAAAAGAAAACACCCGTAACACCTGGAGATAGAAAGCCCCCCTGGTCATCCAATGCTTCATTTCATTTCTCTGGGATCATATCCACTCCAATAAAGGCTGAGATCGACATTCTTAAATGCTGTTATCCCTTTTACAGGCTCCAAATTAAAAAGTACCACGCTCTGGATAACCATTTGTTTCCTCTCAGAACTTCTCCATGACCATTTTCATCGACATGCCTGTAGATCATAAGACTGTTGGTCAGACAACATGGGAAATGTATTTTGAAGGCCTGTGCATGTGTATGTGTGTTTTCTGTGCGTGTGCAACAATCCCCAGTGAGATACAAAGCTGTGATGTGCCTTTGATCTACACCATACCACCAAATACTCCAACAGAGTACCTTTACTGATTTCTTTGCTATTTCTACAAAATTAATAACTGCTCTGTCTGACATACAAATTACTTTGATCTTTTTCATTATGTTGAACTTCGGTGATAAAAAAAAATGCACTTTCTATTTTACTCACTCCTTAGAACAGTCTCATACTCCTTTTGCTAGGACATTAAATGGAGCTTGAAAGTATGGATTGCTTGTGCGAATGCTTCTTTCTGCGATTGACAGGACATCAGCCAGAGAGAGACAGGAAGTCCCGGAGAGACGCTTACACAGAACATCTGAGCTAAGATCTCGGCTGGAAAACAAGTTGTTGCAATGATGACTTGTCAGTGTCTTGTCAAATGGGGATACTTGAATACTCAAGAAAAAACAGTCTAGCATGATATCAGTCATTGTCAGTGCATTATGGTAGTAAGTATTGGGATTTTGTTATTTGGGTGTATTCATCTGCCTTTTTAGAAAGTTGCCAATTTATTTTTATCTTTTGACTTATTCCCAGCCTCTGAGATTTTTCTACACAGCTTATATTTTTTTCTAAAATCTAAAGCTTTCACTGAAAATTCCTTGCTACTACATTTTTACATGCACTCATAAATATTTATAGATAAAAAATGTATAGGTAAAACTATAGAGTAATAAACAAGATCACATGCCAACATTAAATTCAACTCTGTGAAGACCAGCCATTTATCACTGATGGGGCTTGAATGGTGGATTTTTGGCAGAAGAGTGATGCTAAAAGTTGGGCATCCATCATTCCTGAGCAGCGTTCCAGCGACCAAGGTGGACAAACATGACACCAAGCGTCCATCTGAACTTCTGGTCAAGTCTTGAGTCAGAACGTGGTCTAAGTATGTAACTCCTTCTCCTGGTGTCAAATGCAAATACTGTTTGCAAAAGTATATATGAAAATATATTAAGTTCCAAATATTGCTTGTATAATTATTATTCATAAGTGGGGAACTCAACATGACAAGTCTGAGCAGTTCTAAAATCCAGTCCAGAACGAGTCAATAACTCCAGACCTGCTGAGGGTCCACTGGGATAGAAAGTCAGTCCTTGGGAACAGTTTCAATGGGATTGGACAGGAAACAACATGAATTTGCTTAAATCATGCCTACAGTTCTAAAAAAAAATATATTTATTTATATATATATATCTATATATATATATATTTATATATATTTATATATATATATTTATTTATATTTATATATATTTATATTTATGTATTTATATTTATATATTTATATATATATATTTATATATATATATATATTTATATATATATATTTATTTATATATATATTTATATATATATATATTTATTTATATATATATTTATATATATATATATTTATATATTTATATATATATATATATTTATATATATATATATATTTATTTATATATATATATATATTTATATTTATATATATATATATTTATTTATATATATTTATATTTATATATTTATATATATATATTTATATATATATTTATATATTTATATATATATTTATATATATATTTATATATTTATATATATATTTATATTTATATATATATATATATATATATATATATATATATATATATATATATATATATATATATATACCAGCTACTTGTGGATAGAGCAGTCACTCGAGACTGCAAGACCAGGCAGACCAATCTGTGCACTGCCTGGATTGACTACAAGAAAGCCTACGACTCAATGCCACATACATGGATACTGGAATGCTTGGAGATGTACAAGGTCAACAGGACACTAATAGCCTTCATCAAGAACTCAATGAGGCTGTGGAAAACAAGTCTGGAAGCCAACTCAAAGCCAATTGCACAAGTCACCATCAAGTGTGGCATATACCAAGGCGATGCACTATCCCGCTGCTGTTCTGCATAGGCCTGAACCCCTCAGCCAGATCATCACAAAGACTGGCTACGGATACCGATTCCGAGGCGGAACAATCATCAGTCACCTCCTCTACATGGATGACATCAAGCTGTATGCCAGGAATGAGCGAGACATCGACTCACTGATCCACACTACCAGGATCTACAGCAACGACATTGGAATGTCGTTCGGACTGGACAAGTGTGGACGCATGGTATCAAAAAGAGGAAGATGATCAGAACTGAGGGGATCAAACTACCAGAAGGCCACATTGCAGATGTTCAGGATAGCTACAAATACCTGGGGTGCCACAGGCTAACGGAAACCATGAGGAGGCAGCAAGGAAGACCGCCACAGCCAAATATCTACAAAGAGTGAGGCAGGTCCTGAAAAGTCAGCTGAATGGGAAAAACAAGATCCGAGCGATCAACACATACGCCCTGCCAGTCATCAGATACCCGCTGGTGTAATAAACTGGCCAAAGGAGGAGATAGAGGCTACTGACATCAAAACCAGAAAGCTCCTCACAATGCATGGAGGGTTTCACCCCAAATCCAGCACCCTGAGACTGTACACCAAGCGTAGCGAGGGAGGCCGAGGGCTAGTGAGTGTCAAGACCACTGTCCAGGATGAAACAACAAAGATCCAGGAGTACATCGGAAAGATGGCCACCAAAGATGAAGGGCTTAGTGAATACCTCAGGCAGCAGAAACCCGAAGGTGAGGACAAGGAAGATGAAGAACCATCATGGAGGGACAAGCCGCTGCACGGCGTGTACCACAGACAAATAGAAGAAGTGGCTGATATCAAGAGATCCCACCAGTGGCTGGAAAAGGCTGGACTGAAGGACAGCACAGAGGCTCTAATCATGGCAGCTCAAGAACAGGCACTCAGTACAAGATCAATAGAGGCTGGGATCTACCACACCAGGCAGGACCCCAGGTGCAGACTGTGCAAGGATGCCCCTGAGACAGTACAGCACATAACAGCAGGGTGTAAGATGCAGGCAGGAAGAGCGTACATGGAACGCCATAACCAGGTAGCTGTCATAGTGTACAGGAACATCTGCCACGAGTATGGGCTGGAAGTCCCAAGGTCAAAATGGAAGACACCTCCTAAGGTAGTCGAGAACAATCGAGCTAAGATCCTGTGGGACTTCAAGATCCAGACTGACAAACTGGTGATGGCTAACCAACCAGACATCGTGTTGATCGACAAACAGCAGAAGAAGGCAGTAGTGATAGATGTGGCGATACCAAGCGACAGCAACATCAAGAAGAAGGAACACGAGAAGCTTGAGAAATACCAAGGGCTGAAAGAGGAGCTAGAAAAGATGTGGAAAGTAAGAGCAACAGTGGTGCCGGTGGTAATCGGAGCACTGGGGGCTGTGACCCCCAAACTGGGAGAGTGGCTACAGCAGATTCCAGGTAAAACATCAGAGGTCTCTGTCCAGAAGAGTGCAGTCCTAGGAACAGCTAAGATACTGCGCAGAACCCTCAAACTCCCAGGCCTCTGGTAGAGGACCCGAGCTTGAGGATGACACATACCACCCCACAAGGGGGGTGAGAAGGGGATTTTTTTTATATATATATATATATATATATGTATATATATATAGCTGTTAAATATAAAATAATGTAATGTCTTGTTTCTATCTAACTATCCAGAATTCTGTTGAAAAACACTCGGATGGTACATGCTTAGACACAGACGGGACGGACTCGGATGGGACAGGTTAGGACAGGAAAGCTCAATAAATGATATTCTTCATTTTCAATAGTGTTGAGTTCATTTCTGTGTCCAGTGCTTTTGAGAACTTGTTCAGAGGCTCAGCCCGGCCTAGCATATATAATATATACTGCATACTAGTACTGCATACTAGTACCAGCTGTAGTAATATGTAGTAGGCGAGGTGGAAAACGGCCACACACGTCTCCATTCGATTAGTCCCCCATAATGCAACGCGCATCTGTCATGGCTGCTCACTGATGCTACTTGCACCACATGGGTAGAACTCATAGACAGTGAAAGAAAGGTGGGAATTACGTTGGAAGTGGGACCGAGAAACAGCGCGTGGCTCAGTAGGAAGGCTTTGACCCAGGAGAGTCCAGACTGAAGACAGCCGTACCACGGACTAGAGCCGGGACCAGAGCCTGTAGCCATGCCGCTGGACGCAGAGGTCCCCGTCCTCCGAGGCTTCCTGACGCCGAGCGAGGCAGCGCAGTGGCGGCACACCGTTTCCAGAAGTGCGGGTGAGACTCCAGGCTCTCTCATTTCTCCACGCAGCCGTTAGCACGTCATGCTATCTAATGAGCGCTTTGGTGGTCACACTGGCAGATTGTGAAAGTGACATTAACGTTAAACGTTGCGTGGACCGTTCGAGACTTTCCCCGGGGATGAACCTCGGGGGTACGGTGTACGGCACCGGTTTAACCGTTTCTGGTAACGTCAGTGACAGCGTCATGCTAACGAAGCTCCGCTACAGTCAAAAGGAGTCGATGTGAATTTAACATTTAGCTAGCGTTACTAAGCGAGCTGCTAGCCGTGCTCTGATCACATGTCAGACCCCGTATGAGTTGGTAGCAACAGTAGATCTCACACCAAGTAACGTTAATATTTGATTTAAAATGTTTAAACGCGATTTTAAATGTTCATCCCAAAATAATACCAAGGTGGAGTTTTGATTGTAATTTAGCTTGAGCTTTACCCTGAGTGCCAGCTAGCTGCTGTAGCTTGAGCTGTTCTGTGCTAACATTTTGCACGGTTTGGCATGGCTTTGTGCCGATTTATTTTTTCGGACTTCTCTGCTGGAGTCTGGGGTGACGTCTTTCTTCCATACACATCTGGGAGCAGCTGCACCGGAGCAGCGGAGCCGGAGCAGCGGAGCTTACTGCACGGCTAGCAGACACATCAGCACAGCTGTAGTCTACTGCGCTCTCTGTCTCAAGTGTCACCTTTGAATACTCAGACACACTCGGTCTCTTCTCCCAAACAGTACCCCCACCCCCATTACCCCTGACAGTACCCCCCAACAGTAAAATAAGAAAAACATTAATTCACCATTACAACCACCAACACAGCAACAGTGGCTAAAGTCACATAATGAAGAAGAAAATTACAAAATATATATTAAAACTGCTGCAACAGTCGGAGAATGCCTGTTGAATGATTTAATTTGAATGTGCTGTTGGCTAATCAAGAATTAAGTTGGTGCTAGTGATGCAGGAGTGAGTGACTTGGAAGAAGAAGAGGAGGATGAAGATGGCTGCATACGAGCTGAAGTGAAAGAGTAGCTCTGTTTCCATCCACACGTTTTTATCTGAATTAAGAGATTAGTGAATGAAGAATGCTTTATGAAAACAGAATATTTCTTGAATATCGACTCAAATGAAATCCGTTGGTCTCATCAGATTTTATCTTGATGATGTTCTTATGTGCTAAACACTGAAGAAAGAACAAAGACAGATGGACGTGGACGGACGAGGAGACGAGAGACTTTCTGGATTTCATTTATCCTGCGGAGTCAATGGAAGACGCTCAGACAGAGAGACATGTCTCACAGCACCACCGGGGGGGGGCAATAAAAGACACGTTGCATCTGCATCGTCATAGCGATGTGTTGATAGTGTTGTTTTCTTATTATAGCTCAATATGTCTCTATCAGCTGGAACATAAGCTCTATTACAACATAATGATCATGTGATGTAGACGGTACGACCCATTTTAAAAAACTGTTTGCAAATGTTTGTTGAATGTTGTGTGATTGAGTGCAAAAAATAATGGAAACACCTTAAAATGTCATAAAATCAAGTCGATATACCAGTTTGACACTAAAACAGCGTGACCTCATTACCACAGCTTTTTATTGGCTTTAAAGCGAATAAAAACTTTCACCAACTTTATTCGCATGAGTTTTTTTTTTACCGAACTTCAGATTATTTGATGGACACTTGGAAGGACCCTTAGCTAGTGTTTCAAGCATCCTGGAAGGAGTTTTCTCGGGTGGCAGTAGAGGAAGTCAAACTAACTAAATGTCACCATTTACTCCAGTACTATTTGTCATTATTTGATAACCACTAATAAAAAAGATTTGTACATGGATTGCCAAGTGTAAAAAAATCCTTAACGTTGAACCGTGCAATTACAGAAAAGTTGAGCTTTTACCACTCTACTATCCTGATGGACAGCCTCCTCTGGCTGATGCTGGCAAAAACCAGACTTATTTTAGTTATCATACATACTGTCTGACAATGACTAATAAGACAATGGAATGGAAATGTCTGTTTCCTTTTCAGTGAAGGGATAGGCAACCATGTGATCCCACTGGGAGATTGGCTCCTTACATGCTGCGTATCCTCTTATCTTTGTTTTTGTGGCTTCATGGTTTACATTTACCTGCCAAAGCCTCTAAGATGGCATGCAGATGACCACAGGACAATAGACCTCTGGACTAAATCCAGACTAATGAAATGGAGGAACCAGCGGACTGTGTGTGCACTTTCAGTAAAAGACTAGCTTACACACAGTAGGCCTGTAGAAATTGCCATGCCTGTCTGAGTTATTCCTGTTCATCATGGCTCTACATTGCTGCTCAGCTCTGTACGTGTTTGCTTTTTTAATTCACCATTGCCTTATTAACTGCAGCTCATTACCTGGATGCTTATGAATTATGGACGAATTTGAGGGCCTCTGTCTTGTTTTTCATAATTGCTTCTATTTCATTGGCAGACCTGAAGTGAAGCTGAAATGTCATTAAAAATGTGGCCATACCTCAGGCTTTCATTTCCCCCTCATAAAGCCAGAGCCCATCCTTCTCCTCCCCCTCCCTTCTCACTATGTTATTATGGCAAGATGCGATAAACATCTCTACACCTCTATTACAACACTGTCTCTAGTCACACTGCTATTGCCTCTTAAAGCCAGTACAGATAGATGTATCTGGGCTCCTGTGACTGGCCTGGAGGTGTGCCTAATTGGGCTAACGTGAGCAAAGCTCATCAATTGTTTTTAAGATAATATTTTGGGCATTTTAGGCCTTAATTTAATAGGACAGCTGACAATATATGAAAGAGGATAGGGAGAATGACAAAGGGATGCAGGTTGGAGTTGCACCTGCAGACCCTCTGCGTAACCCCGCCCCCACTCTGCCGTTAAGGCTGCTCGGCTCACTCGCTCACACCAGGTTCCAACAGGAAGGCCCGCCCGGCCAGTCAACCTCGGGGGATAATAGTGTTTGTAATAAGTGTTAATGCTGTTCATGTATCTGTCCTAGTCAGCTGGAAATTGTTTTCATTCCATGAGCGGTATAAGAGATTGTGTATTAGTTTTGGCATTTGAGACATTTGAGAGTTTGCTGAAGATTGGCTGAGCGTTGTTCTCTTGGATTTAAAGAGGTCATGGATGGATGAAACCATCATGGAGAAGGGTTGAAGCCTACATTGTTTCTTTTGTCATTACTCACCTGTGTGTGTGTGTGTGTGTGTGTGTGTGTGTGTGTGTGTGTGTGTGTGAGTGTGAGTGTGAGTGAGAAGGACTGTCAATGAGCCATTTGGACTGTTTCTATAAGCCAGGCTTGGTCATGCAGCTCAGCTTCTCCCCTCCCTCTCTCTGTTCTCTCCACTGGGGGAACACAAAGCAATCAATGCTAATGAGCCAAGCCAGTCTGCCTCCTCAAATAAAAAGGTAATGAAAAGGCTGGGAGATGTTGAACCGAGAACACCACAATTACTTCTTGTCTGGAAGCGGTAGCCCACCCGCCACCCTCTGTCCTTTCATTAATCAACATTTCTTCACTATGTCACCATCAGCCTCTCCAGCTGGTCTCATTCAGTCTATGTAGAACATAAGGAACAGAAACACTTCTTTATTGTGAAATCTTTTTTTTTTTTTTTTTAACTGTATATTTGAATGGCCACATTATAGACATCTATGCCATCAACATAAAGTAAAGCAAGAGCTCAACCAACACTTTTTAAAGTTTTTAAAACAATAGATTTTTTAAACAGTAGCCATAACAGCTCAGTTCCTAATGGAGATATTAGTTTTTCTTCTACAAATTAAAGTGCAGTCTGTGAGATACAATGAAAGGAATATGGCTGCATTATTAATGATATGGAAAAGTGCCACTGAAAAATAAAATGCATTAAGTTCAGCAAAACCCACACATACACACAGTACACTCTGTTCTTCTCATTATATTATCATGTTCCTCTGCAAGAAAAATACACTTTAGGACTCACTGTTTGGCTGAAATGTCTGCGGATATTATAGCAACGTTACATAATCCCATGCTGAAACCTGCATCCTCCACCAGTGCACGGAGAGGCTGTTTAAACAAGAAGACACACATGTCTCCGTAAATGGACCATTGTCATGAAAGTAGGGCTCAATAATTTGGGGAAAAAATATAATTATTTTTTTTCTGCCAGATACTGAATTACAATTTGATTTGTGATTTAAAAAAAAAAGGTAAAGCTATAATAATTCAACATCTACATATTGCACCTTCTATGATCATGTTAAATATTTTACTTATATTTCTACTTTGATTTCAGGTCACATGACTGAAACTAAATGAGTAAGCAGATGCCGTGAACTGATAATGTGAACTGAGTCTGAGTGTGTTCTTCCAGAGGCGGGCGCTCTGCTGGAGTCGTTGATGGAGGGAGACTTTGAGGCGGTTCTTCTGAGCCCCCAGGTGTTAGATCTGCTCGCTGGAGATGGCAGCTGTAGCGACGGGGAGGACATCGAGGCCTACCTGGAGAAACGGGTCTTGCTGTACCTTACTTGTGGCACCAACGATGATCAGACCAACAGGTAACAAAGTGGCCATCACTTTCATCAGGAGAGACTTCATTTAAGAGTGAAATAGGTTTAATGAAGATGATTTAGTCTTTAGTGATTAGACTTCTTCACAATGTTAATTTATAAGGGGTATAGAAGCTGGAGAGATATAGGAATATCCCCCAGATGGAGTCTAGACACTGGTGGAAGTGATGAAGGGATGGTGGATGAGTCTGAAGATCTGGATGGAGCTTCTGATGGAGGAACCCTGGCTGCACCCTGGCAGATTTAAAGTTTGAATGCAACAACGAGATAGCTCACACAGATTGTGTTGGTTTAACTGAGAGTAATGATGACAGTCAGCTGATTAGGTTGGGAGAGGGAAATGTGAAGCATAGAAGTCTTCCTGAAAGCTTTACGCTGAGCTTCATGTCAACTAGATGATTTCCCCAATGTGTTTATACCGGCTGTAGCATGTGGTAAAGCTGGAGAACTTGTATAAATGTGTACTGCTGTGACTCCCCATCAAAGGTTTTCAACTGTTTCAACAGTCATGTGCTTTTGGTCTAGTCCGTTTGGAAGGGGACTGTGACTGTGAAATGGAGCTGAAACTTAATTATTCCCTGGGTTCTGATCGTGATATTCTTTCAAATGTATCGGGTAACCCCCCCCGCCCATTTCCTGCAGTGAAGTAATTGGTATGCATGGCTCCTGGGCTGGGACCATGAACAACCTGCACTGACTGACAAAAGAAGAAAAAAGAGGGCTGACACACAAAAGGGTTTCTGCTATGTACACCGCCGCGCCTTCAGCTGTTTATGAGAAGTCATAAAGTTGTAATTACACGACTCAGAGTCTACTGCTCTACTGAACTCCAACTGAAAGCCAACTGTCATCCGCGCTCTCTCTCCCAGAGCAACTGGAACAGTTACGGGACGTCACCACTCGTAGCAGTCCAAGTCATAGCAACCAAGTACGAGGACGAGCACTACTTGTCACCCAATCTCAGACAAAGTGACAAACAGCGACCAAAGCCGCGACATGAAACCTACATTCATGGTCCTGTGAAATATGACCACTACAGTTTATTGGAAATAGCATTGTAGACGCTGAATTAGATGAATTTAGACCCCAGATGAGACAAGAAGCCCCCTCCCCCCGCAAGAGACGCTGTATTCCTCTGACACGCAATATTAACGTAAGCGAACGCTGCGGCCCCTCTACTCCTGTCCTTTATTACTTTATCTTCTCGTACACTTATTTTCCTAAGCTGAATAGCCAATGAGAGGGATTCCTCTCACCAGCAGCATGTACACGTTGAATTCAGCATGTTTATTCGGCTCTAAAAAGGTAGACGTAGGCTGGCGAGTGGCGACATAGTGCAGACCCTGGGGTGGCCATGGGGGGGTCAGTCAGTCTAATGGCCATTCAGGGCTTAGAGAGTAAAGGATTGGAGCGTGAGTCTCTCACTTATAAGACGGGCCCATACGTATCTAGATACATGGCTACCATATGGTTTAAGGACATTTTAATATGGAACCATTTAGTCTGATACACTTAATATTTGTTGAATATAAACACATTAATTTCCTATTATAAATTAAAATAACCCAATTCTATAAAAGAAGCATTACCTACCATTAAACTAATATATATTTTGTAAAAGTGACCAGGGAATAGTAAAGCTAGGACATGCTTATATTATAACTTCATTAGCTAGCCACTTCTAACCAAATCTCACCAGATCATGTTAACTCAAACAGCCTCCCTACTGCTGTAATCTGAGAGACAGTCACTCAAACACAGGTCATTGTGAGCACTCCAATAATAAACATTCATATATTCATATATATACATACATACAGTCTACTCACATGTTTCTGAACACATACATGGATGGATAATTCACAGACCACAGCTAACCCAATTTACAATAGCCACCATGTATTCCTGTCAGCCATTTTCACCGCTCTCCAAAATGAAACGTAGCAGTACAGTCTGCACGTCTTTTCTTTAAACCCAACGTCGGCCGTATCTTGGTTCGGGACCGATGCAGGGGTCCGTGTATCCACGTAGTCGTACCTATGATAACACAACCGTAAGCCGTTCATATCGGTGAATTGTTTTTATGCTAAACTAAACTTAAAATTTTTAAATCACTTGACCTGATTTTTGACGGCAAAAAGGAATGAGTAAATTCGATTTCAATAATGTTCTGTTAATGATGAGAATAAAATGGTTAATGATGGGTCTCCACGTTGGCGTTGCACTAGCTCTTCTCAGAGTGCTTGTTTGTTCTTCTTTCACCACCTCTATTCGTTGTGTTGTGAATTATTCATTTTTAATAAGGACAGCTTAACACCTCTCTTCTAACTCTCAGGGGAGAACTGTCTGTAAGTTCATGTTGAATGCAGCACATATTGCTCCTCCTCCCATTGGATCCTTCTCCTCTCTTCTATCACCTTCCATCACTCTCTCAGCATAATAGAAAGGCAGCAAAGCATGTCTCTGGTGGCTGGCTGTTTAAAACCCTCTAATTGCCTGGAGAGTGAGGTGGCAGCTAGCACTGCCACTGTGCCTTTCTAGACACTTGTGTGAGCATCTGTTAATACCATGGAAGGTTTTTTCTAAAAACCTTAAAGCATCTTTAGCTGTTCTCTCTCTCCAGTGTTTCTGTCCACTAAGTTCAGTGTGTGTCTTGTCTCTCTGGCTGCAGGGAGCTGGCAGTGATGGCCCTGGCTGTCTCTTGCCTCCACATGTTTGCCCAGAGTAACTGGACTGGTCCTCCCGTCTCCGTCCATATCTGTGACCTGCTGCCCCAGGCCCTGCTCTCCTCTCAGGTCTGATAACATCTCATCACTCTGTCCTGCCTGGCTGACATGTAGCACCCTGTGTCCTTTTATATGAAATCACTCTTGAGTGTGTTTCTGTTTTCTGTCAAGACCAAAATTTACAAATACATTAAAATGAAGTCATTGGGTTAGGGTTAGGCGCCCAGTTAGCTCACCTGGTTGAGCATGTGCCACATGTACTGTCAGTTGAAATCATAATTAAAATGTTTAAAAGAAGACATACTTTGATAATCCGCAAAGGGTTATCACATTTTCACACTCTGTTGGTGTAACACATTACACACACATGAATGTAGCCTGTACTGTCGGTCAACACATCCCCCGGCCTCTCAGACGCAGCGTCACAATAAACCTGGAACCGGTTTGCAGCCAACATTAATAATTAACGTAATGGCAGTCAGTGGGATGTAAACGATTACGTAACACCCCCAAATAAAAAGGTTTTGCAAACAAACAAACGCTTATTCATCTTCTCACAACATCTAGCGGACGATAGGCAGAGTTTACCTCTGCAGGTCAACGCTGAAGCAAGCTAACGTTAGCTAAGCGTAACATGTTGCTAACCTATCAGAATACATTTTCAGGTGCTGATAAAATCAGATGTGGTTGAGCTGGAATCCTTTATTTTGATACCACGTGTCTCACATTCAAAGCTTCTTTGTTGTTAGGCATGCTAAGCTACATTGAACACGTACGTAACTGCATATTATGGATATCTAGAGCGGCTTTCAATTTCATCAATGAAACTAGCTGCACTGGCTCGGCTGTCCTGCCTTCTGATTGGCTGATAGCATCTTGCTTCGTAGCTCGTCATTTCATTACAGCGGATGAAAGACACAGCAGCTGCTGGTGTGTCGACATGTTTGTTGTCCTCCCACATGTGTGGCCACGCGCAGCAGATGCGTTACTATTACATGTTACGCAGGTTATAGGTTACACAGGGAGGAAAATTAAGATTGTTGACAGGGCCCTGCAGTTGGGCCCGAGGCCCGGGCCCGAGGCCCTGCAGTTGGGCCGAGGCCGGGCCGAGGCCCCTGCAGTTGGGCCCGGGCCCGAGGCCCTGCAGTTGGGCCCGAGGCCCGGGCCCGAGGCCCTGCAGTTGGGCCCGAGGCCCGGGCCCGAGGCCCGGGCCCGAGGCCCCTGCAGTTGGGCCCGAGGCCCCTGCAGTTGGGCCCGAGGCCCGGGCCCGAGGCCCTGCAGTTGGGCCCGAGGCCCGGGCCCGAGGCCCCTGCAGTTGGGCCCGGGGCCCGAGGCCCCTGCAGTTGGGCCCGAGGCCCGGGCCCGAGGCCCTGCAGTTGGGCCCGAGGCCCGGGCCCGAGGCCCGGGCCCGAGGCCCCTGCAGTTGGGCCCGAGGCCCCTGCAGTTGGGCCCGAGGCCCGGGCCGAGGCCCTGCAGTTGGGCCCGAGGCCCGGGCCCGAGGCCCTGCAGTTGGGCCCGGGGCCCGAGGCCCTGCAGTTGGGCCCGAGGCCCGGGCCGAGGCCCTGCAGTTGGGCCCGAGGCCCGGGCCCGAGGCCCCTGCAGTTGGGCCCGAGGCCCCTGCAGTTGGGCCCGAGGCCCGGGCCCGAGGCCCCTGCAGTTGGGTCCGAGGCCCCTGCAGTTGGGCCCGAGGCCCCTGCGTGTGCGACTCTAGTCGAGTCTTTTATATTTGTGGAGCCAATTGTTTGTATTGAACTACTTGTTAATTACACAGGATAGAGCGTTATGGCCTCGTCAGGCCACATCCATTCCAGTGTTTCCCTTATTAATACTCCCATATTAATACCATTTACTTAGAACATTTTAGTTATTTAAAACATTTAACACTACACAAAATAAAACCCAAAATCAAAGAATAAAGTAATTTGCCTCGCAACAATAGTGGGCTTTCTTAATAAAGGACTTCCTGTGAATATATTTCTAATGAATCTTATATCCTTATATTTATGTATATGTTCTATACACTGCTTGGGTGTATAATACATGGGGAGGGAGGGTTTCTATTATCCATGTTCTCTGGGAACACCCTGGGATGCTCCAGGAAGAGCTGGAGGATGGGGACCAGAGGCGGCCTTGTGCTACTGGACATCATGGCGTCCCTGCTTAATGACTCCCATCTGGATAAAGAGCTGACAATGGCTGAACAGATGAATCACTGTAGTGCAGTCACTGTATTAAAAAGACATGTTTAATTGCTTCTGGGCTAAACTGTGAGGGTGAAAGGACCACTGGTGTCATATGCTGGACAGATTGTAAAGCCCCCTGAGGAAAATGTGTGATATGGGCTATGTAAATGAAATTGACTTGAGTATGCTAAGGTGTGTATTAATAAGCACTGATTTAAAATACATAAACACTTCACAGAAGTGTGATTAAATGGTGTGTGCGTGACATTTTGAATGAGTTAGTAGTTGATCTGGATAAAAGTGGAATGATGCCTCCCTGGCCGGGGCTTCTGGGCTTTAACTCAGATTTGAATATCTTTGATTGGCAGCCCCAGACCCTGGTTGAGACTATCCACTCGAGCCTGCTCCTGGATGGGGAGTCTGTGTACAGTCTGGTGGCCAACCCCTTCCTCCTCCTGCTGGCCAGGGTTATTCTTAACAAGTGCTGCTCGAAGATGGACAGCCTCCAGGTAAGCTCTTTCTGTCCCAATGACTTAGTTTAATGGTAACTCAGCCCCTGTAATGCTGTATTGATACAGTATGTAGAAAGTCTTCTGTAGGTTATTTTAGTCCTTTGTAAGTAAGTAAGTACTTAGAACAACAGAGAGTGGACCTCCTAGTGCCTGTGGCTAACTCTGTGCTTTGTGCATGGGATTTTATCTGGTGTTTAATCAGGTGAGTCCAGCTAGAGGACTGGTGTGTTTTTTATTGCTGTTTGGAAGGCATTGTAGTATGACATGCATGCTAGGTACCTAGATAAAACTAGCTGGCTGGCCAACATTATCATATTCACAGAAATGTTGATAAATGTGCATTGTCCTCATAAATAAATGAATAAATCTATACATGTGGCCTTTCTCAGTACAAAATACTTCATATTTGAATTTGCATGTTGGAGAGGTTGATCTTGAAGTTGAACTCAGGACTCAACATTGCTACGATCAAGGACGCAATACGATCAACACGCAACCCCTTCGACAGTGAGATACAGTCAACAGATCTACATATCAGCACCAATCTGATAGGATACAATGCTCTGCACACCCGATGCAATGCAGCCAGTAATAACAAAGGGAAGCTTTGTGAGCCCACTAGATGGCGCTCTTGGTTTAAAAAAAGAGAGGAAAAAAAAGGCAACTCAGTGTGCTAAACTTTGAACCGAGAGCGCCATCTAGTGGGCTCAAAAAATAAAGCCAGTGCTTCATGAAGTTTGATGAAGCTTCTTTTGGCCGTCACTGAATAAAGCAGGGATGCTGGGTGTGGTCAGAGCTGAACCAGGCTAGACAATCAAGAGCGCAGCAAAAAGAGTTTTATCCTGGTGTTCAGTTACTGTTTAATAACTCCACAGGAAGTCCAAGTCAGGACAAGAACTCAGATTGAGGAGTATCTAGTCTTCTACCTCTAGGTCAGTCTGCAGGCTAATGGCTAACGTAGCCATAGAGGCTCATTGTCTCTTAATGCTTATTAAAGAAGAGCCACCTAACATGCTCGGTTTCTTTGCCCTTGGTACCCATTTGCTACAGAACTGTAAGTAAATAACCAAAAGCAAATGAGCAGAGCTCATTCTCTGGCCTCAGCTCTCCATAAGCCACAGCCACTAAGGAGCACATTAACGTAAAGTCACATGGAGCAGAAAGTCATTGTTGCACTGATGTCAGAAGACGTGCTTGGCATCGGCTGTCAGATGCCTGCAGTTGGGATGTGGTCACAAGTGTAACAATGCCTTCCTGCTATAGGTGAATTCATGTTAATTTCCTCTTAACATGCAAATGAGGGATAGAGCACCGTTCTCCTCCAAGCAGTGGGGGCTGTCTTGCATAACCCCACCAATGCTGTTTTTCACCCTCCCGTCCTCTACCCAACTCTGTTCATTCACATTCCAGCCCCCTCTTGCAGCTGGTCATAGCCCACTGCACAACAGTAAACGTGGAAGGAGAAAGCAAAGCTCTGTCGGTCAGGAGACAGGTGTACATGTGTATGCTGACATGATGAATATATTTGTGAACATGCTCAGTTAGTGCGTATTGGGGGATATTGATTCAGTAAGACAGACAATTAAACCGCCGTGCAACCATGCCACAGAGGCTGGGGTCATCTTGCATTGGATATGAGGCAGGAGAAATCCTCCCTGACACACAAATAAGATTTTTTACACGGTTCGCTTCCATTCTTCCGGAATGAGCACAAGAACAGGAAAGTGCAAGGGGTAAGGGGGTTTTGGTGTAGCAGGAAATGTACTTACATGGCTGCAAGACATACTAGTTTTTTTTTTTTTTTTTTTTTTTTTTTCTCCTTCTTCTCTCCCTGCCGGATTGTGTTCTGGTCAGACACCAAAAGCTGGGGGGTTGTCTGTTTTTACTGTGTGGTCAGCACCTAGGCTAGCTGCAGCATGCAGCGGGCTGGATGTTGGGGTTTTAGTTGTTCTTTAAATTAACCTAAGCATGTACTGCTTTAACCGAAAGTATGTTGTATTAAAATGAAATCAAAAATAAGATATTAATAAGATATTTATTTTATAATGTTCACCTATTTAATATAAATGACATAATGTAATGCATTATATTTACTTACTGCAAAAATGTTGGATCCTCATGTATGCCAGTTACTATTTAAGTTATTTTTAATCATTTAAACTAGGCCTGTATTTGTGGTCTACATTATTTCAACAAGACATTGCTTGTACCAAAAATAATTCCAAGTGCATCTTTTTTATACATAAAATTGCTGCTTTATCATTGCTGCCCCTGGTTCAGAATTTTATTTTCTCCACTCTGTCTTAGAGGCGGGGGAAAAAAACAATGCAGCATAGTATCACAATATTTTCAGTGTCAATACTGTATCAATACACAGGCGCCAAGTATCGATCTTTTATTATATATTATGTTAATCTGACTGTGAGCAGCAACAACACAACTTTAGTGATACAATACAAGCTGAACACATTGTCCTATTAACTTCCATCGTAGCTTGTTTCTCCGCTGCCGACTGCAGAGCGCTCTCTTAATACTGGACCAAGTACTGAACTCTTGGACCGATGTCAAAGATTGGTGTTCCCATCAGTCACTTAGACACTAAAACATAGGAACATAGGGACCAGGTTGAAAAACCGGTAGTTACGTTTTAATGGGTACTAGATATACAAAACACTAGCTGATAGATGTAGAAAGTCAACAGACATGTTCTAATCTGTTTCCTTTTGGATTTTCCCATGTATTTCAGCTGCTGCCCTGGTGGACCCTGCGCTACATCAGCCTGCACCAGCAAATCCTGGAGGCCCGTTCTCCACAGCTCCTCACCTTGGCCCACAGTAGCATTGACAAAGGTCTGTGAACCCTACAATGTGGACGTCCCTGTACTATTTATTTTGAAAAGACAATAGTGCAAGTGTCAAAGACGGACAGTCCTCCTGCTGCGGACTCGGGTAGCATTGGCGATCTTGGTATAATGTTACTGTTTTCATTATAAACTAAGAAACAGTGAACACTGAACAAACACTTTCCCAGAAGGCAACAGGTCGCAATAGGCTATAAAACTGGAAACGTTCTATGCTATGAAATTGAATTGCCACAACAAACCATTCCATCCCAGAATGCTGTGTGGACTAGTCAGACCTTCCTCCGCAGGGCTGTGGAGGAAGGTCTGCCAATGCTAGACTAGGCCCAACCCTACTCTGGATAGAATGGTAAAATATTATATTCCAATTGCCCAAAAGTTGTAATTTAAAAGGTTGAATAATTGTGAAATCTGGCTTTAAGTGTGTTTCTCTTTCCTTCTACTCGACTGCTCACACAACCACCATAAAGTTATTTTCCTGCAGTGTAATATCACCAGTGCAAAAGGTGACACAGATGTGCCCAAATCTGTCTCTCTCTCCTTGCTCACATTGTATGATTTCTGATCATGGATTTTACACCTCCCCTCTGCTTTTTACTCCTGCTAGTCTCAGCTAAAGATAACGAGTCTGTGTCTGTGACAGGGCCTTCAGCGAGGCCAAATTAATAATCCCATCAGATGGAAAGAAAAGAAGCCAGGCAGCAGATCTCGTTATCTTGGTCTTTTCAATGTGTCACCTCAAGGCCTGAGTACTTTGGGCTGGGACTATAAAGAGTGAGCTGTACTCTGTTCACATGGACTGTACTTCCTCCTGAATTTCAAACATCCCACAACTCTAGAGCATGTTGACAACATTTTCACATACCGCAAACATCTCCTCACTATCTGCTAGCTGCCTGTCCCCTGAACACACTGTAAAAAACATCTCCTCACTATCTGCTAGCTGCCTGTCCCCTAAACACACTGTATAAAACATCTCCTCACTATCTGGTAGCTGCCTGTCCCCAGAACACACTGTAAAAAACATCTCCTCACTATCTGCTAGCTGCCTGTCCCCTGAACACACTGTAAAAAAATCTCCTCACTATCTGCTAGCTGCCTGTCCCCTGAACACACTGTATAAAACATCTCCTCACTATCTGCTAGCTGCCTGTCCCCTGAACACACTGTAAAAAACATCTCCTCACTATCTGCTAGCTGCCTGTCCCCAGAACACACTATAAAGAACATCTCCTCACTATCTGCTAGCTGCCTGTCCCCTAAACACACTGTAAAAAACATCTCACTATCTGCTAGCTGCCTGTCCCCTAAACACACTGTAAAAAACATCTCACTATCTGCTAGCTGCCTGTCCCCAAAACACACTGTAAAAAACATCTCACTATCTGCTAGCTGCCTGTCCCCAAAACACACTGTAAAAAAACACGGTCTCTGTAGACAGCCCAGGGTCTACAAACGCCCACAAAAACAAACTGTGCCCACCTGCACCACCAAGCATACACAAACCATGTTCCAGCCAATAAGAAGGATTTGGGGGGGGGGTTAGTGCGTGGAAGCACAGAATCAGAATCAGCTTTATTTGCCAGGTATAAGGACACATATGAGGAATTTTTCTTTGGAGCATCGTTACTCACACTGCTTACACACAAAACAACCGAAGCTAAAATATACACACTAATATACATATATACATACTATAAACAGAACAATATAGAAGCATGAGTGAACGAAGAGTTAAATAAAAATTATTTAAATATGGAGCATAGTGCAAGGATACTGGGTTATTATATGAACAGTATGAACATTATGGACAGTTCTGAAATAGGAAATAGAATGATGAATAAATTACAAATAAGAGATGTGAGAATGGGAATGATGAATAAATAGTAAATAATAAGTGAGATATGAGAATGATGAATAATACTAAATAAGTGGAATAATAGTGGAACCAGTAAACAGGTGCTGTAGAGACCGTGGTACTGGGTTATTGACCAGAACTGAACCTGACACTGTGGGTCAGTAGTCAGCTGTTCATCAGACAGATGGCTTGTGGGTAGAAACTGTTCCTGAGTCTGTTGGTTTTGGCGTACGGTGCTCTGTAGCGCCTACCAGAGGGGAGAAGCTGGAACAGGTTGTGTCCGGGGTGAGATGGGTCTGCAGTGATGGTTCCAGCCCGTTTCCTGACTCTGGAGGAGTATAAGTCATGGACGGAGGGCAGGTTGGCACCAATGATCTTTTCTGCTGTCCTAACTGTCCGTTGTGGTCTGCCCGGTCCTTTTTGGTGGCAGATCCAAACCAGACAGTGATGGACGTGCGAGGACAGACTGGATGATGGCTGTGTAGAAGTGGATCAGCAGCTCTTTAGGCAGGTTGAGCTTCCTGAGCTGGCGCAGGAAGTACATCCTCTGCTGGGCCTTTTTTCAGAAGGGAAGGGTAGGAAGAGAGAGGGCAAGCTAGTCTTGTTTTGTTTGAAAATACTTCTGACGTCACCCAGCATCTCTTAGAGCACCTTAAGTCACGCACACAGTGCCTTCAGACTCAACTGAGACTCAATGTGGGACTCGGGAGCTATCTTTATTTTTAGGAAAGGTCTCATGAGCTGACTATAACCATGGCGACTGCACTGACAGCTGCTGTGCCCTTGTTTGGAAGCATTCGCCAGAAGCTAGAATCTTTTATCTTGGTACCACATATTTTGCATTTGGGCTTTGTTGTCTGAAGTTTTTAGAGCCAACCTGTTTGCTGTCTTCTGTCACGTGGCCGCACGCAGCAGATGCCTTAGTGTTACGCAGAGAGGAAATAACACACTCCCCAGCGCTTTGGAGGAAGTTATAGCTACACCACATACACATGTTGGTATAGGAAACAAACGCTTTGGCTTGTTTGCATTGTTTTAAACAAGTCCCAATCATTTTGTGTGGCACTAACCTTCAGACATATACAACAGCGCTGCAAAATAATCTTGGGAAGTAACTTTTCTGTAGACAGGAAAGGAGGGAGAGAAAGGAGAATGACATGCAGAGGGCCGCAGGTTGGAATCTCACCCGAGCCGCTGTGGTAAGGACTGGCGCTTTCACGGGGTAGAGCTCCCAGTGCGCCCCAGAAGAAAGTTGTTAGGTGGAACATTAGCTGTGGTGGAGCTGTGCTTTTCCACTGTGAACAAATCAGAAAGTACCGTTTTATTTCTCTCCTTCAAAGCACCAACTCTCTCCAGTGTGCAGCCGGCAGTTCAGGCTTGCGCAAATCTCCCCTTCACAGACAGACTAACTTCTAATGATATCAAACAAATAGAAATGTTCTCCCCCCATCCTAACTGTCCTGGATCAATAGAGTACCTACTTCTTTGTTTACTGCTGCGCCTGCAATGAATGAATGAAATGAAGAAGAAAAATTGAAATTCAAAGATTTTTTTATTTTTATTTCACAGGACAGATGAAGACATGAGAGGGGGTTGGATGACATGCAGCAAAGGGAGTTGAACCCACGACCGCTGCATTGATTAGTGATTAGTTTTATACAAACCTGTGTCGTTGGTGTGAAAAGAAAAAAGATTAGTATTGTTTTGATTGTAATTGTAGAACTCTTCTGTGCATTCTTTCACAGTGCTGACATGCCCCACTCTGTTCTCGGAGCACAGAAACCTGGCTATCCAGTTCCACCTGGAGTGTGTCTACACCAGTCTGACCTACTATGATTACCAGCCAGCCAAGGAACACATCAACAAGGCCCAGGAGCTGTCAGGGCTGGATATCAACATGACTGGTACGTCAAGTACACCGTTGTCTGGCTTTGGACAATCATTGGGAGTGACTAATTGAAAATCTGTAAGAAGAGGCTGTCATACCTGGTGTTGTCCTAAACCCATACTGGTCCAGCCTTAGGGATACCTTAATTCAATGTAACAAATGTATCTGGTCAATCAAGGTGTTCTTGGCAAACGGACCCATTTCCAGCAAAAGTACTTGGCTCAGCTCATCCTTGAGGTCAAGAGAAAGCCGACACAGCTGGGCCAGATGGGTGATGAGGCCAGTCCCACTCCCACACCCCCTGCCAGCCTGCCCAAGGTAGGAGCTTCTCATGGCTTCTTTCCAAATTAATTTACCACTTTGAACCTTTTGTTGTTCTGCTGACTGATTGAACAAACCATCCCTGCTACACTACGTTAGCATTCTGAACTGTCTCCTACAGTGTGACTTAGAGACCTCTACACACATCAGACTGCTCGCTGTAAAGCAACAGCTCTCCGTTCGGATGACATAGCTTTGCATATATTAGCCAGCAGGAAGGCTTAATCCCGACAAAACACCCCAGTTCAAAACCTGCATTCAAATCTAATACCTGCACATTAAACAAATTTTTATTTTTTTGTGATCTAATTTTTTTATCTAAACAGCGCAACAAAAGTGCAAAACATTGGTCTAGATGACAACATACAGACACACACCGCAGAAGGCACAGTGCCCCTTTTCTACAGTCCTTCCCTGCGATTAAATGTTTCACTCCAAAACAAAGAGAGGAAACATGGGGAGGGGGGAGACACAACAAGAACACATCAGCAAGAACCATGTCTATCAACGAATATTTGAGTATTCAGTGATCACAGAAGCCTTTCGGCATGCTGGATGCTCCTACAGTGTTGCTGTCATTACTTAGAATGGGGGGGCAGACACTTTGCACTATAGCTTTAATATTCATTACACAAATTTACAGGCAAAAACATTACATCTCTAGAAGGTCGGTAAAATAATAAATCTATGAATTCAGTTGCAAAATGTTGTACATAGTTTGGCCATTGTGCCCGATGTTAACTTTAGAGTGGGACAGCTCATTAGTTATGTGTGTCCATGACAACAAGAAAAACATGTTTTTGTTGCTCTAAATGACTTCCTCTTAGTGTTTTGAACAGCTGCATGGTTACAGCTCCACCACCCTTCATGATGAAGTGCTTGTCAACTGGCCTTTAAGAGCACAACTGCTAGACTTTTTAAAATGACACAATAAATAAAAATGCAGACTAAATGGGAAGATAAACAGAAGTAACAGTATAGATAAGTTGAGACTTCCAAAGCTTTCCCGGGGAAAGTCACTCATCACAAGTTATGTTCAGTTAAGCTGCAGTCCAATAAGATTCTATGGGGCTATATAGGGCGTAACCAAATGAAGAATATGGATATTAAAAATCATACTGGATCAAACATTGTGTACTCGGGACAAATAAGGTGTAAGATGTCAAGGATGGGACGGGGGGCATATATACTGACAACTGCAGTCACCACAGTGGAGTTAGGATAGCATGTCATCTGCCTGACATGACTTGTCAGTGTCACTGTGTACTCTGTAATTTCTCTTAAATTGTGTCTCTCTGGGATTAGGACATAGTAAAATGAACAATAGATATTTGCTTGGGTCACATATTTTTTACTGTAAATTATAACCGTAGTTGGTATATTGTTATTAGTGAAAGTTACATAAAATATATCCCTATATGCAGAGGCATGTGTGAGGAACTGTTAAAGTTGTAGGTCTTCTTTCTTTTTCCCTAAAGTTTTTCAAGAAATAGGCTTAATCTAACAAAAAGCATGCTGGTTCACTTTGTAGTGCTTAGTTTTCGTGTGTGTGTGTGTGTGTGTGTGTGTGTGTGTGTGTGTGTGTGTGTGTGTGTGTGTGTGTGTGTGTGTGTGTGTGTGTGTGTGTGTGTGTGTGTGTGTGTGTGTGTGTGTGTGTGTGTGTGTGTGTGTGTGTGTGTGTGTGTGTGTGTGTGTGTGTGTGTGTGTGTTTACAGGACTGCAGTCTGGGGGATGACACGGTGCTGGATAAGATCAACCTAGCGGAGCCAGATCTTTATGAGCTGCCTGACCTCAGCGCCGAGGAGCAGGCTGTCATCCTAGGCGTCTGGTGAGTCCTCTAAGAGCTTAAAACAATACAGACTGTTATGTGGTCACTTCTTCACAAGGGGAGTCCTTGTCAGGGTTTCCCTGGATTCTTTACAGGCAAAGGCTGGAAAACGTGTATGGCATGCACAGTTTGAGTCAGTGTGTCGTACAGCTTTTTAGTTCCTGCTTTTTCAGCTTTAGTCTCGTCTCTTTGCCTTTTTCAGCAGGGTGGACAGTTGCAAGTAAGTGTGGCAGCGTTAACTTTTCCTGAGTTTCTCCTCCATTCTGCAGCAGACTTGCAGTGACTCGGGTGGCAACGCCGTGCACAGAGCTCTGGCTCATTCACAGGAGGGATAGAGTACAAGCAGCGGGGCTAGGAGCTTTTCATTGGTTCTTATAAAGCGGTCCGTTCTGTTTGATTTGTCTGAGTTTTTATAAATCACAGCAGCTGTAGATGACAGATCTGTTTCAGAGCCCATCAGTTATTTATAGCTGTTGAGGTGTAAAGACTATAAAAATAAATATAAAAAAATGTATACTAGAAAATGTTACCAACCCTGCCTTAGGTCGGGAATAACAAGCGAACCAGCTGTAAAGTATATAGTAGTGTGTTTTTGTTAAACAGTCAATTGAAGAAGAATTGTAACTGCCGAATTAGGGATTAAAGGATTAGGGGTAGTCTTTCTACCGAGGTAATAAAGGATTGGGGTTAGTCTACTCTCTACCGAGGTAATAAAGGATTGGGGTTAGTCTACTCTCTACCGAGGTAATAAAGGCTTAGGGTTAGTCTACTGTCTGCCGAGGTAATAAAGGATTAGGGTTAGTCTACTGTCTACCAAGGTAATAAAGGATTAGGGTTAGTCTACTGTCTGCCGAGGTAATAAAGGCTTAGGGTTAGTCTACTGTCTGCCGAGGTAATGAAGGGTTAGGGTTAGTCTACTGTCTACCGAGGTAATGAAGGGTTAGGGTTAGTCTACTGTCTACCGAGGTAATAAAGGATTAGGGTTAGGGGAGAAGTAGAGTCATTTTCTTAATCAGGCTTGTTTTTGGAGCCAGTAGTCCAGTCGCCCTCTGCTGGGCATTAGAATGATTTCGGGTTTAATGCACTTGACGTTTCAGACCCAGAAGCCACGGCCACGTCCGGCCACTTCTTTTATACAATCCATGATCATAACACAAATGTCTATTATGAAATTAAGATTGTAATGTGACGCTATACTGTAAAGGCCTTGAAGACAAACCAAATACTGTTATGGCGTTTCTGTTTCTCCAGTGTACAGACTGCAGTCGCATCTGGCCTGCTCACAGGCGCCACCTGGGGGTTGTAGCTGTGCATTGCAGCTACTGCAGCGGCCATCGGATAAATGATTTCTCTCTGTTTTAACATCTGTCAATAATACACAGTATTATATCACATATATCAAAAAGTACTCTTTTGAATTCTGTGGGTACTAAAGTCACCTACCATCATGATGATGATGATGATGATGATGATGATGATGATGATAATGTATTCTTTGTTAGTCCTGTAAGGGGAAATTACAATTTACACACACATGCTCAGTACTCTAAATGCACTAATGGAGAGGTGTTAGAGTGGGGGGACTGCCCATGGAAAGGCGCTGCGAGCAGTTGGGGGTTCAGTGCCTTGCTCCTCTCCAGCTACCAGTCCACCACCATACTTTGGTCCGTAAAGGGACTTGAAACAGCGATCCTCCGGTTCCAAACCCAACTCCCTATGGACTGAGCTACTGCCCCTGTATTAAATTGATATTGAACTGTATCAACATCGGATCATGACCCTCAGTATTGAAAAAGCAGTTAGGAGTGAGAACATGAAGGGCTCACATGGCCAGGCAACTGTTTATCCTTGGCCCACAGCCTAACATTTCACCAAATCGTTTTGGACAAGTATATTTGGATAAAACAATGTATTGAAGTAAGTTTGTCCAGTGTTGACTGTTACTGTAAAACCATAACACTCCCAAATAACATTTGTAAATTAAATTTAGGCTCCAGCTTTCTCACTTTGTCTACAGCCACGGGCTTACCCCACTAGCATGGTTCAGCTACCAACTGGCCTTTAAGAGCACAACTGCTAGACTTTTAAAAATGCAGACTAAATGGGAAGATAAACAGAAGTAACAGTATAGATAAGTTGAGACTTCCAAAGCTTTCCCGGGGAAAGTCACTCATCACAAGTTATGTTCAGTTAAGCCGCAGTCCAATAAGATTCTATGGGGCTATATAGGGCGTAACCAAATGAAGAATATGGATATTAAAAATCATACTGGATCAAACATTTTGTACTCGGGACGAATACTCGTACGGTTGGTACACCCCGCTGTCGGCAACCAGCAAAGCCTTTTCAATGCATTCTGCAGTTGATTTGGATTGGTTCAAGAGCAGAAAGCTCAGAAAAGTAATCAAAATGTGTGACAGTGAAATAAAAGGCGTGTGGTCTACACCAACAAGAAAGGGGATATACTGAGTTAGGATAGCCTGTCATCTGCCTGACATGACTTGTATTGAAATTAAAGCCAGTGCTGTCTGCTTATGGATGACTATTTCTTAGTGACTTCACAAGTTCTAGCTTAAAGTGAATCAGTAGATAAAGTCTTGAGCAGAGTTGATAGTCTTTTTCTTCTGTGCTTTTACCTCAGGATTATGGATAAACTACTGTAAATAATGAACTTGTTTGTAGTGGCGGTTTTATCCAGAAAAGTGTGAATAGAAGACATTCAGCATTGAATGAAAGCGTTTAGCTTCCCAGCGCGTCAGTGATTAATTCCCATGCTGCTGCTGGGTCTGTAGTGAAGGTGAACGGAGCGATCGGTGAGATTGCTCGGAGATAATTGATGAGCTGCAGGTCTCTCTAAATTAATAGTAGATCCCAACACCTGCTTGCTAAACATTAACAATGTGTATCTTGTACCTCTTGATTCTTCCACAGAGTGAACAAACCAGATTTATGAAAAATATGAATATGTAGCCAAAAGAGAGATGAAGTTATCAGTGGACATGGTAAATGCATTGCAAAAAATTACTATTAACTGAATTTATTCAGCCACAGTACTGCCTTACACTGGTTGACATAAAACAAATACACACTCAGGGACTTGGGTATATAAGTGGATATAACCTAAAGAGACACTGGATAGCAGTTATGCACATAGGGCATCAATGAAGTTGGAGCCATTACACAGCCGGTGTGACAGTTACATTGGCTGAAATGGGAAAATAATTCTTCAATTGGATGGCTGTGAAATGTGTATAGTGTTAAAAGGGTGTTAGTGTAATGCAGTGACTCAAAGTGTCAGCCACCGTTTGACTGTCTGAAGTAAGTGGTCAGTTTGACCAAGAATTTGAATGACCTCTTCGTTGTCGGTGTGTCTTGTATTAATTAGAGCACATTCCAGGATGGGATTACTTTTTATTATATTTTATCCACGGGCTTACACCGTAGAGTGCCTGGTCATCTTGTCTCCTCCGCGGTCCTTTTAACTCTGGGAATGTGACCTTGTCTGGGTTTTCTTTTCTCCCTCTGTGGATATGTGGAGCTCTGGAAGCTTACATTTACCTTTTAGGTACGGTACTTTAGAAAGCTTTATCAATTAATGCACTGTGAAATCTCATAAATCAGGAGATTCATGAACAGTTTAGCTTGGAAGTTTATTATTGACCTTGAAACATGAGTCTCAACTCATGGTCTACATACTAGATTGTTCCTGGTCTTCAACTTCAGCAGTTTGCGAGGTCAAGAATTCACTTTCAAGCTAAGCCAACTCAAGAAGTTATAAAATTGCCTTAAAAAACCACGTGGTGATAAAGAGCGTCCAATGTGGTAGAAAGCGGTGGACAAGGCTAGTAATTGGACCTTGACTTTAAATGTGTTGCCTAAATAGCTGCTAACGTTAGCCTACAGCTACGGTTTGAACTAGTTGTTTTGGCGGGTTGTCCAACCTGTCAGAAACCAAAAGGCCTCACACCTGATCCAAACAGCGGAGGCAAGAACCGTCCAACATGATCTGACATCAGAACGGTGTGGTGGAGGGGCTCTGAAGCTATCTGGCCATATGACACAGCATACAGCAGCTTCCATCCTGCTCCTAGCCTTGTTGTTGTGCTTGTTGGCCATTTCTTTGTGGTCATTTTACATCTTTGTGTGTCTTTATGGTTCTTTATGTTGCTTTGGGATAATTTTGTGTCACTTTGAAGATGGTTTCCCAACAAGACATTTGCAGAGTAACTTTAAACAGGCCCAGGTTTTAGATTCCGTCTCTTACAGGTGAAGTGTACCTATGATAAAAACTACAGAACTACATGCTTTGGAAGTAGGAAAACCTGCAAAATCAGCAGTGGATCAAATACTTGTTCTCCTGTGTGTGTGTGTGTGTGTGTGTGTGTTTTTGGGGATGTGCAAAGATTCACAGTATTAGGAATAACAAGAATAAGGGATGTAGTGAGAAAATAAAAACTGTTAACTCTGAGTGTTGTCTTGCAGCACTGACTTCCAAAAGAATAACCCTGTCCACAAACTGACTGAAGAGGAACTCCTGGCCTTCACATCTGTGAGTCATTTTTTATTGTTTTTGTGATTGTCTTATTGCCCAAAAACACTAAGTCAGAAATACTGATGATCATGGTAGTTTCAACCTTTGGTCACACAGACATACGTACATCATTCCTTGAACCGTAAAGAGTCCGTATTATGCTCCTTTTCTGCTCTGCTGTGATTGGCCTGCTGGCCGACTCTGTTGTGATTGGTCAACCAAATTCAAACAGCCACTGGGTGGGCTGTGCTTGCTCAGGCAGCACCAATGGGGAGCACATATGAAAAACTGGACTGGCTTTTTCCATCAATGACATCGCTAATTGAGGAATTTCAAACAGGAATGTGGCTAGTTGTTTTTAGGCAGTTGAGAACAAGTGCTGTCTGTGTGAGAGAGTGAAATGTTTATACATGTCATCTAGTCGTGGTACGCCAACATAATGAGTTTGCTGGCGGCAAGGCCCTGGTGCTCTCTCCACAGGGCCCTTCTCTCCCAAGCAGGAGGGGAGGTGCTATATCAGAGCTGTGGCAGCGACATGCCTACTTGTTGAGAAGTCCAAAATAACAGCCAAGGCTTTCCCCCTAAGTGTGGTGGGAATGATCCAAAGTGTGAGGGCTCCATCCACTAGAGGCCTATATGCCTATAAACGGTGGGTATTCGAGCAGTGGTGTCTCCTTTTCCACTATTAAGGTTTCTTTAGCAGCTATATGTGCCCGTCATGTGGGCTTAGAGGGGGTGATGCCAGGCGCCCACCCTCTCTCTTGTCATGCGTTTCTTGAAGGGAGTCCGTTGCCTGTGGTTAGGTGGGGCAGATCCCTGTCTAGGGGCAGAGCCCTGTCTAGGGGCGTCCTGTTAGCTCACCTGGTGGAGTGTGCGCCCAATGTACAAAGGCTCAGTACTTACTGCAGCGACTGTGGGTTTGATTCCGAACTGCGGCCCTTTGCTGCATGACATTCCCCCTTTCCTCTCTTCAGCTGTCCTGTCAATTAAAGGCCTGAAATGCCCAAAAAATGATCTTTATATTAAAAAAAAATAATTTCAAACCTGTCCAACAGCGTCTTTCTCACTGGATTGTAGAGGCTGTAGTCCTAGCTTACAACAGCAGTTTTCTTCCTTTGCCTCACTACATTACTTCTGAAATTTGTGTGAAACGGTGATGCCAGTTTCAGAAAGAATTGTAAGCAGTTCGTTCTGCTCAACCTTGGGTGTCTGGAACACAGCATGGCTGAAAGCCATATTTCAAATGATAACATGAGAGTAGTCTCAAGGTTGACCATCCCTGACCCAACTCCTGTGAAATATCTAATTTTCTCCTGAAGGAAAGAATTGCCAATTGTGAAGCACCTTACTCCTCTGAGTTTTATGTTTTGTCCTGCTGAGGC